>OZ010607.1:4159958-4502458 GCA_963932145.1 Acanthosepion lycidas | reverse complement strand
AGCACTATTTTTAAATTAATGTTATGAAATTTTGACTTTCTTTGATTCAGTCTCATTTCATTTGTGTGTGTGTGTGTGTATATATATATATATATATATATATATATATATATGCAATAACAATGAATCAAATATAAATTCAAAAGAAGAACTATAATTTTTTATTATAGGCTATTACATTTGAACATACAAATTTCTGCTACAAAAATGCATTAATGTTTCGATGCAACATAGCATCTCATCAGCCAGTGTTAAAATAGGCACTTTAACACCACTTGATGAGATGCTATGATGTATCGAAACATTAATGCATTTTTGTAGCAGAAATTTGTATGTTCAAATGTAATAGCCTATAATAAAGAATATATATATATATATATATATATATATATATATATATATATATATATATATATTATGAAATGGACAAAGTCTGACAATTATTTATAACATTTTTATGTTTATATGTTTTTATTTAATAGATACAAATATTTAAGTAAATGCTCTGTTTATAATAAACGGTATTAACATTTACCAGCGTGAATGTCCAAGAAATTGTACGTGAGAAAATCATGGAAAATTGTAGTTTAAAAACAGTAAAATTGACCTTGCTAACCGAAACGTTCCTCTGTGACGAAATTGGTAAGAGCACGTCAGACTATATGACGGTTCCATATAGGGTACAGGTTCGATTCCTGTCGGATGATGCATATTTTCTATGGCAATTTCTCGGACATTCAGGCCAGTAAATGTTGTTAATACTGTTTATTATAAACAGAACATTTACTTAAATATTTGTATCTATAAAAAAAAATGTATAAACATAAAAATGTCTTAAAATATATATATATATATATAAAGTGAAGAATAGTTTTTTTCTATTAACTCATGTTTACTTCAAAGTTTCATGGTTACATAGACGCAACCACTTATCAGAACAATTTGATTCTTTTCTGATGAGTGGTTGCATTGGTGCAACCCAAAAACTTTGAAGTAAGAATGAGTTAAGTGAAAAAAACTTTTTCATTAATTCTATCCCTATTTCCAATATTGGGCACTCTACCATAAAGTCTGCTTTCCTTAAATGCTTTTTATCAGCAAACCACTGAAAAAACACCAATTTTGTCTTCAAAAACAGTCTTCCAAATTACCATTTTTTTTTTATATATATAAATTTATATATATAAATATATATATATATATATATATATATTAGGTTGGTGCAAAAATAATGACGTAATAATGCTGTTTTTTGACGTTATGTCAAAAAACAACATTATTACGTCATTATTTTTGCACCAACCTAATATATATATATATATATATATATATATATATATATATAAGCAATTAATAAGTGTTTTTAGATCCAACATAATTTCTGTTATTGCTATAAATGCATATTTTTAGTAGGTAGACATGTTTAAATAGGAATCTCCATTTTAACAGTAAAAGTAAACTTTTAGGAAGAATTATTTGGGAAATATTTATTTAATTTTAGATGAAACATAACCACTTAGTATTTGATTATTTGTTTTACTCATTATTACTGTTGCTTTTTATCCCAACACTCTTGATCAATACACTCTTCATTATTATTATTATTATTACTAGTTCTCTCTATTGTTGCTTTTTATTCTAGTATTCTGGGTCAATACATCATTCAAAGTTACAATCTTGTTTACAATTAGTTTTTTCCTCCATTTTGGAGATTTTTTTGTTATCTATATTCAGTCTCAGTTGAATTATTTTCTTCATTTTTTGTTTGATTTCATTTCAAGTTCTTTTTAATGCCCACAGCTATTCAAAATTGTAATACTCTCAGAAAACTCTTCCGTGTTTGCTGACCAAAGTTAAAATTGTGTCATTTAGTTCCTATTTTGAATTTTTCAAACTGAAACTCAATTCTCCTTGATTGGTCAGAATGGGTCATTAAAATGAAATGAAGTCAAATACAAGCTGGAAAGAAGATCTCATCATCTGCCCCCAACCACCACCACCACATACCACAAAATCAATAGCATGCTTAATCCTGTAAGAAAGAAAGAGAGACAGAGAAAAAAGAAAAAGAAAGAACAAGCAAAGTTTTTATTTTCTCTCGTATTAATATTCAAATAGAAAATGGTTGGTCAAACATGACTTTTGTATCAGAGTCGATTGCTACATTTCTATTATTGATGTGGGCTTTGTAGCCTGTAGGCCTTTTCATTGTGTTTAGTAATCAAAGTTTGAAGAGTACTTTATGAATGACCGAATAAAATTCTTTATGCTACTGGTATTTCAGGGCATCTCCAATGATACACTGGCAATATTGACCATTCAGCATCATGGGATTAAATTTTATTCTTAATTCTGTGGATATTTAGATTAAATCTTTTCTAAGCTGTAGGTTCTCAATGCATTAACAGTTATTTACTGATTTAAGCACCCCATAATGAGTTGATAAGTCTTTGTTGTTCATCATGTGATTTAAATCTTGTATTTCAATATTAGGCTTAGATGAAGTTTTCTTAACTTAAATTGCAAAAAAAATTGAGACATTTCCAGTGACGAAGAAATGTTGTGATAAAAAAAAAACAGGTCTTAACACAGTTTTTTCATTAGTTGTTTAGATTAGTGTTCTCATCCTTGTTTTTTATGATATCTGATTAATTCTTTTATGACACAGTGGGTCTTGTATGATTGTTTACGATGTGTATGTAGTCAAGAAAACTAAAAATAATTTTATCTAGTCCTCAAAAGAGCGACAGTCTTATGACAACCAACAGTAAAATCTAGATGTGAGAGTTTCAAAGCAACTACTTGCTGTCTATAAGTGGGATCAAGGAAATAAAATATCTAAATAAAAACTTTTGGGATCAAGTGACATTTGGTAGGAAATTCTGGTGTTGTGTCATCAGGTGCTTGTCTGTCCATGCAATCTTCAGGGAATTTCAAACTGAACTCTTTATATAATCTATAGGGATAGATTGTTCTCACAGTAGAATAGCCTAGTAGATTAAAGCAACCTACAGTACACATGCCACACATGGCAAGCAATTTCTAATGGCATGCAGCTGCAAATGACATCACAAAGTCCAAATCAATAACTACTACAACACAAGGGTGCTTAGCTGGGGTGTAAAAACAGTTTATTTTTATTAATGTGGCTTACATATTGTATATATTTCTATATAAAATATAAAATTGTAGAACAGGTATATTGACCTTGACTTGTATAAAAGTATGTATGATGTTGACACACTGAATGATTTTAAAACCCTAACTTGGCACATAGCAAAAGGTTGCTGACTCTTGGGTTAAAGTGTTGGTTCCAAATTTAGTGCCATAGTAATTGTGAGTTGAATCCCTGGGCCTGGCTGTGTGTACTTGGACTTAGTATAAATGGTGCAAGTGATAACTGGGCAGTAATAAAGAAAGATAAAAAAAAAAAAAAGAACTAGATGAGTTATGTCCCCTAGACATGAGTAGTGGAATGAGAACAATCAACTCCAAAAGTTTACATAAAATTTTCTGCTCAAAATTCGCTGAAGGTTACTTTGATCAATAGGTACCATCAGAAATTGTCTGAAGCTCATTTCAGAAGAAAAATACAAGAAACATTTTCCAAGCTTACGACTTTAAGTCATCATCAGGGTATATGGAGACAATTGGTGAGTGTTGTGATGTAAGCGAGGGGTGTAACATGTTTTTTTTTATTTATTTATTCTTTTTATACAATATAAAAATATATATATAAATTATTTTCACAGAGACACACACACACACACATATATATATATATATATATATATATATATAAAAAGAGACAAAAGGAAAAGCTATTCTTAGCCAATGTGTTTCGTCGTCTGAGGAAATTTATCAAGTGAATGTCCCTCAGAGAAAAACTTCATAGCTTACATGTTTGCACCTCTGAGGGAGATTGCCTTGATAAAGTTCCTCAGAGGATGAAACACGTTGGCTAAGAATAGTTTTTCCTCTTGTCTCTTTTCATTCATATTTATTCAAGGATGTTTGGTTGGATAATCTAAACATATGTCTATTTTTATTTTAATCCTCTCAAATTGATGGATCAATTTCTTAATATAATTGTTAGGACAATGAAAAAAATATATAAATTAAATTACCTCCCTTACATGCTCTTAACAGTTAATTTGTAAATTGACTGTAACAGAGTGTGTTTCATGTGCATTTAAAAAAAATTCACAAATATCAATTACATTAATTTTTGTTTTAGCACTTCAACCCTGAAGATGATCTTGGATGAAATTTGGAAAATAATAGAAATAACCAAAACTACGGTGTCTTTCTCAATCACTTTTGTAACAGCACTAAAAACTTGATCCGTGAATCTGAGAGGATTAAAATAAAAATAAATAGACATGTCTAGATTATTCAACCAAACATGCTTGAATGAAGATATGCTGCTTATATAAATTCCCAAGAGGATAAAATCCAGGTAGAATTCAATGTTCAGGACACAGTTTTTTAATTTTAGGTCAGCATATCGGTAGTGATTTATGCATCTGAAAATAATTCATATTTATCTTTTAAGCTGTTATTTAACTCCTCTCTTTAAAACTTTTCTCCGTTAAATTTTAATCCCCCACCTTCACCTTTAGGCCTTCCTGTTCTTCTTTCTTCTGTTACACCCTCTCTCTAGAGATTGCATACATTTCCCTCTCACGCTTGTTTCCCACTCCCGCACATATAGTCTCACTAAAATTTTGTTTTTTATGCACAGAGTTACATTTTTCGATTTCTTTTTGAATTTGTAGGTCTGATGAATTGGATTGTGATCGCGATTTCAATGTAATTAATTATAACCATGGAATATTAGTGTTTGAGCCTTTTATATTATATATAAAATGTGTGTGTGTGTTTTGAATAATAAAAAATATTGAGAAATTAAAAATTAAAATTTTCAGACACACTGGGTTGAATATTAATATTTTTTTGTTTTATCATCTTGATTAGTTTTGGCCAGCTTGGCCATCATCAGGAGAAAAAAAATTTCTGCTTGTTAGTAGCAGTGAGCTACAGGAATGAATGACTTTCTGAAGAAAATGAACTTTACCTGTAGTTTTCATTTGTTTTTTTTTTATCATTAATTTTGGTCAGTCCTTGTGTTGGTCAAACGGCCTCTTTTAAATTGTTTTTTAAGATAGTCTGGATAGATTCATGCAACTCTGAATTCCCTTGGTCATTTTGACAGTTTTATTGGTTCCTCGGAAGGCAATGTATCGGTGTTATGTGTTAAGATTATATATATAATCTTACTCAAATTGAGGATTTACTTCTTACCTCCTCTTCAAGCTCTTTCCGAGAAGCAGAACACTGTCCTCTTAGCAACTAAGACCACTCTGTAGTATCTATTGATATTTCATTCCAATCATCTATTAGACAGGAACCGCTTATTCATAAGACCATTTTCCATTGCCAGCATTGCTGAATGGAATTCTCTCCATAATTTTCTTTGAGACATTCCCTTGGACTCATATTTTTAATTTTCATATTGAGAATTGTGCCATTGAGGTTTCCTCTTGGGTCAAAGCCGACATAAATGCTTTCATTCCTTCTCAGAAATACCAGGTGAAATCTCAATCTTCTCCATAGTTCACACCAGCATTTCTGATGCTTTAGCCCACAGGCACCACTATTTCCAGGTATATCTTTAGTCTGTTGTTAATTGTGACAAAGAATGGCTTGTTACTTTTAATGTTTCCAAAACTAAACCACTCCCTTTTAATTATCTGAGAGACCCCTTTCTTCTTTCCCTCAGCATGGCTGATACTAACCTCCAGAAGAGTAACTCATTGGGCCTTATTTGGTCTAACTTTCTTGGCTGACGTGGAGTGGAAAGACTATATTGAATCCATTGCTAGGTCTGATGCTAAGAAAGTTGGTTCAATGTGTCATGCTAGACAATTTTTTTTTACATATCTAAGTCTACCATTCATCCATGCTTAGAAAATTGCTGCCACATATAGTTCAGTGCTCCTGCTTTATATGTAGAGATCTTTGATAAAATCCAAAGAAGAATCAGCAATATTATTGTTCCTGATCTGGTTTGTTGGCTTTAGTTACTTTCTTACTGGCATAAAGTCCCTGGGTCTTTTCTATAAATACTTTCATGGTAGTTGTTTGGATGAACTCTTCACTATGGTACCTAGACTTTCTGCCTTCCATCCGCATGACCAATGCTAACCTCCAAGAGAATAACTTGTTGCAACTTCTCAGGCTAACATTCTCAGTTGACATAAAGTGAAAAGACTATATTGCTAGGTCTGCTGCTAAAAAAAAGTTGATTCAATGTGTCGGGCTAGACAGTTTTTCTCTCCAGAGTCTTTTACATATCTATCAGTCTACCATTCACCCATGCTTAGAATATTACTACCATATATGTTTTGGTGCCCCTGCTATTTACCTTGAACTCCTTGATAAGATACAAAGAATCAGCAGCAATATTATTGGCTCTGATCTGGCAACTCAGCATCAGTCACTTTTCCACCAACATAAGGTTGCCTTCAGGCCTTTTCTATATATACTTTCATGGTAATTGTTTGGATGAGCTTTTCGTTATGGTACCTAGACTATGAATTTAATAGCAGTACTAGTTGAGTTGAATTTACAGTTGAGCTGGCTAGATGTAGTCATTTATTCTATACTGACAGTTTCTTTTCTCACACTTCTCACTTGTGGAACACCCTTCTGGCTCCATGCCTTCTAGCCAACTTTAATCTTCAAAAATTTAAATGCAATGTCAGTCACTATCTACTGCCCTCCTGATTCTTCTTCTTCTATTCTTGCTCCTTGGTAATGTTTCTGATTTCTAATTCTTCCATACCTAGTAACTTTTTGTGTCTTAGTGGCTTTACTGCCTTACTTAGAGTGATACCAAATAAATAAAATATATAATTCCTATTTACATTATTGACAATTTGGCTATTGTTGACATTTTTCTTTTTACTATCACAACAACTTCTTCAGGAAATTTTGAATTGAACCCTTTATTTAATTAATAGGGTAGATTGTTCTTGTTCCACTCTGCATGTATTTCTTTTTAGTGTTGCTCAGTTATTGTTTGCCCTGTTTCAACTGAGTCTTACCCCTGGGTATGATGATAAACTACATCCAGCAGCAAGATCTCTGATTGGGAGATTGGAGGTTTTGAGGAGCATGTAATTTCCTCTTAATTTTGGTTCTTCCCAGCTCCATCCTGACCCAGGGTGGTAGTGCCTGTTAGGGTCACAGCTATGGGCAAATAGTTAACCCCCAATCTGGGGTCAAAACACAATAAGTAAGTTGATGTTATAGTAAAAATGCCAGAAATACATTTACATAATAAAAAAAAAAATTACCAGCAGAACATTTTTCTAAAAGAAATTACCAATGCTTCCAAGAAAATTTAATTTTGGCATTAAATGAGCCATCAGGAGTTGATATGCCACTAAAACAAACCCATATAGAATCACACATTAATGGATTAAACAGGTATTTGGTTTTACTTAGAGAATATAGTTTCCACAGGAGGGGGGGGGGCTTTGATCAACAACATTCTCCAGAAAAGTGAGTCACTTCTTTGTTTATTCCTTGTATTGTGGAAAAAGGACGCAGGTGTGTCCGAAAATTCAAACTTTAAAATCTTTCTCTTTGTGCTTCAATTTAGTCAAAAGGTAAATATATAATAAATATCATCAATCTTATTGCCAACATTGTTAGCATTTTGTTGTCTTTTTATTCCTCAAATTTGATTAACTCGCCTATTAAATCTCTCTCTCTCTCTCTCTCTCTATATATATATATATATATATATATATAGAGAGAGAGAGAGAGATAGCAAGCACCTGTTAGGGGGGGGGTCTCAGCTATGGGCAAATAGTGAACCTCCCCGACAAAAACAGACCACAAAAGTATAAAAATACATTTTTATATAAAAAAAAAAAATAACCAACAATAAAATTTATAGTAGAATTATCAATTGTACATTTTATAGCAAAATAGTCACCAATATATATTGCCTGTAGTTGAAAGCCTACAACTGCATTCAAAATAGTCACCAATATATTAGGTTGGTGCAAAAATAATGACGTAATAATGTCGTTTTTTGACGTATTTTTAACGTCAGAAAACGACATTATTACGTCATTATTTTTGCACCAACCTAATATATTGTCTGTAGTTGAAAGCCTACAACTGCATTCAAAATATTTAGATTTTGGCATTAAATAACTCATCGAGGTTGATATGCTGCTAAACAAAATCAGCCAACCAATCAACTGAGTCTAGATCTGCACTACCCATCCCAGGGATTGAACTCATTTACTGTATGCCCAAAACAGTAGCAGGGGAAGCCAACCTTGCGACAGAGGAGGCAATAAGAACATTAGGTTTAAGGCTCTAAAGTTCTAACTTCAATGATTGTATCATAGGACAATGTCATTGTGGATAAAAATTCATGAATTTGATGGCATTATAATTGTTGAGTGAATTCTTGGGCTGGGTTAACACACAGACGCTGACCCCAGTGGAGAACAGGATAAGCAATGAGGGAGAAATACTAAAAACCACAAGATATCTCTAGTTCTGGATCATCAGGTTACCCAGATCAACAGACACCTGAATGGGGCTGGAGGGCAAAGTAACTGAAATGTGATAGTAACAACAAAGATGAGGATAATAGTCAGAGATGAAATAATAATAATTCTCATCTCAGAAATTCAAACAGAATTTATTTAGGACTTTGATTATAAAACAAAAAAAAAATGGGAATAAAATCTTTGGTGATTAAATATGAATTTATTCATGAGTTTGCCTCAATTCTAATGTATTGGATTTTCTCTTTTTTTTTTTTTTTTTTTTTTTTTTTTTAGACAAAACTAAATTCTTTTACCATTAATTTTTGATTTTCTCGTTAACAGGTGAGGACAGAAAGATGAGCAGCCAGAAAAGAAATGAAGATGCACTAATGGATGTAAGCCAGAGTCGTACTTATAGTGGAGGTGGTGGTGGAGGAGGCGGTGGTGGTGGAGGAGGAGGTCGGGATGACATAAGTGATAGCAGCTCCCAACACACCACCCCAGAACATTGGTTGAATGGGAACAGACGGAAAGCAGAACTGGATGCTTCCTTGCCTTCCATCACAATATCCGAAGCTGAAGGGGTAAGTCAGAAAACATCATGTTCAAATATATCTGCTAGTGTCTGCATCTATGTGATGAAAATATAGTTTTAAGGTATGCTATATTTATGGATTTTAGTACAGAATATCAGAAATAGAGAGTTTGTAAATAGAAAAGTGAACACTGAGGTCAAAATAGAGTGGCAACAGTCAGTTTCATGTTTGGTTTTGACCTCACTGTCCACTATTATATATAGTTTGTGTAATATGTTTATATGTAATACAATATATATATATATATATATATATATATATATATATATATATATATATATTAGGTTGGTGCAAAAATAATGACGTAATAATGTCGTTTTTTGACGCATTTTTTAATGTCAAAAAACGACTTTATTACGTCATTATTTTTGCACCAACGTAATATATATATATATATATATATATATATATATATATATATGTTGTAACCTAGGGAAGGTTACTGAATAGAATAATCAAATGAAGGTTGGTAAAAAACGATAATACAGGGTGTCCATAAAGTTCATACGCACTTTAAAAAATTTATAACTTTATTTGTATTTGCGATAGAAATAATTTGTAAAAAGGATTAAGAAGAAGTAAATCTATATTTTTTAAGGTTTTATTGAAAATTTATTTAAGTTTCCACATGTCCTCCATCATTAGCAATACAAAGGGTAATGCGATTTTTGGCAACTGATTTACAGTAATGCCTGAAATCACATTAGTTATTTTAGCTATACTTAAAACTAGGTACATTAACTTTATAACATTTTTTACAGATTATTTCTATCGCAAATACAAATAAAGTTATAAATTTTTTAAAAGTGCACACGAACTTTATGGACACCCTGTACTTAGGACAAGAACAACACACATAAGATTTGCCAGTGGTGCTTAGAAGTAGTAGGTAAAATCAAAAACTAAATATTCTTTTTTGTTTTGCATTTCTACATTAAAATTCATTTCCAGTTTATTTCTATAGTAAGATTCTGTAAGCTATAACCCATAAATGGCAAGATTTAGCCCAATTTGGAAAGAATTTGAGTATATGTTTCAGTTTTCATTGTTCCTTGTTTTGAAACTGTCTTTCTTTGTTGGTTGCAGTCTGTTTCAGCTCAAGTGGAAGGGGAGGAAGAAAATAAGGATCTTCTGAAAGGCAGTCAATCATTTCGAAGCGGACAGAGTACGATGTCCAGCATGGGCTTTACATCTTCATTGGTAAGAAAAAAACCCTTTTTTTTTTTCTGTTAGTCTCAATTGGTGAAGGCAAGAAAAGTGAGGATGAGCAGTAAGAAATTCCCTATTCAAAATTGTTAATAACTTTATTAATGATTGGTTGATTTTTTAAAACTTGTTTTTATTTTGAACAGTATAAAGCTTCCTAAGATCAATGGTGAAAAGTGTCTTGGTTAAGATCATCCTGAGGGTTCTTCACAAAGGGCCTTCTTTGAACATTGTGGACTGGTGCTACAAAATCAAAGAACTATAACAGAAAACACATCAAGCAAGGCAATAAAGCAACTATGATGCAAGGGGTTACTTATTGTGAAAGAATATGAGAAAAAGAACAATATTATTAAAAAGAGAGAACAATAAAAGGACAGGAATTAAGACATAATGATTGACATTACATTTAAATTTTTGATGATCAAAGTTAACTGGAAAACAAGAAGCCAGAAGAGAGTTCTATGATGTTACAATCCTGTCCTCTGTCACCGGGCGAATCTATGGTTGATCATCATGCCAGGGTTGGAGTTAGTGGTGCTGGTCCTCAATCGCACCCTACCCCACATTGTTTTAAATCACATAGTGGGAGAAGGCTGAGTTGTATACTCAACATCACTGATCCAGTAACCTTGGTGAGATGACATCACAAAGAACAAAATGAGACAACTGTGTAACACAACAACTTTATATCAAAGGTTCATATGATGAACATTCTACTCACTAGATTAACAGTATGCAGATTTCCAGCACCTTATTACCTGGTGATGCTATGTCTAGCCACACTTGGTAAACTTATTACCTGGCGATGCTATGTCTAGCCACACTTGGTAAACTTATCAGCTGGTGATGCTATGTCTAGCCACACTTGGTAAACTTATTACCTGGCGATGCTATGTCTGGCCACACTTGGTAAACTTATTACCTGGTGATGCTATGTCTGGCCACACTTGGTAAACTTATTACCTGGCGATGCTATGTATGGCCACACTTGGTAAACTTATTACCTGGCGATGCTATGTCTGGCCACACTTGGTAAACTTATTACCTGGCGATGCTATGTCTGGCCACACTTGGTAAACTTATTACCTGGCGATGCTATGTATGGCCACACTTGGTAAACTTATTACCTGGCGATGCTATGTCTGGCCACACTTGGTAAACTTATTACCTGGCGATGCTATGTATGGCCACACTTGGTAAACTTATTACCTGGCGATGCTATGTCTCGCCACACTTGGTAAACTTATTACCTGGCCATGCTATGTCTCGCCACATATGGTAAACTTATTACCTGGCGATGCTATGTCTAGCCACACTTGGTAAACTGGTACATGGTTGAAGTCTGATTTTTTCCATTCTGTGATTTCTTCAGGCTGACTATTCAAGTGTATTTGGTAGTCTGGAACAAGGCTGAAGTCTAAGTTCTTTCTGCAGAAGCTGCGCAGGAATGGACAAAGTGGTTCTTGAACCAACTGGCATGTGCCGCTCTTGCAACACACAATTCAAGTGGCCTAGTTCCTTCTTCTAATACCTCGTACTGTCTCTCACTTCGCTTGCCTGTATTTATGGACCCTTGCGCAAACCTGGTGTGGGGCATGAGTTGGTCGAGAAATTGATTGCCTGACTAAATTTGGAGAGATCCCTCCCCTGAAGAGTAGTGGTGGCAGAATATTGATCCACCCAACTCCTTCCATCTCGCATGGTTGCCTCTCACCATCACTGCCCAAAGGGTGCAGGCATTTCCTCTGTCTTCCTTGAAATTCCATCTGGAGCTTTTTCTTTCCTCTTTGTTTCTTGATCAAATCTCTCATATATAAAATTATTGTTTATTCCACTTTGGACCTCATCAAATTAATATTGGAAAGTTGGTGTATAGCTTTAAGGAATTTCTCTAAATCTGAATTTTTTTTTTTCAAGAGATTCTCTTTCCTTTTCCCTCTTGGGTGGGTGCTCATATATCTTCCTGTCATTTGCTGTCTCATGTGTGCAAGTCGTAAATATAGCTAGGTCAGTCACCTGTTTACATGTCTGGAACAGCAGCTGACATCTTGTAAGGTGTGACTCTACACCTGGTGGCTAGGAGGTCAACCTGATGATGCACCTGTCTTCTCAGAGGGTCTCAGTGTAAACTCTGTTCTGGCATCATATAAGTTAATAATTTGATGATTTAAACTGAAGATTAATCGTGATCTATATTGTGGATGATATATTTGTTTTTTCTACTGATATCATTAGTCAGTGAGTCCAGATAAAAACTGAGTGGTTGCTGATAAACTTGCACAAACATTGATCATCCATACCTATGGATTCAAGCATGAATCTCACAAATGTGTGTCTCTAGACTGAAACTTAAACTCAACCAATGTTGGTCTGTAGACCAAAGTTTAAACCCAGCCAACATTTGTTTATAGACCAAAATATAAAGCTGATCAATGTTTGTCTATGGACTGAAACATAAACAAAACCAAAGTTTGTCTCTCAGCTAAAATATGAGCCCAACTAACATTCGTCTAGACCAAAGTGTAAACTCGACCAACACTTGTCTATGTACTGAATCATAAACCCAACCAACATTTTTCTATAGACCAAAATGTAAACCTGACCAACATTTGTCTATAGACTGAAGTGTAAACCAGACTTTTGTGATGTCAACAAACACTTGTTACAACTTTTGTAATGCCAATGAATACTTGTTGTCACTTTCATAATGCTCATTGTAGTAGAGACTTTATGGTTGCAGATACAGCTATAGTACACCATTGAACAATGCTAATGTCAGATGCCTTTGAATATCACTTGCACTAATAGTACTTTCTCAATAATACTCGCTCAAATAGTAATCTGTATAGTGATCCAAAAAGAGAAATAGTGAATAGATAAGAGAATAGCAGTCCATATAGTAATAAAGTAGAAATGGTAATGTGAATAGTAATAGAGGATAGACTAGAAATAGTGATAAATTAGTCACATGCTACCTCCCATATATGCGTTTCCTCTATGTTCACGGGGTCTACTTAATTCAACAATGGGATCGCCTGTGTTTGCTCACTGGTGATCTATGTTCAAACTCAAGTATCAGCTGCGACACTTTATTCCTATATAACACAGACAGACCAACATTTGTCTATAGACCAAAGTGTAAACCCAACCAACATTTGTCTATAGACCAAAGTGTAAACCCAACCAACATTTGTCTATAGACCAAAGTGTAAACCCAACCAACATTTGTCTATAGACCAAAGTGTAAACCCAACCAACATTTGTCTATAGACCAAAGTGTAAACCCAACCAACATTTACTTATAGACCAAAGTGTAAACCCAACCAACATTTACTTATAGACCAAAGTGTAAACCCAACCAACATTTACTTATAGACCAAAGTGTAAACCCAACCAACATTTACTTATAGACCAAAGTGTAAACCCAACCAACATTTACTTATAGACCAAAGTGTAAACCCAACCAACATTTACTTATAGACCAAAGTGTAAACCCAACCAACATTTACTTATAGACCAAAGTGTAAACCCAACCAACATTTACTTATAGACCAAAGTGTAAACCCAACCAACATTTACTTATAGACCAAAGTGTAAACCCAACCAACATTTACTTATAGACCAAAGTGTAAACCCAACCAACATTTACTTATAGACCAAAGTGTAAACCCAACCAACATTTACTTATAGACCAAAGTGTAAACCCAACCAACATTTACTTATAGACCAAAGTGTAAACCCAACCAACATTTACTTATAGACCAAAGTGTAAACCCAACCAACATTTACTTATAGACCAAAGTGTAAACCCAACCAACATTTACTTATAGACCAAAGTGTAAACCCAACCAACATTTACTTATAGACCAAAGTGTAAACCCAACCAACATTTACTTATAGACCAAAGTGTAAACCCAACCAACATTTACTTATAGACCAAAGTGTAAACCCAACCAACATTTACTTATAGACCAAAGTGTAAACCCAACCAACATTTACTTATAGACCAAAGTGTAAACCCAACCAACATTTACTTATAGACCAAAGTGTAAACCCAACCAACATTTACTTATAGACCAAAGTGTAAACCCAACCAACATTTACTTATAGACCAAAGTGTAAACCCAACCAACATTTACTTATAGACCAAAGTGTAAACCCAACCAACATTTACTTATAGACCAAAGTGTAAACCCAACCAACATTTACTTATAGACCAAAGTGTAAACGCAACCAACATTTACTTATAGACCAAAGTGTAAACGCAACCAACATTTACTTATAGACCAAAGTGTAAACCCAACCAACATTTACTTATAGACCAAAGTGTAAACCCAACCAACATTTACTTATAGACTATAAGATAATATAATAAAGAAATACTTGTCATATTATCCAAAAAGTATTCCTGTTTTGTAAAATCCTCCAATGAAATCATTTATATTGAAAGCCAGCAAAATATTTTTCAAACATTTGTGTGTGTTTTTCTTTTATTGCTTTTCATTTGCTTTTGTGTTTGAAGGATTTGTAAAATGATTTCTGGCTAATTTTTCTTGAAAAACAAGATTAAAAAGGCTAAGGCCATCTTGGGTTAAAAAATATTGTTTGTCTCTCATAAGTGAAACTTTTCTTTTATTCAATGTGTTTTTCTTGAAAATAAAATTCTTTTGTTTTCTGTTATTTGTGTCTGATTTTCTCATAAAATCTCTTAATGGATTTCTTTGTCAGGGAAGCCGTGACAGCCTGAGCAGTTACTATAGTAACGCTGGTGAGGTTAACTATGGGAAGATTGTTGTTACAGGGGAGATCCAATTTGGTCTGGATTATGACTACAAAACTGTCTGCCTTGAGATCCGGATAAAGCAATGCCGAGACCTGGCAGCTGCAGATGGAAAGAAAATCCGATCCGATCCGTGAGTGGTGATCTTTTATTTTTTTTTCTTGTCAATGACTTTTTCTCTTCACAAGTGTGAAAGAATTTTGAAATCTACATGGACACTTCACCTTCTTGGTATTTTCCCTGAAAATCTTGAAAGTTTTAGACCAGACATTAGAACCAGTAATATCATACTACTTTTTTTATGAAATTCTAAGCTGATGTGACATATGTTGCTATTTCAGATTCCTTTTTTTTCCTTTTTTATAATTTTACCTCATGTAAGGGAATAAAGCTACTAAGAGACGAGGAGGTTACTGAGGGAAAAAGAAATTGAGAAAACTATTATTGAAGAAAAAGAACAATAAATGAACCAGATTCAAAATGCCTGTTGATGTTGTAGTCAAATTTTTGAGATCATAATTGAAAGTAAAACAAGAATTCAGGAAAGTTTCACAGTTAAAAAATGTGAGAGAAAAAATTATTGAAGTAGAACTTATGGTTTACATCTAGCAACAGTAAAATAAGACCTAGCCATTGCTGGTGCAAGGATGCCCCCCCCCACTGAATCTATGATACCCTCCAATCTATGATGCAGCCCCCCCACACTGAATCTATGATACCCGCCAATCTATGATGCACCCCCCCCCACTGTTCCTATGATACCCGCCAATCTATGATGCAGCACCCCCACTGAATCTATGATACCCTCCAATCTATGATGCAGCCCCCCCCACTAAATCTATGATACCCTCCAATCTATGATACAGCCCCTCACCGCCACTGAATCTATGATACCCTCCAATCTATGATACAGCCCCCCACCACTGAATCTATGATACCCTCCAATCTATGATGCAGCCCCCCCCCCACTGAATCTATGATACCCTCCAATCTTTGATGCAGCCCCCCCACTGAATCTATGATACCCGCTAATCTATGATGCAGCCCCCCCCCACTGAATCTATGATACCCGCCAATCTATGATGCAGCCCCCCCCACTGAATCTATGATACCCTCCAATCTATGATGCAGCACCCCCACTGAATCTATGATACCCTCCAATCTATGATACAGCCCCTCACCGCCACTGAATCTATGATACCCTCCAATCTATGATACAGCCCCCCCCACTGAATCTATGATACCCTCCAATCTATGATGCAGCACCCCCCACTGAATCTATGATACCCTCCAATCTATGATACAGCCCCCTCTCCCCACTATACTACATCTCAATTTTCATAAGGTAGTATTCATATAAAATACAAATTTTATTGTAACCTAATTATGTACAATAATGGATTATATGCAATAGAAGTGAAAAATTCAACTAGAAAAATTGAAAATAAATTATAATGTATCTAAATACAAATTAGAGAGATGTCATAATTTCCATTTGAAATAAATCAACAGTGTTTTGCATCAATTTTTAACATCAACTTCAGAGTTTTCTTGCTAAAAAGTTTAATAATTTTAACACATTCAACATTATGGGTAAAAAAATAGTGATTTTTTTTTTTTTAGATTTAGCATGAATGAAACAAATTCACAGATTTGGACAAAAAAGACCCCAGAAGGACACCAAAATCCATGAAAATTTCTCATCTTTTAATAGTTGTGCTTAGTTTAATTTGTAACATATATAAATGTAGGTAGAAGTAAAAGCGTAAGATAGTAAGGATGACAAAGCACTGGCCAGGTCCTCTAATTAGGCTAGCAGATTAATGGATTCAGGGCTAGTATGCTACTGTGCCAATTAAGACACTATGCTTAAATTTATGATGATGAGGTACCAAAGGAGAAGGTTAATCAGAACAATTATCTCGAGACTGAATCCACAGTTGTAGTTAAGCCATTAATGCAATTTTGACAGGATCATATGTCATAAGAGACTAGACAGTAACATCTCAGTTTGAAAAAAAATACTTCTGACCCACTTATACAAGCTGCAGTGGAAATACCTCCCACATAATGGTAAGACGTTAACTAGATGAAGACACAATTACCATTATGCGGGAGGTATATGTGGTAGGTATTTCTACTGCACTCTGTATATCAACCATTTCTTTTAAATTGCATGGATTTAGATATGCTACAGGCTGGTGTATACATTGTCTCTGCCCACAACAAACATGCCTGACTTGGGATGTAAGTGTATGTAAATATTGAAAAGACCTGACAAGAACCAATATATATGTACAAACAAATGATAATGTATTGACAACAAGCGACAAGATAATAATGTGTGTAACAAATGAATGGGAAAACATTTTTTGGGTGCAAAGTGTGTGTAGTGAGTGAATGGGTGTATGTATTGTTCCTGCATTTCCCAAAGGGAAGTGCATTCTCCATGATAGGTTACATGTTGATGAATAAGTGGATAAGGTGAGAAGAGAGCAAGAAAAAATATCACTGAGTATTTATAGTCCAGAGAGTGTGTCCTAATAGCAGTTTTGAAAATTAGGAAGAGGTAACCTGACAGATACAAAATCAAATAACAAATGTAATTAAAAAATTTTGATCACTTCTTGAGCAGATTAAGAGATGAGATTTGTCCCTGTAGAAAAAGATTTGATAAGAATATAAATATGAAATGAGAATGAATAGATTATTTAGAATCAATTTTAAAGTCAGATTCCTGAAAGTAACTACAATACATGTATCTGTATATTATTATCACAAATGTTATACCTATGTCTGAGTAAACACTCTGTAATTTTTTTTTTTTTTTAACTTTTAAACAATATATTTCTTATTGTCTGTCAGCCTGAATATTTGAGAATTCTTATTAAAGAAAAATACATTCTCTCTGGCAGGATATGAACCTGTATTCTACTTGGCAGAAAAAACTGTCAGTAGATCTGACATGCTTCCTCAAAGGGTATTGCCTTTACGCATACAAGATCTGTCCAGAAATTATCTAATCACTGAATATTAACAAAAAAAAAAAGGGCAATGGTACTGTTTTCTTTTTCAAAATACTTCTCTTAGAACCTCACACACATTCTTGAGTTCCTGCTACTGTTCAAAACCACCAGAAAATTCCTCTTTTGAGATTGCTGCCAACTGCCATGTCACAATCTCCTCCACAATATTTCAACAATGTTTTTAGCTTTGGGAAATGCTTTTTATTTTAATTGAGAGAATGTTTAAATATCAAAATAGACAAGAGAAAGAACAAACAAACAAGTAACTGTTTTCAGAAACTATAAACAAATGTTAAAATACACTCAAGTATTTAGATGATCTGTAGTTTGCCTTACTACTGCCCTTCATTACATCTACATTAAATTAGTTTCATGTAAATTTTAATAATAATGAGTTTTTGAAGTGTAAAGAATGATCATTTTCTCCATTTATTATGTTTCTGACAAAAAAACATTGAACATTGCAAATTGGAGATTGCATTAAAGTCATGAGCATTTGTAAATTGCTATAAATTCACCGTATCTGCAGGTGCCTTCAGATACACCAGCATCTGTTTGTTGCCTTAGATATGCATGCATCTGTTTGTTGCCTTGGACACACCACCCTCTGTGGATTGCTTCATAGACACCGAACTCTGTGGATTTTCCCAAGAGATACCAACCTGTGTGGATTTGTTTCATATACTGTGGCCTGTATGGATTTGGCCAAGAGACATCAGCTTATGCGAATTTGTCTCATTGTTACTGGCCTCTATGGATTAACTCGATTATTTTTGTTATATTTTTCTTTTATAAAAATTGTTTAGAAAGAACAAAATCCTTTTTGTTTAGTGTGAAACTGAAGCCCATTTGTTTAGTGTGAAACTAAAGTTGATTTGTGAAAATGATTACTAGATGGGTGCTAATTAAAATATTTGTAGGGATTTATGAATTACTACTCATCAAACTGTTCTTGAGTTCTCCTGCTGCTGTGCACAAAGACTATCCTGATTTTTCTTTTGAAACTCAACAAGAACTAATTCTGCCAATAAGAAATTTTAATGAAACGTGTTTTGATAGAAGATAAAATGGATAATTATTATTTTTTTTTTTTATTTCAGTTATGTGAAAAGTTATTTGTTGCCAGACAAATCCAAAACTGGAAAACGGAAGACAAAGGTGAAAAAGAACTGTTTGAACCCGGTATTTGATGAAATACTCAGGGTAAGTAGTTTTTCTTTTTTTTTATGAGATGCTGGAAAGAACTTGAAATTCTTGAACATTTTTGCCTGACACTGTTAAGCAATGTCAAGTCTGGTCAGTACCTAGATGGGTGACTGCTTAGGAATACCAGGTTCCTGAAGCTTGGATGTGCAGCTGCTGTAATTGATAATGGCTCAGATTTGTTAATTGGAGATTTGAGTTCCAGTTCTCGTTGGGTCATTTATATTCACTTATGCACAAATAGCATTGGGAAAGGTATGAATCCACCTCTTCCTGCCAGCTATGGGTTAATTAGTATGATCTAGAACACTAAACCGTTATTATCTTTAAAAAAATTCTTACAATCTAAAAATATTTTCTGGCTTTTAATAAACTGCAAACGGTTAAGACATAGAAAACAAATCAAAAAATCAAATAAACATGGAGATCTTAAAATTTAATGATACATTATCACCAATTTCACTATAGTCACATAGTCACTGTAGTGAAATAGTATTGTGAACTTAAAAAAAGTAGTGAATACAATGTCAATTTATTTATTTTTTTCTTTTTGTACAATGACATTTAAATTAGGCACAAGTAAAACACAAATTATTCTTAAATAATTCTATATAGGAAAACAATACATAAATGTTTATATAGCAAAACAATTGGCATCAATCACTCCACCATTTTTCATGAGTACTAATCTCAACTATATGAACAAGATGGTGAAAAGATTTTAGCATGGCATCAATAAATGAACAGAAGAAGAATTGTTACTTATCTGAACTGCCATCAAAAAACTGAGTGAATGAAAAGAGATTTTTTACAGACAAGGACAAAAGCATTGTGGGTAATAAATGTTCATGTAAAGGAATGGGGTTTGGGTGTACTAAGCAGGAGATTGCTAGAATAAAAAAAGTGGGATTGCTGTGATTGCTAGAATAAAAAAGAAGCAGAAGTACTGGAGAGAGAGAGGAAAAGAAAGAGAGAAAGGAAAAGAGACACTTCAATGAAAAGAGAGAGAAAGGCATCAAGGATTTCAGCCCCAGATATCATTTTTCCTCTAGCTCAATTTCATAGCAGGAATTGGTAAGTATATATGCTATTCTTCATTCTTATTTCCTTTATTTAAACCACAATAAACCACAACCACTTCCTGAAATGAGAATTCTTATGTTTAGTCATTGAAGTACTGGTTTTAGGAAGTGAATTGGATTGAGAACTGTTCAGAACCCCCTCATAGAATAATGAATACACTTCACTTTAGAATTGAACTTATTTTCTACAGTTAATCTTTACCATAGTCTAAGGGGAATAACTCTTAATAAATTTTACCTGGCTTTCTTTTAAGTGTTGCATTATGGGAATAAATCTGGTATAATTACTGATGCCATTTTTAACAAATGGAGCTTATGGCCACATCACATTGAAAAACCCGTTCCCTTAAAAGTTAAGCAACATCAAACCTGATCAGTACCTAGATGGGTGACCTCTTGGGAATACTTGGGGCTGTAAGCATGGATGTGTGGCTGGTGTAATGAATAATGGCTTGGAATTGTTAATCAGAAAGCAGAATTTCAATTTTATTTGGGTTCATTATATTCACTTATGCACAAATGCCCTTGGGAAAGGTAAAGAATTCACCTCTTCTCTTTAAGGGTTAATTATTAAGACTTTAAAAAAAATTCTCATAATATAAAAAATATTTTCTGGCTTAAAATAACCTGCAATGGATTGATAAGCCATATAAAACAAATCAACCAATCAATTTAACAAATGGCAATATTAGCCATTTCCTTATAACGAAACATTCAGTATTCATTGAGTGAGTAACCAATGCTGTTGTTGGTTTTTATAAGATCTTTCTCTGAAAATAATTTTTCAGGAAAATAGGTTTCTCAAATCTGGTAACTTTTATCACTCTTTCCAGTATTGATGGAGGTTTCCTTTCTTGCTTTTTGTTTCAAGTAGTGTGGAATATCAGAACTTTTCATGTTAGAGATTAGTGACAATCTTCCTTAATTATTGTTATTGTCTCTTGTAATGCCATGTCTATATGACGTGTTTGACAGAAGAGGGATGCATTCAACAAAAAAAAAAAAAAATTGCTTTTTTCACCACAAAATTATTTATTAAATCATATCCAAGTATTTTACAAATTACACAATATTTCAAGCTCAATTTAGGTTTATAGTTCATAACCATACAATGAGATAACATAAACTGTAGATTTGTCTGCGGAATATCATTACATTATTGTTACATAATTATAGTGAAATCATTATGGTTTTTTTGTCAAAAGCATTTTTGGTTGTATATTAATTTAAAATATTCCTTTTTATAGGCTTTATTTTGAATGAAATGAAATAAAATCATTATAAATTTCAGAATTTCACTGTTGCTCATCAAAATGACAAGCAGAAAGCAATCTAAAAAAAAAAATGGAAAAGAGAGGTAACAAAGTGTACAGGAAATAGCTCCAGTTTATTCAACTTAGGAAACTTAGCATTGCTGCCAAAATATTCTAAAAATAATAAATGGAGAAAATGAAAAATACCTAACAACAAATCGAATATAGCATCAAGATTTAGATGAGGTTGATATTAGGTTGGTGCAAAAATAATGACGTAATAATGTCGTTTTTTGATGTATTATTTAACGTCAAAAAACGACATTATTACGTCATTATTTTTGCACCAACCTAATATTTTGATAATATTCAATGGTGGCACTCTTGAGGATTTTCCTTCTGAGTAAATTACTTTCTTTATTGATGTGTGTGGTATTTTTTAGATCAAAATTGTGGTTGAATTTATTTCGGTGTATGACAAGTGCATTTGTTAAATTGTTATGTATAAGGTCCCTTTTGTATTCATAGATATATTTTTTTTTAAATTTCTGCGTATTTCCCCATTGTATTGTGAGGAAGAGTTTTGGCAATTTATTTTATATATGCCTGCTTCTTCTGTTATTATTGTTATGGATGTTCATAGCTCTGATTATATCCATAATGGTTTTGGAAGTGGTTGTGTTTATTTCGATGTTGTTTAGATGGGATAGTGGATGTTAAGGAGTTGGTGTTATGTATCTGTTTTGTTTAATTTATTATTGTGGATAAGGCTGTCATTTTTGTTGGGGTTATGTATTTTTTTGTAGGCTTGTTTCTTTGGGTAGATATTGGGGTGGCTGCAAATTTTTAGTGCTCTTAAGTATTAGATTGGTGCAAAAATAATGTCGTTTTTCTTTTGAAGTTGAACGTCAAAAAACGACATTATTTTGCACCAAGCTAATAGAAACCTATAATTATACCAGATTTAATTTTATAGGAGTGTTTAGAGTCGAAGTTGACCAGGTCATTTTTGTTGGTAGCTTTTCTGTAAATGTTTAGTTTAGTTTGCTATTGTTTCTGTGTAAAATGATATCTAAGAAGAGAAGAGCGTAGTTGACATCAAGTTCAAAGTTAAAGTCTCTTGTTGGTTGACAAAATCTGTTAAAATAGTGTTTTGGAGATATATTAGTAGGGATTCATCTATGTATCTGAAATAAGAAGTGTTTGGTCATAGAATATATATATATATGTGTGTGTGTGTGTGTGTGTGTATATATATATATATGTGTGTGGATGTGCGTATATATATATATATATGTGTGGATGTGTGTGTGCATGTGCATTTAGTATATGTGTGTTTGTTTATATATATATATAGTGTGTGTATGTATGTGTGTGTGTATATATATATATATATATATATATATATATATACACACACACACACACACACATATATATATATCTCGAAATTCCAAGAGGATAGAATCCAGGTAGAACTCAATGTACAGAACAGAGTAAGAATATAATAAATATTATTATAAATTAACTGATTTAAAATGTTTTTTTCGCTACAAGAGAAAAAGAAAAAAAAATATATATATATATAGCCTATTAAAATTAACAGTGAAAATATTTTTTAAAATTGTAATTAAATAAAATGAATTCTAACCTAAACATTTTTTAAAATTGTAGTTAAATAAAATGTATTCTAACCTAAACACCTCTCAAAGTACTACAAGCACTTAAAAGAATCCAGTAAAACACCTACAGTAAAATGAAATTAATATGAAAAGCTAGAATATGTTGGCCATTAAATGACCCATGTCCTTTGTAAATACGTGAGAAACTATATATTGCTAAGTTTATAAAAAATAAAAGTGTACTAAATCAGAGAAATGAATTAACTATTTTTTGCCGTTATCATAAATTTTACTAAAATAATATTTAAATATAAAATTAAAAAAAAATGTAACCTGGTAATATATATACTTGATATGAAAAAATAATTTTACATACTGTAAGTAATTCTAATACAATTACTTGTTTCAAAAAGAAATATAGTCTATTAAAAATTAAAAGTGAAAATATTTAAAAATATTTAAAAATTAAAAGTGAAAACATTTTAAATAAAACGTATTCTAACGTAAACATCCCCCAAAAATCTTTAAGTATACAAATAGAAAAAATGTCGTAAGAATGTTTGCCGTTAACAATAAATTTAAAATAAAAAAAAAAAAAAAAAATCCAGAAGACCTGCATTTAACGGATTTCAGAATTCATTGAAAAATACATCCCTACCCCCTTACCTAAACATAACCCTTTTTCAAGTGTAACTAATAACCGATGCAACAAAAGTTAATAAAATGAACATGCAACCACCCTTTGTATGGATGAATGGATTTCTGTGTATCCTTGGAAACTGTAAATTATGATTTTTGCTGTGTCTTTAAAACCCAGTAAATTTAAAAATTAGTTACTCCAAAATTTGCTTGAGGAGGAAATGTAACTAATGTCTTTAATCTAATTACAAAATTAAATTCTAAGCTTTTAGCTTCCATTTTTTAAACGTGGTTAGAACTGTGTAGCGAAAAAAAAAACAACATATTTTAAATCGGTTAATTTATAATATTAATCCTTTGTAAATTTACATTGAGCACTATTTTGTAAAAATAAAAATATCTATAAGAACACCGGATTATATATCTTACTGTTCTTTCTTTTTATTTATATATACATATATTATTATATATATATATATATATATATATATATACACACACACACACACACACACACAAGTGTATGATCGGTGTATATGGAATAGGTTCCCATCATCAACAATTACTATTCTTAAAAGAGTGCTCAATACAGAGTAGAGAGAATATAATTATTTATTTAAAAACTATATGTTATAAAATCACTGATGATGTCTAATGTAGATTGTAGATTTCTACAATCTACATCATCACTTGATAAGACACCAAAGTTGTTGAAACAAAATGGCTATTTTTGTAGTGATTTTATAGCATATTTATGTTATAATATTTGAATAAATAATTATATATATATATATATATATATATACAGCGCTGTTCGATAAAAGTGACTCAACTGATTTTTTTTTTTTACTAAAAATATTTTTTGTCTATTGTTTTTGGGGTTAAAATAATTTTTAATCTTAGTAATATAAAGACCTCTTTCCGACCACCTAGGAAAAAGTTTATTCACCCTAAGGTATTCTATTGATAATTATAAATTTGAATATAAATGAGATTCAGGAAAAAACTCTGTGCAAAAAAAGTGACTCAGATATTGCATTCTCATGATTAAACTCGTAAATTTAAAGAACTTTTGACAATATATTGAAAACTATTTTAAAATACACTCAGAACAATATTCTAGAGAATTCTAGAACAGCTTAAATTAAATCTAGAGTATACCAGAATATTCCAGAAAGCCTCAGACAGTATAAAAACAGTTTGAAATAGCCACTCAAGTCACTAACCAGATGATAGGGTGCAAACACACATCAGAACCACTTCAGGCACCTATTATTACCCTCTCAAAAGCAGGCAAATCTACGAGAGAAATTGCAAAATTTGCTATCACATCGCAATCAACTCTCTCTCGAATGCTTAGGGCAAATAATGATGCCATTCCTGCTCCAAGGAAGGAAACGAGGGGACAAAAGAAAAAGATTGATGATAGAACTGGCAGGGTAATCAAGAGAGAAGTTACTAATAATAGGACTATAAATAGCCAAGAAATTGCAGCAGGTCTAAGCAAAGAGCAAGGTGTTAGTCTTACCGCTTCAACAGTCCATCGGTGGCTGTTAGAACAAGGCTACAAATCTTGTACACGAAGGTTTAAGCCGCTAATAAGCAAAGCCAAGAGACTTATATGGGCTCACTATTACAAAAATTTCACTGTAGAAGACTGGAAGAATGTTCTCTTCTCTGCTGAAACGAAAGTTGAGCTAAATTCAAAGGATGAGGTGAGTCACTTTTATCAAACAGCACTGTGTGTGTGTATATATATATATATATATATATGTGTGTGTGTTGAAGAATAAAAAATATTGAAAAATTAAAAAATTTTAAAAATGTAAATTTTCAGACACTGTATTAATTTTTATTTGTATATTAATATTTTTTGGGGATTTATTATTTCAATTAGGTTCCTCAACTAGTTTTGGCCAGCACGGCCAACATCAGGAGAAGAAAAAAATTCTGCTTGTTAGTAGCAGTGAACTACAGGAATGAATGATTTTCTGAACTGAAATAAGAAGAGTTTGATCATAGAATATCTCTGAAACAATTCTACTGTAACCACTCCTATAAAATTAAATCGAGTATAATAAAAATTAATAGAAATAATTTATAGAAATAAAATTTGTTACTTGGCTGATGGATATCATATTCAGCATTGACTTTCGTAGAGAAAACTTTTTATAATCATTCAGTCCACTTGTCAGAGGTTTCACACACACACACACACACACACACACACACATATATATATATATATATATATATATATATATATATATATATGTGTGTGTGTGTGTGCTTAGTATGTATATATATATATATATATATATATATATATATATATGCATGTAATATATAAGTAATTTATATGTATATAATATATAAGTAATATATATATAATATATATATATATATGTATGTAATATTACATATATATAATATAATATTATATATATATAATATATATATGTAATATTACATATATATATATATATATATATATATATATATATGTAATATTACATATATATATGTATATAATATATATAGCCTGTAATTTGCTAATGCATGATTGTCAAGAATTTTTAGAAATCGGAAATTGTGATTTGTAATTGTTTGATTGACAGAGCCCTAAAGCAGTTCTTTAGCCCCCCCCCCATTCTCTTTTTTTATTTCTTTACTTAAGACATTTCTGCAAACTGACCAGTAAGCCCTCACTTCTGCAGCCATGTGTTTTAGCCAGTTCGTACAGGATTGTATAAACTGTTCACACAATTTATAGAATCTTACACATCCAAATCCTGGATTATGATGAAATTAAATTTTTTATTTATCTGACATTTGTTTCATAGAGTCTGGGTGATCCTCTCACAAGGTATTTATCCTGAATTACCACCCGAGCCATGCGAGTAAAAGAGTCTTTTTTATAAAAGTTTTGACTTCTACAACTGTCACTATTCAATTACATTTTTTTCCACCTGCAGAATGAAATTTAATAGAAAGATTTTGTTTTTCTTTTGAATCTAAAATGTCTTTTGTTTCTTTTAGTATTCTATTGCTAAAAGTGAATTGGAGAATCGAACCTTGTGGTTGACCGTTTGGCACAATGACCGTTTCGGAAGGAATGATTTTCTGGGTGAAGTTACAATTCCATTTGACTATTACCGATTTGAAGGACCAGCACTTAAATGGTACCCTCTGCAGCAAAGGGTAAGTATTTATTACAGAAATACTATCCCCACCTCCACCCAATAATCGATATAATACAAAAAGTCTGATTTTGTATGCTTGTATGTAATTGGTTTGAATGTCATAACAGTACATGAAATAAATGTACTAAATTCAAGAATGCAAAAAATAGTCAGGTGATTTGCAACTGAATATTAATATTGTAGCCTCTACATTTATACTTAGTAGGGTGATTTTTTTTTTTTTTTTTCAAGGGAGATAACTATCAAATTTTAATATTAGGTTGGTGCAAAAAATAATGTCTTCTTTTGAAGTTGAACGTCAAAAAACGACATTATTTTTGCACCAACCTGATAATAAAAATATTATCCCTTATTTGTTTCTGTACCTATTTGCATATGAGGAAAAAAAGTAAATCTTGGTCAAAAATTGTTGTAGGATACCTACAGATGATAATGGGTATGTCCCCATGCATATAAATACAGAAGTAAATACTGTATGTTGGTCTGCAATTGGAGATTCATTGTGGAATTCACTTGACTCATTTTTAGCAGTTGACGACTACTACTACGTGCCACTAGTGAATCTTATATGTGTTGTTCTTGTCCTAAGTATTATCATTCATTACCAACCTTCATGTGCTTATTCTATTCAGTAACCTTCCCTAGGTTATAACAAAAATATAAAACAAACATTTTTGTATATAATACTCAGAAAATGGTGTAATTTGTGAAGGAGTGAATTTAATGATAATCTTTGTCGCATCATAATTTTCTCTAGAATAATAACTCAACAGTTTGTTAAAGAATCACAAGAAGTGCACCAGGGTCTTCATTGAGTACCACATTGTTACATAAGCACCTCCCATGTTGTGATGGTTAACAAGCTCATAAGTGAATTAGATCCTCTTTGAATGTCCTCCTGCTGTGTCCTTGAACCAGACTAAGCTTTTAGTTATTTTAAAATTCACTTTCTCTTCAGGACATAGGTAATCATTGTCCTTCACAGTTGATTTTTCTTTGTTATTTGTGAATTGCTGTGATCTCTTGGGGAAAGATGGTGGTGCAATTTCTCATTGCTTTCTATATATTTGGGAATTCAGCATAATCCTCTTTTCTTAGACTGGCTGTCACCTAAGGCTCGAGAGCCCAGTCTACCTTGCTGGAGGGAGAAATGGATTCATACCTTTTTTGAGGGCATTAGTACAAAGTGAATGTAATAAACTAGGCCAGAATTTGAACATATTGCCAGTTTTATTTTCTGCACTGATAGCTGTTAAGCTACCCACACACTGAGTGCTGATTTACAAGGTAGGCACGCACCTA
This sequence comes from Acanthosepion lycidas, assembly GCA_963932145.1. Lineage (NCBI taxonomy): Eukaryota > Metazoa > Mollusca > Cephalopoda > Sepiida > Sepiidae > Acanthosepion > Acanthosepion lycidas. Next base: position 4,473,964 of record OZ010607.1, on the reverse strand, counting down.
CCTCCTCTGCCTGGGAGATTGGTGTAAACTTTATTAACTAAATCTAAACTTAATAGAAACACAGTTGTTTATTTATTGCCATAATTTTCGGATGCTGATCTTCAAGGCCCTCTCAACATGGAATATTGGTGCATCACAATCTTCCTAGCCATCATATTTTTAAGTTCAGTTACTACAGAAATATAAAGGTTGTAATAACTGCATATCTTCCTGTCATTGATTGAGATCAGAGATTGGGGCTGGGGAGGGCTATACTAAAGTTCACTCAACACAAGGTCCAAGAATGCAGTATTAAAGGAAGGAAATTCAAGCATGACAACACAGTTTTGCAACTGCACACCAAGGTTCTCTCAGAACAAAAATGTTCCTGGGATTGCACCATCACTGCTAAAATAATGTCTTCAACACTTCTGTGATTAGTTTAAAAGTTCCAGTTTGAATGGAGATATGCAACTTCTTTGAGCAATAAATCTGGGTCATTTTCTCAAACTTTACCATTACGTATGATAGAGTTGGCTTCAGTTTCATAATGGAGACATTTCTTCTTCCTTCGTTGCAAATAGAGTTGGCAAAGCACGCATGTTCAGCCTTCTGCAAATGGGCATTTTCTGTATAGAGAGCCACTCGAATGAGACTGTTAAATTGGTCATGATGATGTGTGATACAAATTAAAAAAGAACATGGTCTGAAGATTATGAGGATAGAAAATGATTGACCATTGACCTGAAAAAGTCAAGATTGTTGGTTTCAGGAAAGCGTTCCCATGGGAACCTGTTCCATAAAGTAGCAGTTCTTGAATAAAAGCTGTCTGATTGGAACTCTCTCTTTACATTGAGCCTAAGGAGGAAATGATGGTGATTTGACTCTGTGGAGATGGCACATGGTGTGTTCTAATTGTAAACACCTGAACAGGGGAAACTAAAGAATCAGTTCATCTGAACATAAAAGAAACATTTTTCAATGTTTATTTCCGAGGCAAGAAGTTTTTCTCAATTTGAGACTGCAGCAACTCAATTTTCCTACTTGCATTATATTTGGTGCCATATTTTGTCTAAGTTTAATAAATATCAAATGCACTCAGGTAGTTTTTTTCATAAGACTGATGTCCCTGTTCATAGAGTGATTCAACGAGTAGATCCTGGCTAGAAATTTTACAACTTGATGCTCACACTGATACCATACAAAAATAGTAAACACTAAAAAGATCTATTTCTTGTCATTTTCACAGTATAACGTCTTGTTGTATCCTTTAAGAGGGTTACAAACAGACAAAGGTAGTACTCGAATAAAGGAACAACCACACGTGTGTAGATAAAAGAAGAGAGGTTTACTATAAAAGAGAATACACTACTGAAAGACAGGGAAAAAAAAGCAGCCTAGTAATTCCTGAAGCAAGCTGCCAGGTATATTCTGTGCTCACTATATATATCTACTGATATAGTCAGTCCACACAAGCGATAGGGAGTGTGGGACATTCCATTAGAACACTTCTACTCTGTCAGACTTTCAGCTTACATTATGACCTGATGATTTCTTTTTTTTTACAACTGGGTGCCCACTTTGACACCATCCCAAAATAATAAATCTGTTTCAATTTGTTTACAGCAAGAGTTCACTCCTTCATCTCTTGCATACAAAGGAGAACTTAGTATTTCCTTAAAATTCCAAACAGTAGCTGATTCTTTTACGGGTTCAACGATGTCCTTGAAACATAGCCGAGGAGTTGGCCGATCATCTGATGTAGGCACTGGTGGTCAGCTCCATGTTTACATCAAGGAAGCAAGGAATTTGACAGCTGTTCGTTCAGGAGGCTACTCAGATCCTTTCTGTAAAGGGTAAGTTGGTTTTTTTTTTTTTTATTGTTTCGTTCATTCTTGATTTGCAATATAATTTCACTTGTCTGACACTTTCAGGCAAGTTCTTAAAAGTGAGTACATTTTTTGGTAATTTTATTTTATTTTTTGTTTTGATAGCTTTACTTTGTGGTCTTCACATAAAATATTGTCCAATAAAGACTAAAAGTGGTTACAAAATGAACAGAATTAAATATTGAATAAAAAAATAAAAGAAGACAAAACCCTAAGAAGTCTGATAATAACACTAGCCATGAAATATTGAATATTGACAACTTATTTTATAATTTTCATTTTGTTTTTTTTTGTTTTTTTGTTTTTTTGGAATGTCAAGTCTCTTCAGGCATAGGTGATCATGGGTCTCTACACATTCCTTTTCTTTACTATCTGTGAATTGCCATGACTTCTTGTCATGACTATGGAGAGTTGAATGGCTTCCTATTTACTCTGTTATTTTGAAATCAAAATAACCATACACGTGTGTATGTATGTATGTATATATATATATGTATATATATATATATATATATATATATATATATATAAAAGAGTTGGATTAGTTCAGGAAACAGTGGTATTAAAAAGTGCTCAATACACACATGAAAAAATAGAATAAAAGTAAAAATAACATGTAGAGTTATTTGATAAAAATCGCCTGAGGATAGCATAAGGTCGAAAGCAATGTAGTGGAGTCAACTGATCTCCTGATTTTTAAAGTGTATATATATATATATATATATATATACACACACACATACACTACAGAAAAAAACAACGACATTGCTGTGATGACCTAATGCCTTATACAAGAAAAATCCCGAACAAGAAAAGAAAGAAAAAATAAAGACCAATAGACAAAAACCTACCTATGCAGTAAAGTGCTAATTATCCAGACTATGTAAACAGAGCAAAAAATGCTTCACATCATCAGCACTTAACAAAGGACAACTCAAGTTTCATGCTCTCGTAACTGCCAAACAACTAGAACACCCCGTCTGAAGATCATGACAGTGTGAAGCTTGAGTAATGACATAAGCTCTCCTTTATATATATATATATATATATATATATATATATATATATATATATATCTGTTTACCTGTTTTATGACAACAATGTCAATCACTAGAGAATTGGAAATGAAGGGAAAAGAGGGAGGAAATGCAGAGTAAGTAAAAATGCTAGAGAAAAATGAAAAAATGGTAATAAAAGAAAAAAACAAGAAAGAATCAGGACAAAAAAAAGATGTAGGCTGTCTTGTCATTGTTCAGTTTTTATTTCTTTCATCACTAAACATTTACTTGATTAAAATATTATTTACTGTCATAAATCAAATATGTCTTATTTAGTTAGGATTTATTAAAGAAATTAGAATATTTTATTAAAAAATATTTATTTTGAATGTAAATATTACATAATTTACTAACAAATTTATTTGTTAGTAAATATTACATAATTTACTAACAAATTTATTTGTTAGTAATCTCGTTACATTTTTGAGGTTTCTGTCTGAAGAATAATCCTTGAAAACTATTTGGATCGTCTTTTTATCCTTTGAAAACTCGACCCAGATTTATGAATATTTTGGTAAATGTAATTCCAGGTATCTATTGCCAGAAAAGAATCGTTCATCAAAGCAGAAGACCCCAGTAGTCAAGAAGAACTGTAACCCAGTTTGGAATCATTTGTTTGTCTTTGAAGATGTTTCTGCCAATGAACTTTCAGACCGTTGCCTTGAATTGACACTCTGGGATTACGATCGATTATCTAGCAATGATTTCCTGGGAGGAATTCGCCTAAACTTAGGATCAGGTCTGTCATTACATTTTTTCTCTTTTTGTTGTCTGTGATATTTATTGACATATAGGTGTGTGTATATTAATCTACACTTATATCCACATCCCTTTACATACACACATGTGCCCACATCCATTTACACACACATCTATGTTTGTTGAGATATTAACACACTCCCACATATCTTTATATATGTGCACATGTCTGTCTTCAACAGCCTTCACAGTGTCATCATCAGTTCTCAACTTGATATCTATGCTGATGACACAACTATTTACTCCTGTCTTAATAGTAAGTCTGATTGGTTAAATAAGGTCATATTGGTAGCTGTTCTCCAAAATTACCTACATCCTGTTGTTAACTGGGGCAAGGAATGGCTTGTCATTTTTAATACCTCCAAAAAGATAGTGCTTATTATTAATCATCTGAGAAAACCTTTTCTGCCTTCTGATGTTAAACTCCAGGAAAGTGACTCATTGCGCCTTCACGAGTTAGCATTTTACATTGACATGAAGTGGAAAGATTATATTGAATTAATTGCAACGTTTGCTGCTAGAGGCGAGGGTTCACTGAGTCATGCTAGAGAATTTTTCTCTCCCCAATCGATCTTGCATATTATATGTCTATCATTCGTTGATGCTTTGAATATTGATGCCATATATGGTCTAGTGCTTTTTTTTTTTTTTTAATTATTTCAATGTAAGCGAGGCAATGAAGCCACTAAGATGCAAGAGTGTTAGAGAATATGCTAAAAAAAACATTATTAAGGAGAGAAAGAGAGAGCGAGCAATAAAAGAAAAAGAATTAAGAAGACAGAAAATAATGATTGACATTGTTTTCAAATTTTTGAAGATCAAAGTTGGCTGGAAGTGAGTTCTACAAGTGTGACCAAAGAAACTGTTAACATAATATTTATAGTTCCATCTAGCCATTTCAACTGTAAAATGATAAGACCTTGCCAACAATCTATAGAAAATTCACTGCAAAACTATATTACAGTGACAGGAAAGTGACTGAATCTGAGATGCCAGGTCAGGACAAGTAATATAGCATATAACTTATTCTTTAACAACATTGCAATAACTTTTGGATGTGGACAAACATGGTTTTCCACAACTTCCTGTTCTTTGAACCTCTTAGCAATGTTTGTTTACTTTTTTTTTTTTTACTATGTCTCTTAATCCCTGTTCTGCCAAACATTTATACAAGCTCATTAGGCAGGTTAGGCACTGCTTTCCTCTGTCTTTCTTGACTTCAATATGGCCTGTGAGTATTAAATTTTCCAAGCCCTCTTTCCTCATTATATTCCCTAGAAATTTCAATTGTCTCTTTCTGACTCTAAGTATAGGTGTTCTTTTTGTTTCCATTTTCCTTAAAATTTTGTCATTGCTCACATGTTTGATCCATGGTATTCTCAGCATCCTTCTGTAGAACTATATTTCTGTTGTTTAAAGTTTCTTCTTCATCTGTGAGGAGAAAAGATAATACGTAAGACTTTGTTTCTTAATTCTTTGCTTAGCTTATGCAAGGCATCTTTTCCTATTCCAATGCACTTTCAGATTTCAATGTCATATTTTCCATCCTCTGTTATTTTTGATATTTAAATTTTTGTAGTTGTTTAATTTTGCTACCTCCAATTTGTAATTCACATGTTGAGTTGTTTCTTTTCCTAACAACCATAAATTACCTTCCTGCAATTAGTCTTTTCTTCCTGCTTTCTTTTGCTTCCTTCTGTAGGAGTTCTGGTAGATTCCTTTCTGTGTCTGCTTCATATTTAATCTGCATATCTAATGTTGTTAAGATTGTGGCCGCCAATAATGGATTCTGGTAAGACTTCTAATTCTCTCGGGATTTCTTCACCATAAAGGTTGAATAGTTTTGCAACCTCTATGTAACACTGCAGAAATGTTATTTTCTAAAGCTGGATAGTGAACTTTCCCACAGTCACCTTGATATGCTGTCTTCACTATTATAACTGAATTTACTCTCTACAGATCTATTAATGGATTGACAGATGCTTGATTGATTCAGTGATTCTTGATTTGCTTTTTTATGACTTATCAACCCTTTGTGGTTTATTTAAAGCTGAAGCATATTTTAGATTCTAAGAATAATTCTTTTTTATGAGTAAATATTTCATTAACAATTCTTTGGAGACGACAATGATTTTTCCGGATACAGGCCCTATTTTTTAACACATAACAGGAATTCATACTTTTCTTAAGTTAGTGTAAGGAACTAGACTAGAATTCGAACTTGGCTCTCCGATTTCTCATTCACCTCTATCCTTTACACCATCCACACATTGATTCAATGGCAATAAAGAAAGATGATTGATTGATTTAATGGTAGTAAAGAAAATCGAACGACAAATTTGCTACAAATTTTGAATATATTTTTGCAACCTTTATTTAGCTACTGACAACGTCCTACAACTTTTCTCAACATCATTGCAATGTTAAAGAGATAAGATGTGCAAGGAAGCAAGCAGAAAATAGCAGGAACATTTTTCATAATGGATTTTCTCTTTGATCACAGCTTTGCAATCTCAAGTTATCGATATTTTTTTTTATCAGGCAAGGTAGTTTTTTATAATGCCATATCCCTTGGGGACTTGGTGATCTTAGCTCTCCACAGATTCTCTTATTTACATATGTAAAGTAAAGAAAAAGCTTTAAGGACTAAATTAAAAACTTTACATTTATACAGGGTGTTCCAGAATAAATGTAACCCAAAAATGTGAACGCCATTTATTTTCTGTTTACAAACAATGTACAAAGCATATATTTCTGAAAACTAGAGACATTAGCAAATCTACTGCTACAAACATGATGTCACTAGTTCTACTAGCAAAGATTTTATCATCATTTATAGAATATGCTCCAAATGTGCTCCATTCTTCCTTCATGATAGTCAATGGCTGCTCTTGTGCATCTTCGAAACAAAAGTGTCCAATAATGTCATACTTTGATATAGCTGCCCAAGCAGTGCATTTCAATAAAAGGAGGGGGTTTTCTAGAAGCTCATTTGGGGGTTCTGAATCTCAGAATACATTGTTCTTACTATTCACATGGTCCGAGAGTAGAAAACGTGCTTCATCTGAAAACCATACATTATCGAGAAAGTCTGGCTCGTCGTCAATCTTATGTGGGAATCAGTTGTGCATTTCTAGTCTCTTTTGCTTATCAGCGTGGTCAGTTTTTGTTTTATTTGGATTCTGTAAGGGTAAATATGAAGGACTAAATTAAAACTTTACATTTATACAAAGTGTCCCAGAATAGATGTAACTGATGAATGTAAATGCCATTTATTTTCTGTTTACAAAATATATACAAACCATAGAGTAGGTTGGTGCAAAAATAATGTCGTTTTCTCACATAGTAACATGTGAGAAAACGAAATTATTTTTGCACCAACCTAATATTTCTGAAAACTAGACAAGTTAGCAAATCTACTGCTACAAACAACGTCACTAGTTCTACTGGCAAAGATTTTTATTGTCATTTATAGAATATGCTCCAAATGTGCTCTGTTCTAGTAAAGATTGTCATATCTGATGTACTCTTCTTTTGGTATAGCTTTGACTTCATCAGTGATTGCTACCTTTAGTTCTGACATGGGATGCAGGTTGTCTTTGTAGACTCAATCCTTTAGATACTCCCACAGATAAAAATCTGGGGTGGGGTTGAGGTCGGGGGAATGCAGAGAGCGCTCAGTTTCACCACTCCAGAAAGACATTCGCAGTATGAGGGAGTAGCCTCCTCCCCCCATCTTGCTGGTACCACTAGATCCCCCTCTGAACCCTGGTTGCACCTCTGCCACATCTCATGAGAGGATTTGGTGAGGCCAAGGTCCTGGCACCTTCTATGGATTGATTTCTTTATACCCCTGCCTACCGAATCTCGGACAGCTGTTATGTTTTCAGGAGACCTTACATTAGGTTTTCTGCCAAACTTTTTTCTCATGTTGTTGATTGTCCTTGTAGCCTCAAATTTCTTGATCCACCGGTAAATGTCAATTTTGCTAGGGGTTTTATTCCTGTCATACTTTCTGTGGAATTTCACGATGGCATGTTTATAGGAATTTCACTCCAATTTTCTCAGCACACAGAACATTTCCTGTTCTGTAAAAGTCATTTTGATAATTGGTGTTCTGGTTTTTCTATCTTTTTAGCTTTCTAAATCTGAAATATAAAATCAAAATATTAAGAATCAGCAAATTACTTACTGTTTTGCTTGGTAAGCTGAGATTATGCAATAACAGTTACTCTATTAATCTTATTATTGTATACTTCCAATAATGGTATCCCAAATTTCCAGGAACCGGTTCTATAAAGGCATGTAATCTTGAGGAATTTATTTTGCTTATTTTCTTTTCAATCTGAAAATGGAAACAAATCAATTTATAGTATCAACAAGAATTAAATCATTTTCATAATTTAATAGAAAACATTTATTTATTAAGATATTTCCAGATTGAAATTCTCTTCTCATCATATTTCTATTCAGAATTATGATGCTTTTTTTACTCTAATGTCATCAGCTCTTTTATGGTTTCTTAGCCCCATTCAAACTGAATCACTGCAATCCCAAAGATCCAATGGAAGACCTATCAAATTTATGACCCGGCCACATTTTTAACTTCAAGATGATTTCTTTTGTCGGAATAAATTATGTTGATCACAGAAAACCTTCCTTCAGCGTCTGCAGAACTTACAGCAATGGTATTAGCTATTTAGTTATTAGGTTGGTGCAAAAATAATGACGTAATAATGTTGTTTTTTGACGTATTTTTTAATGTCAAAAAACAACATTATTACGTCATTATTTTTGCACCAACCTAATATTATATATAAGTTATTAGTATATAGGATTATTTTTGGATGATCCAACAATTGGTTTGTTAAGCTTTAATAATTTTAAGTGTCGTCTTGTATGAACCATTATCAACTGGTGGGATAGCTCCACTGCTAATATATATTTATATATCTATGCTTTAGAGTGCATGTGATGAAGGCAATTTGTCTATGAGATGGAAAACTAAATTGGTAGATAGAACAGGGTTTGGAGAACGACACTCACAGGACATTTAGAAGAAGGTAAGGAGGAGGGGACAAAAGAAAGGCAGTGCATAGCCGAACAAACTTGTATAAATGTTTGGCAAAACAGGGATTAGGAGATATAAAGACAAACATTTCTAAGAGACACAAAGTACAGGAAATTGTGGAGAACCATGGTCACTCACATCCTGAAGGGCTGCAGCACAGAAGAAGAAGAAGAACAATAAGCAGTATGTGATTCAATCCAGGAAATATCAGATGGTCTGAATCAAATTTAATGTCAATAAGGAAGCTTTGTTTTATTAGTTGACCTGTGGTGACCCCAATATCTTGAGGACTACCCATAAAAGATACCAAATTAGGCTTTGCACTAAGCAACCAAATAAGCTTGTGTAAATCCTTAGTTACAAAGGATAGGAAGTTGTGGAGAGCTATGATCACATACCTAACAAGCTTGTGCAAATGGATGACAGAATAGACTTGGAGGGATAGTAAGGGGAAAAATATTGCTTAGAGTTACAAAGGATAGGAAGTTGTGGAGGGCTATGATCTCTAACATTCTAAAAGAACATGATGCATAAAAGAAATGAGTGTTGTCTGCAGGAAGCCTCTACTTTACATAAAAGATGCAGCACAGTGTTTTTTTGGGGTTTTTTTTCTAGATCTTTAAGGTGTTGGTGAATGCTGTGTCTTATATGCCATTGAATATAGTAATTTTAAATTGTTTCCTATATTTTTCTAATTTTGATAGCTAAATTCCGGCAATACTCTTTGAATAAAGCTGCCAAGATCTGCAACATTCTTTTCCATATTCTTGGTTAAGTAATGTCTGCCTCATTATTTTCATTTATTTATTTCAGGTATTTGTGGACGCAAGTATGTTGACTGGATGGATGCCAGCGGATCCGAAATTTCCCTCTGGCAGTCCATGATATCATGCCACAACACTTGGGTTGATGGCACACTAATCCTTCGTGCAAACATGAACAACAGAAAATGACATCTACTGTCATGCTGATATCCCATAATGCATTGCACAGTAGGGAACTTCCTTCCTCTCTGGTTTCATACGAATCTTGATTTTTTATAATTTTTTTCTCATTTTTCCCAAGGGTATCCCACCTTATCAATTAATATATATATATATATATATATATATATATATATATATATATATATATATATATATGAATAAAAAGTGAAGAGGATGAAGCTTGTGAGATTAATTTCTATTGCTTAAGGTATTTCAGTAAACAGGCTTTCTTTGTAAAAGGCAGGGCTGTGAAATTAATTGGGTATGGAAGACTGTTGAGGCAATAAATGAACCAATTTTTATACAAATGAACACCACTTTCCTCAATGAGTTGGCATTTGAAATTATCATTAATGATTGATTTAGAAAAAAAAAAAAAAAAAAACCTCCCTAAATGCCCAACAAAAAAAGTACCCTAACCCTTTCTCCGTCTCCCAGGAATTTCCATGATTAAATTCACTTTCTCATTAATATTAGGAAAGCAGATCTTAATTAAAATTAATATTTCAAAAAATTGCTAAGTGCTGTATTGTTCTTTGTAAAAATTTAATTGATAATTGTCTTAAACTTTCTCACTCTGTATGTGACTTCATTTGTTGTACAAAAAGTTTATCCTGCCACTGAAGGTGACTCTGATTCCTGAACAATAGTGTGTTTGCATTTCATAGTTGTGTTGTCATATCCTGCTATGGCAACAGAAACCAACTTTGAGTGAAATTAACAATAAGGATACTGCAATTGAGAGGCCTTGAAAAAGAATGCAATGGAAAGGGAAGTAATATTAATAATGCAGAGTGTTAAAGTTTATTTAAATGTTTTGGTCGTTTTCTAAAGGAAATTTCATGTTCTGATCAAATAAATGCATCATGCAGATTTTGAAATTACAGAAATATAAAAATATGTTTTATAACAAATATTCAAAGAAAAAAAGGAATTATTTGAGAACGAGTAAAAGATTTCAATAAATGAATGTAAAAATGTTTCAGGACTTGAGTGATACAACTGCTGCCGTTGTCTGAGACTCTTTGAGATGAGTCGTTAATATTCAATGATTTTTTTTTTTTATTTTGATTATCCTTACTTTCATTTTCTTGACATTTTCTTCGGAGACTTTTGGATGAGTTGTTAATATTTGATGAAGTCTTCGGACTATCCTCATGCTTTCGTGTTTTTTTTTTCTTTTCATATTTCGATCGGTTCGTTTATCATCTTCAGTAGAATTCTTATTTAGTACTGAATCTGTTGCCTAAATCACATTGATGAGATTTTATTAGCTTATGTTGTACTTACATAAAGTGTCTAAATATTTTCATTAATCCACACATTTTCTTTTTTACATGTCTGTTTATTTTTTGTTGCTTTTTATTGCAAAAATACCGAAATGGTATAAATGTTGCTACAATATATATCAAGCTCCTGTGATATGAGATGTGGATTCAAATCATTTCTAAATCGATCATTTTGTTTGGATTTTTTTCTGACTGGCAAGCTACAGAACATGTTATCCAAACTGTCATGTTGAAAAAGTAACAAAAATGAAAAAAAGCTCATTAATAATGTGTGGGATAACAGATTAAGTCATTTTTTTTTTTATTACATTCCCTTTGCCCCCACCCCCTAACCTTTTTAAAAAAAATATTATTTATGCTGAATTCTGTGATTTAGTTATTTATTGATATAATGGTGCCCCTACAAAATGACAGATTATCCTTGTATAAATAATCCTGTTATTTTTTACAGGTAATATGCTAATTAAAAATAATTAAAGAAAATGTTAAATTAGTATTTTATTTCTTTTATTCAGTATTAACATATGAATATTAATTGAAGAGAAGCTACAGTGCTACTATAAAGACATTATCAGTAGTAGTTGTTATATTACCAGCAGTTGATATGAACACAGACTAAGACCTTGCTTTATTTCCCTCTACTAACAAGCAAAGAATTAGACAAAAAAGAAATTAACTCTTATTTAGTATTAATTAACATGCTTCGTTTACTGATGGGATTTTTGGTAATGCCAGAGAGCTTAGCATATAAAAATGTAAATGCAAGGGAGATAATCCAAGAAGATGAGTCTCTTAATCATCCACCTGTTGTGGCCTGTTTAGGGGCCAGAAAGAAAGACACGGAAGACGAAGGTAGGTTGAAAAAGTATATTAAGATATATACAAAACAACAGTGTTAGTAATAAGTAGATTAGCACTGCGTCTACTGCTCTGCGCTCCCCGACTCTTGTAGTTTGTATTTATAAGAGAAGGAAGAGTTCATTCTACTGTAGAGGTTTTACCACAACACCACCATAATGAACTGGTCGAAATGCTGTAAAGAAAATAAAATAAAGATAAGGACAATTTAAAAAAAACAAAAAAAATCATTGAATATTTACTAGTGTAAGAAGATGACTAATTTGGTACTGTGAAATTCTTGTATTAAAAAAAACAAAACAAATGTTGACTTATCTTTCAATTGTTGCAAAAACCTCAGCTTTTTTGCGAAGGGAAATTTTTAGAAAGTGAGTTTGACAAATACTTCAGGAGAAGGAAGGAAATTCTTAGAGAGCTTGAATAAAGCAAAAGACTTCATTATTTCCACAAGTGCTTCAATAAATTCTTCAAAATATATGCTGTAAGACTTTCCTAAAAAGGTTTTAAAACAAAAAAAAAAATAAACTGAAAAAAAAAACAAACCCAAATCTGCTTCTTCCCTATCATTAAAAAGGAAAAAAAATTCTCTTAAATAATCAAAAATAAAAAATATCTAACTTCTAAGGTTGATTAAACTTATGGATATATCAAAATAAAACAATATATCAAAATACATATATTTTTAAGCTTATTTTTTTGTGTGAATATTGATAACAACCTTTTTCCTTAATATATATTTTAGGGTGGTCACTTTAATTCCCACCTCTCTCTCAATAAAACAAAATTTCCAAAATTTATGCTACATACTGCATTGTCTTGTTTCACTTAAAGAAATTTGATAAATACATAAAAATATGCTTGTCACTTTTAAATTTTCCATAAGAAAAAAAAAGTTAAATTTTGGAGAATATTGAACCAAGAGGTCAACTTAATCTTTTTGTATGCAAATTGAATTGTTAATATGGAAGAATGGCTGTCACAGGCATATGTGTTTGAGTGCCACATCAAAGTTTGTGAAAGTCGTGTAGATGTCAAAAATGATGACTGTTGTGGACATCTGTGCATATCAAGAACCAACAAGGATGTTTAAAAAAAAAAATGGTGGTCAAACAAATCTTTTGAAATGATCAATAATTCAGCATTAAAATGATTGCAAAAATGGTTCCAAGTGATGTTTTATTCAATTTCACCCCTGCAAATTTCAAATTGATGCAATGCTCCATTTTTAAACTAACCATTTTTATGACACATCAGAAAAGCCTATTGACTTGAAGCAATGCTTGGCAGTGAAATGAAAGACTGAGTGGATTGGAACTTTCAGGGTCTGTTTCTGCTTGCTCATTGGTCAATGTATATCATGTGGTTTGTGCATGCTGTCGTTCAACTTGTGTAAGCCCAGTCTCATTATATGATAGTCACAGCTTGTATATAACTTTAAGATTGGTTGTTTTGTTTCAGTTTTCATAAAATTCTTTGTCAAAGGACTTTTTTTGTTTTACAAAGAACATCATAATCAAAAATTGCCACATTCTCAAAGCAAAAATAAAAAATTCTCAGAAAGAAATAAACATTTTAATGTGTTAAAATGCCTTCACGTTGAATGAGTTAACCATTAAATAAAAACTTGATTTATATGAATAAAATGATGCAATACACATATGACAATAGATTGAGCCATTTTCTTATTTTCTGAAATTTCTAAGTGTAAATGGAATTACTTTACAAAATGTTTCTTTCTTCAAATCACTTTTTGTCAGCTTTTCTATTTTTTTAAAATTAGAATTTTAAAAGTAATTGGGAAATATGCAAAATAACTAGTACCTCTGAAAAGATTTGAACCCTAACCTTATAGACTAGAATCACTTGGGTCCACGGATGGAAATAGAGCTTTATTTAAATTCGTCTAGCTCAAGGCCATCCTATGTGATCAGATTTACTAGGCAAGGAAATTGACCTTCAAGAAAAAAGCCTGCTAACCAATGTAATATGACAAACACACAAAATGATTTTTAATTCTTCTGAGAAAAAACAAATTGTTGGTAACCATTTACAAGAGGAGGTAACTGAAAAGTTTTCGTATCAAGCAATAGAGGATTTTTAAAAAAATCTGATATTTGATCATATTTGAGGAAATAATCTGAGAACTTTTCAACTGCCTCTTGTGTATATATATATATATATATATATATATATATATATTTTTTCTATTAGAGTTTCTGTATGAGGTTTTTAATATATATATATATTAAATGCTTGTAGGTATAAAAAAGACAGAATAATAATATTTATTGTATAAATATTAGGGCAATAAACAAAATAGAAGTATGATGAGAAAATATATAATATTACACAACAAAATCCAAAATTACCTCATATGGGGGGGGGGATAGATCTATTTCAACCGAAGAAAATTATGTCGGTTTTATTCAACCCTGGGGTCTATACACCGGCGTTGAATAAGACTGACATCTGAGGTAATTTTTGGATTTTATTGTGTAATAGCATTTATTGACTCTGTAATAATAAATCTATTGAGTTCTTTTTGTGGATCAGTTTTAATATTTGATATTACTAGGATCTACTTGGATTACATACCAATGGATCTATTACCTGTGCTATATATGTCTGTGTGGACATTTTGCTTTTCATAATTAAGGAGACATGAATTTTTACAAGCGTATCTTGTATATATTGAAGTGCCTCCTTAATTATAAAAGTGAATGTCCACACAGATATAAGATAGGTTTTATAAAAAAACATGATATATATATATATATATATATACACACACACACACACACATATTGTATATGTATGTATATTTATTATATATATATATATATGTGTGTGTGTGCATGTGTGTCAAATTTCAGATATAAATAAAATATATATCTGTAAAAGAACAATATAAGTTTTCCATTTATCTTTATTCACACACACACACACATATACACACTGTATATACATTATCTGATTTTTGCAAGAATTTCCAAATCAATATTTTTCACAGTAGAAAGATGCTCAAATTTCCCAAACTAATTTATGATGACCTGTTGATGAAAAAATAAAATATTTTAACCAAAATTTTGAAGATTCTAAAAAAAAAAATTTAAAAAAAATATAATTTAATAATCAAAAAATCCTTTGGTCTTTCCTAACAGCATAAAGATTTTGATGATAAAACTTCATTCATTTTTTTTCATCAAGTATTATCACATTTTAGCAAATGTTTGGAGGTACCTAGTTTTGTTGGTGAGTTTTTTTTACAGGTAACTAAATGTACTGGTTCACCTTATATTAGATTGCTACATGTACACACACACACGTCATGCTATGTACACACAAGGTCAAATTATTCTCATTCCATTTGTATTCCTTTGGTAAAGAGAAAGTTCCACTTGGCTTCTTTCCAAGAGGTTTTACTTTGTGGAAAAAACTTCCAAGAGGATACTTCTCTGTTCACTGGAACCCTAACCTCTTCAAGTCAAGTGTCAACCATTATCTATCCTACATATTCTCATAATCCTAACTTCCCCTCCTCTTACACCTATACAGCAACCTTATTTAGTAATCCTCTATGATGTGTGCGTCTTGGTTCTTGTGATGAAAACTAGTATAAAAAAACATACAAACTTTGTTCATGGACACTGAAATTTTAAATTAACTGTTTAATTTTTAAGAGTATTTTTGTCCTAAAATTACTGTTCCATTTGTATATGCATTTCTTTATGAAATGAAACAACTGTTATAGGACAGATATAATCTTTATTATTTGTCAGCCATAGTGACTGGGGAAGGGTTTAAAAATTGTGTAGCTTGCTATTGAAAAAGATTTGATTCCTGTTTGCATATTCAGATTACATTTTTCTTTGTTCATATTTATTTTCAAATTTGGTTTTAAAGGTCAATTGTGTGCAACTTGTTTATTTTTTTCCTTTGATCTTTGGAAGCCTTAAATTCAAGTCAAAAGCTCGATAAACACATGAAACTAAATTCAAACTTTACTCTGACAAAAGAATGTACAGAATTTTTCAAGTTTTATATAACAAATGAACAATCCATAAAACAAAAAGTTGTTAGAAATTTGAAATGAGTTACTATTTTATGAATGCTTTCAAGATATATTCAATAAATAAAGAAATTTAAGTGAATAATAAACAAACTACAAAAAATAAAGTAACCAATCTATATATATATATATAAAACAGAGGATGTTTGTGTGTCTGTCTGTGTGATACCTTTTCACTAGAGATCCATCCAATCGATTCTGACCAAACTTAGCACATACATTGTACAATGTAAGAGACAGGTTCTTAGCATAAAAAATCAATAATTGTCAAAGCCGATCAAAAATTGATAAACTCAACTTTTTTCCTCCAATTTTATTCAAGCTCCCTCAATTTTCAAGCAGTCTAATACAAACTCAATAGTAGCCAACAATAAGTTAATTGTTTAACAGGCATTTAACTTGATAATTGAGTTCACCCATATAATGAAAACTCATGTAAATGGTAATTTTTACTGGTTTCTTTCTTATTTTTTGTTGATCTTTCAATCAATTTTCATTAAACTTAACAATTGCTTTATAAATGTAACCACTTTATTATATCAACAACATTTTAAAAATCCATATAAAGTGTCTAGGATAGGTCTACCAACTACTACAACCAGTGTAACTTAAATTTTTTCCCCTCGCACAAAATATCCCCAAATTAACATGTGGACAATGATCAAACAGGGATAAAAATGCCTACTGGATGCACACACACACACACACAAATGAATATACATCATAAACCCACATAGAAAAACTAGAATTATGATATCCATACACATTGCAAGCTAAGCTAATTGATGTGCTTAAAGGTATTACTGTAAAATGTTTTCAGAGAACTACAGAATCATATTACTCTTTCTCTGCATAATTATGGCGGACATGTTGAAAATTAAAAATCCCAATAATCAATTACAAATACGTCATATCCTTTTTACAGATGGTTACTATCATTTACAGTTACAAAGCTACAAGTATTTTAAATTGCACACAGACTGTATGGATACCCTCTATTGAAATAAGTATGTGTTTTCATAAGTATATCACATTAAGTTCCCACAACCAGTACTTCTCTTGGCACACAGAAGGTTGCTTAGGTTTAATGTATAAAAAAATGATTAAAAAATTGATTTCACAAAATGGATAAATACATTTTTTATTAAAGGACACACATTTATATAACATTTATTCTTCATTTAAGATAAATAATTATTATGCCCTAATTTGACATTTGTAATCTTGACATTTATAAACAGTTAAGTCTAATAACTCTGTAAAAAGTCAGGGATCGCTTTTATGCTGTATTGATACTATGGTCAGGATACCCTTTCTAAATCAATAAAAAATCAATATTTTTCGATTCTACCAAAAGACGTGGCTTGAGGAAGTCTAATGAATGCTAATCTGCAAAAATTGTCGCCCACCTCCCAAATTTTCCTACTATTTTATGAAAGGACCAGTCTGTTTAAGTAGTGCCTTTATTTTATTACAGATGTAACCTCCCTCTCTAATGAAAGATACACAAAACAGATGTAGAATTATTTACTCTGAATTAACTGAATGCTTACAATGTAATTTAGCCAATGAACTTGCAACTTGGTGTTGTCCCTTAGAATGGATGCAGCAATGTTCTACTTGGTTAGTATCAGTTGGGTAACATTTTATACTCTTGCTTGTATCATGTGCAGTTAATGTAATTGGCAGTTTATAGGTTAAATAGCAGGGCAGACTGGGCTTGCTAGCCTTGAGCGACAACCAATCTAAGCAAGAAAACTCTGAAATCAAAACTCTGGAGAAAGCAACAGGAAACCACTCCACTATCTTTCCCAAGAAGTCATGGCAATTCACAAATAATAAAGGAAAAGGAATATGTGGAGAAGTCAATGGGAAACCTCTCAACTCTTTCCCAAGAAGTCATGGTATTTTCAATAATAAAGGAAAAAATGGGAAATTGTAGAGAGCCATGACCTGAAAGGATATAGCATTAAAAAATCATTTCATACTGAAAACTAGTTTAGCATTTAGCACATTGTAAGTGACTTTGTAAAGCAAAAGATTTGTTTTGCAGGCAACTCTGAACACCAAATGATAGTGTTTGAATTTTTCAGTTGTATTGTTATGTCAACAGAAAATACTCTTAACTGAAATCAGTAACTGAAATGCTACAGTTGAGGGACCTTGAAAAAAAGAATTCAGTAAAACTAGAATACTTATGAATAATAGTGTACTAAAGGTTATCAGAAAATTTTTGACTGAAATTAAGAAATTAATCCTTTTTACAAAAAGAGGTGCAAAAATCTGAAATATATATGAAGAATTATCTCCTTTACGAATCTTAACAGAACCTAATTTTATGCTAATTTCTTAGAATGGTATCAAGGGAGATAACTAGATGTTTTAATTATGCCCAGCTGGTTATTATCAAAAAATAAATAAAATTTATAATAAAAAAAAGCAAACTTAGACTGTTGTTTGAAATCAATTTAAAAATCCGAGATCAAATTGATTTTTTTATTTCAGTTTGTATTTTTGAGGTAAGTTTTCATTGACTTTCATTGGTTATTTTGGACTAACATTCTCATCAGTGTTACTTTTTTTAAAAGTTCTCCATTTAATTTAGATAATATATTCTTGTTACTCATTGATTTCTTTGAATTAATATTCTGACCATCATTGAATTACTCATTTTAATAACTTCAATGGATGAAGTGAAACCAAAAAGTTTTGCTTCCTCCTGATCAATAAAATCTTGAATGCAAACTTATCTAATAAAACTTGTGTATTTCATGTTATTTTATTTCAATTTAATATGTAATAGATAAACAATAGTGTTTGTATTTCCTTGTGTTGTCATCCCCAGCTATGGCAACAAAAACTTGAAATTGAAAGAGATCTTTGAGTTAAGGACATTGAAAAACAATGCAGTGGGAAGTGAAGTAATGTTGTGAATAATACAAACATTTTTGTTAGTAAGAAAAAGCACTGTTAGTCCTAAGCAGTAGTTTTGGATTAATATCTTAATCTCTTGTTATATTTTATAAAATTTGGTATGTTTTACTTATTTTTGCTCATTGGTTTTTCTTGTAATTATTTCAAATGTGTCAATATTTTTTTTTATTTGATATGCCATAAGTTTTGAGTTATAGGAAATCTTCAAATACCTACTTACCTTGATATTTGTTTTATCAGGGCAAAACTACATAAAGAATATCAAAATATTAATCTACTTAGACTGTTAAAAAAAGAAATAACAATAACCAATTTTTTTAATTGCATTATACTTGTAAACTTGTAAAATATCAAATATTTTATTTTACTCTGGATTTTCTTGTTCATTTTCAATACTTGTTGGATATTAAATGGGATTAAAATTATTAGGTTGGTGCAAAAATAATGACGTAATAATGTACGACGTTATTACGTCATTATTTTTGCACCAACCTAATAAAATTATGAATGTGCAGGTAAGTTCAAATTCTTACCGAGTCTGTTATATTCACTTTGTGCTAATGCCATCTCTTCTCCTCATTTCAAATTATGAATCAAATAGTAAGGTAGACTTGGCTTTTGAGCCTTGGATGGTAGCCAGTTTAGAGAAAGGAAAACTCTGAATATAAAACAATGGAGAAGGCAACTAAAATCCCATTCCATATCACTTCCCAAAAGTAAAGACAATTCATAAATAATAAAGAAAATTAAACTGTAGACAGCCATAATTACCTAAACCCTGAAGGGACATAGCATTTAAAATAAAGAAAACTAAAATTAAAGAAAAAATGATTCACTATTTTGTTCTCATTCAACCTGAAACTGTGGATCATACTGAACCTGATATATAGTAGTCCTTATCTTCCAAAACCCCACTCCACCTAGCAGATGCCTGAAATCATGAATAGTGCCAAACCCTATCAATCTTTCTTCTTTTTTTTCCCCCAAAAGCATACATACATATTGATAATAACAATTAATTTATAAATTATACATGAAAAATTGACAACAATAACTGGTAATAGAATAAAAGAATTATCGATATAGAGAATTATTGTCTTTCTTTCCTTAGAAAAAACAAAACATTATTTGTATTTTAAGGAATAAATTCTTATATCTGATGTTTCTTATTACAATAAACATGTACCAAACAGATATAAAGATTATAGTAATATATATATATTATAAATTAACTGATTTAAAATATGGTTTTTCGCTACACAGTAATAACCATGTTTCAAAAATGGAAGCTAAAAACTTTAAATTTAATTATCTAATTAAATTAAAAGCATTAGTTCAATTTCATCTTCAAGCAAATATTGGAATAACTTATTTTTAAATTTACTGAGTTTTAAACGCACATATAAATTCATAATTTCCTGTTTCCAAGGATACAGAGAAATCCAATCATTCAGACAGGGGCGGTAGCGTGTTCATTTTTATTAACTATTGTTGTATCAATTATGAGTTATGTCTGAAAAAGAGGTTAAGTTTAGGGAGGGTAGGGGTTTATTTTTCAACAAATTCTGACATCCATGAAATGCATGTCATCTGGGGTTTTTCTATTAACGGCAAAAAGTTTTTCGGCATTTTTTTCTGTATGCTCAAAGATTTTTTATGTCTGTTTGTGTTAAAATATGTTTTATTAAACTACAATTTTAAAATATTTTGACTCTTAATTAATTACTAATAGACTATATTTCTTTTTAAAAACAAGTAAATGTAATAGGATTACTTACATTATTTTAAATTATTATTTTTTTTTTTATCTAATATAAGTATGTATATTACCAGCTCCCATTTTTAAATTATGAATTTATGCGTTTCTTGATTATAAGTTCATCATCAATAAAGAAATAGAAAACCTGATCTTTTCAATGAGAAGCAATTTAAAGGATGGACAGTCCTTGTGTTAACTCTTTCTCTCCACTAGTGATTGAATTCTCTTCTACCCTCAATTTTAAATCCTCATAATTGACGACTGACATGTACGGGTCATGTAACAGATAACAGCAAAGAGAATGAAATTGGCAGCTGAGTTCAAACTTTGGGTTAAATAGCAGGATAGACCGGGCTTCTCTAGCCTTAGTTGGTAACCTGTCCAAGAGAATGGAAACTTTGGATTCCAAACCATGGAGAAAGAAATGGAAAAATCTCTTTCCAAGAAATGCATGCTAATCCACAGATAATAAAGAAAAACCTGAAAAGTCATTATCACCCACATGCCAAATGGACATGGTGTAGGGATGCAAAGGGTTTGGTTAAGATGAAGTCACAAGGGTTAAAGTAGAGTTGCTAAGTGACATAAGTTTGTGGGATGAGAAAAACCTCAGTTGCTATTTAGCATGCATACAGGCAAGACATGTCTGCCCACACCAGTTGCTAAAGTTTTTTCATCAGTTTCACCTGTTTTCATGGATTTGCACCAAAATTTACATGCACATGATCCAAGTTAGCAGGAAGGCCAAGACCGACTTTGCATTTCCCAACTCCCATCGATAGTGGAAATAATCGATTTTTTTTCCTGCTTCTATGGCAGTTTTCATGTAGTTTGCGGCCATTTTCTACTGGCCAGAGTGGGAGCCTATAGCTGGCTGCCGCAAATAGGCAGGAAGATTCTATTGGCCAGCATGAGAGCCAACAGCTGACTGACACAAATGTTAACTAGCATGCAATCATGCAAAAAAATCAATAGCTGCATTCATCACAAGTGGGAAAAATTTAAATTTGCATGGCACTTTATGCCAACTGGCTCATTTGCTTGCTTAAATTCAATGTTGATTCTGATTCCGCAGAACTTGGTTGGGTGTGAAAAAGTATTTGTTGTTAACATTCTTTTTTCATTTGGTTTTTCCAGTTACAAGTCCTTTTTTAAAGCTGATCGTTTTGTGATCATTTTGTTTAGTTCTTTTTTCATAACAGATTTAATGTTTAGTATAGAGGTTAGAAAAAATTTGCAATGTGAGATAGGCAAGAAGTAAAGCATGTAGCAACATCAACACGGCAAAGGGCACTCCTTTAAAGGCAAGGAAGGGCAAAAATATTTTAAGTCAAGTGATAGCAATTACTGCATGAGTCGTACGATTTTTGAATCAAGCACGGGCAACGCTGCTAGTCATATATATATATATATATATATATATATATATATATATATATAAAATGAATATTGTGAATCCTACAACATTTCTTATTATTAGGTTGGTGCAAAAATAATGGCGTAATAATAGCGTTTTTTGACGTTAAAAATACATCAAAAAACAACATTATTACGTCATTATTTTTGCACCAACCTAATACTATGAATATTATTTTTCATGGGAACGTGTATGAATTTACATCAGTTTTTCATCTTAAACTGAAATTAATATGAAACAGGCTGACGATACGCTTAGATGAAACCTGGGTAGGTTTGTCTGGCTCATTAGGTTTATATATATATATATATATATATATATATATATATAAAAGAACATTGAAGTCAACATTCAGTCTATTTCATAGTTAAGTGCAATCATCAGGCTATAATGATTGCATTTAAGCATGAAACAACCTGTCGCATCTGAGTGTTGACTTCAATGTTCACTTTTATATTTGCACACACTCTATCTCTGATATTGAGCACTTTACCCCATAAATATAGTGTACCTTAAAAGTATATTTCTTTATATATATATATGTTAAAAAATATACACATACAAATACCTACGTGTAGGTGTGCGACTTAAGTTTTGCTGGTTTTCCAGCTCATCAGGCACAAATTATATCTTATGTTTTTAAAAAATACACAGATGACACATGGGAAGAAAGCTGTTTCATAGATGAAAAATAAAATAGGACAAAAGATGTAGGAAATGAATTGTAGGTAGCATTGTTATGTTTACACCTCATGAATAAATTTGATTATTTATTTGCTTGCATGTCTATGCACGCCAACACGCGTGTATACAGTTGCTTATATCTGGTTGTTTAATCCAAATCTATCTATCTATATATATATATATATATATTATGCAGTGTTACATTAGAACATGCACATGGGTATGTGCATACTCTAATGTAGCTCTGTTTTAAATTAATATTTTGAACTCTGAAATCTTACTCTTTGTTCTTTTACATTTGTATATATATATATATATATATATATATATATTATAAATTTACTAATTTAAAAATATGGTTCCATCACAACACAGGAATTTCCTTGTTTGAAAAACAGAAGCGAAAAACTTCAAATTCATTTATAGAATTAAATTAAAATCCCTATTTCTGTTTCATTTTCAAGAGAATTTGAAGCAAAACTAGGAACTTTAATTTAATTCTATAATTGAATTTGAAGTTTTTAGCTTTTATTTTTGAAACATGGAAATTTCTGTGTAGCGATATAACCATATTTTTAAATGAGTAAATTTATAATATTTATGCTCTGTAGATTTTCATTTAGCACTGTTTTGTAAAAATAAAAATAATTAATAAGAACACTGGATTATATATCTTACTGTTCTTTCTCTTTATATATATATATATATATATATATATATATATATATATATATATATATATAAGGTTATTTAGATAGAAATTCATCCAAGTAAGTTGTTAAATTCAAGGTCTGTCTGTTGAATTTTTATTGTATATTTCCAGTTTTCAAATAAGATGAATATCAGGATCAAAGTTGTCCAAATTCATGTCTTGCTCAAATATTTTTTGCTGTCTCTGTCATTATCAAGAACTGGATGTTGTCAGTATAATAGACAAAATTTTGTTGGCTATATCCTGGAATTTTTTAGACTGCTGGAATTGGAATCAGACAAAAGTATTGTTGTGCAGAATGATGACATGGAAAAGCTTTTACTGAAAATTTATACATCTTGCTGTTATTTTGTATGCATATTAAATATTTTATACACACTTCAAGATACAGAATAACAACCCCTTCCCGAGATCAGCATTATTGAAGTCAAGCAAAATAAAAAGATAATATTAAAGAAACTTAAGAAATGTGAGGTGAATATTTGATATATATATAATTTTAAGGTATGTTATATTTATCGATTAAAGTGCTCAATATTAGGGATAGAGCATATGTAAATATAAAAGTGGACACCAAGGTCAACATCCAGTGGTGACAGTCTGTGTTATGCTTGAAGATTGCTTCTAAGCATATAAGTTGAGGTCCACCTTAAACTAATTCATATCATTGGCACTTTCTTCTATCCTGATTTTCTTTCACCTCCAAAAATCTCTTGCAAAGCCAAATGGCAATAGGGAATGGATGATGGGAACATGTTTTGGGGAAACAGGAAGATTCTAGTCCTAAACCTGCACATTGGCAGTGAATTTAGTCATCAGCGCCATCATCAGCAAAGAAGAAAATAAATTCTTGGAGATGAGACAAAGTCGATGACTATATATATATATATATATATATATAAAATGTAGGATGTAGTAGAAATACCTCACACATAATGGTAAAACGTTGTCTTGATAAAGACACCATGGCCACTAATGTCTTACTCTTATCTCTGAGGTGTATATGGGAGGTATTTCTGCTACACCTTATGTATAAAGGTTTCATTGAAGATGATGATCAAACATTGCAATTAAACTTTTATTATAGTTTTCTTCTATGCATTCAAAAGGTTTCTTTCTTTTTTTTTTTTTTGTGGACATAAAGTCTGCAAGAACTGTCGAAATGATCTTTAGATCTGAGTGCATCAGTCTGACCTAGTCTCCAATATCAAAGATGTTTTTCGTTTGCCAGAACATATAGTTTTAATTCTTAAACACAGTCAGCACATTATGGCCGTGTTCATAATTAATGTTATTAAGGCATTTTTAAGTATTTTCTGAGTCTATTATGTTGATTGTTTTCTATGAATATGCTGATGATCAAGGTTGGTACGTCTCCATGTGTATTTAAACAGATCTTAATGGAGCTATGATCTAATTGTAGAGTAAGTCTAAGCTTAATTGCTGTGCCTTGTTAGTCATTTTTAATGAAACCTGTATAAAAGATGCATTGCTGTCAGATAATATATCATGCATATGCTCATATATCATTCAAATACAAAAATTTAATTAAGACCCTTACCTATAGGGCTCTTATGATCTGTTCGGACATCAAGTTGAATGATGAATTCAGGTTTATTACATCATTCAACTTGATGTCCGAACAGATCATAAGAGCCCTATAGGTAAGGGTCTTAATTAAATTTTTGTATTTGAATGATATATGAGCATATGCATGATATTTTATCTGACAGCAATGCATCTTTTATATCAGGATTTCTATTAGAACAAAATGATTAACAAGTCAAACCTGCTATAGTAAGCTTAGACTTACTTACAGTTCGATCATAGCTCCATGATAAGACTCTGTTTTTCTCTGGAGCCCAGCCCTGTCTTCCGTCTATGCATAAGATTCTCTGTCCTTCATTCATCATAATAGACTCAGAAATACTTAAAAATGCTTTCACATTATTAGGAACAACCAAAGCTGATTTAGAATTAAAACTACACATTTCCTGCAAAAAATCTGAAACCTTAAATAAACTCCCTCGGACATTTTGACCTATACGTACGAGTCTTCCATCGCAGAACACCTTATAAATAGCCATAATTGTGCTGTTAGTTTTAGTGCGGTTGCTTTTACCATCCTTAGCAAGTCCCACTCAAATTACCAACTTAAAGTGTTGGAGGCCATCTATATTCTATCTTTAAAGCCTTCTCTTTGTAAACAGAAGGACTTTATATTAGACCTCCAACTAATTACCATTTAAATATTTTTTTATTTCTCCCACCAATAAACTTTGTCCATTGTTTTTTTTTTCGTTTTTTTTTTTCATTATATAATTTACTCTATTTACCTCGATTTAGTTCTGTTGAGCAAGGTACGAAACCGGTTAGCTAGCCTGTTTTTTATTTTTATTCTTTATTATGATGAGTGGTAATAATAAAACTAATTTTTGTCTGTTTAAGGCAGTCGTAAAATTTTGTACCATTAAACATGTCTTTAAATAGAAAAGAATATAAAAATAACATCATATTGTTGTAATATCTATGGAAACAAAAAATGAATCAGAAAACACTGTTAGTCAAATAGAATAAAAAAGCAGAAAAAAAAAGAAATTGTAATTTATGAATGAAGAAGAAACTGCAAATTATCAAATTTAAGAATGGTGATTGTTTTGAATTGTTATCACATTGATGCCTTTGAATAGAATTTTTCTAAGTAAAAACTTGATTAATGAAAGAAATTTCAAATGCTAAAATGTTTTTGCTTTTACTGCAACATGAATCCTATAGGAATTTTGTTTCTTTCCACTCTTTATTAGTAGGTTAGCACATGCCATTACCACAGACAAATGATAGATCATTCCAGTTTGATTGTTATAGAAAAAAAGATATATCAGAGACCCTGTTTGGTTTTAGTAAGAAAAAGGAAGCATATATAGTAAGCAAAAAAAAAAAGAAAGGGAAGATTGAGGAGGGTGATAATGCTCACATGTGTTAAATGTCTGCTTCAGTGAAATAGAAAATATTGACTGTTTGAAATCTTTTCATTTGTACCCTCTTACTACTTTAAATAATGACCTTTTTTAATTTTTACTGTTAATTCATATCTTTCTGAAGGGTATTGACCTGTGAGTGTAACAAACTTGATTGGAATTTGAACTCAGCTCACCTATTTCTGATTCCAAGCCACCATTTCATCACCCCACCAACACATCTGTAGACAGAATTCTTTTTATACTGTTAGTCCATCAATACAGAGCCCAAGAGCCACTCAAAGTAGAGGCTTACTAAGAACGTTGTAAGGGAGGAGCAAGGAAAAATTAAGGACATGTAGGATAGATACCAGTTGACTCTGGACTTGAAGCAGGTAAGATTGTACTTTGCAGGGAAGTATCCTCTTGGGAGTCTGTTTGAAAAAGGAACACATCTGAGGAAAAAAGCTGTCCAAGTGGAATTTGTTCCTTATGAAAGGAACACTAAGGGAATGGTGGATGGTTTGTCACCATGAACACAGCAGGGTGGGTCCTAGATGTGAACGTCTGAGCAGGTGAGACTAACGAATGAAACT
The DNA here is from genome assembly GCA_963932145.1 of Acanthosepion lycidas. Lineage (NCBI taxonomy): Eukaryota > Metazoa > Mollusca > Cephalopoda > Sepiida > Sepiidae > Acanthosepion > Acanthosepion lycidas. Next base: position 4,446,947 of record OZ010607.1, on the reverse strand, counting down.
CGTCCAAACATCTGCCATAGTCATAGCGATAGAGAAGTATGAGGCTAGTTTTTCCTGTGGGGTAAGGGCTAATAATTCATCATCTACAAGTGTAGTCGCTTTTGAACTCTCTTGAGGCAGGACAGTGAGGACTTGGCAACACCTGGCCAGATTTGGCGCAATTCTCCATTGTTGTTAAGCTCAAATATTTAGTAATGTAATAGGGGAATATTTATAGGCATTTTATAGTCATAGAAATTGCAGGGAGCTTATTTAATCATTCACTTCAAATATTCAAAATGCTAAACCATGAAACTTTCATGGATATAGTTCATGAATAATTAATATTTTTTTAATCATTTCACCTCAAACAAGGCAATAAAGCCACTAAAATACAAGGAAAGAGAGAGAACAATAAAAGAATAAGACAGAAGATAACAATTGACATTGCATTTAAATTTTTAAAGATCAAAAAGTTCCACAAGTGTGAGTGAGGAAACTGTTAGCATAGAACTTACGGGTGCATCTAACCATTTCAACTATTGAATAATGGGACCTTGCCACCAATCTAGCACTGTACTTAAATTCATAGAGTTTAGGTACTATAGAGGAAAGTTCCCCAGAACAATTACCATAAAAGTATTTATAGAAAAGGCACAGGGAAGCTACATTATGGCAATTTATCATGTTTTTTAATGTTGTGTATTTAAAAATGAATTGTTTTGATTTGAGTTTTTTTTTCAATTTTTTTGTTAATCTATTGAAAACGTTTCCCTCCTGTGGAATTGACACCCTGGGATATCAAGTATGATATTTTTTTCACTTCTGACATGTTTGCACTTGAAAATCTGAAAATATTTTTATCGTTTTCTTCATCTTTAACACGTTAAAGAAGGAATGTTAAAAATGCTACAATCAATTTTAAATGCTGAAAAGAGAGAAGAAAAGAACGAAAGACTATTGTAAATACAGTTAAATCATTACCTGTCTTTGAGTTGGGGTATATATGATTGCAATCCTCAGATGTTGACTTTATGTGACCTGAAACAGGGTTAAAAGAAAAAAAAAAAAAAACTCTGCTGAGTACAATATTGTTTGGTAGAATTTTGAAGCTGGATGTACAGAAAAATACATTGTTTTTCCTCTCAAAATGCTATTTTTATTCTTAAAATGTCCATGCCATGAAAGTAGATACCTCATGTTATTCTTTTTTAAACTCTTCAAATATCTTGTTCTGGTTTAATGTATTTTGAAAGTTGCAAATGTTTAACTTTTTTCTATTTTATCTTGACGGCATTCGTCGGTATCTTCGACAAAGTGCCTAAAAATAAAAACAAAACAAATGATGAGATATTGAAATGGAAATATTTCTAAAATAGCCTTCAATGCTGTCAGAATGGCATCTGTTTTTTTTTTTTTCTTTTTTTTTCTTTTTCTTACTGAAATTTTAAAATTCCACCCCACCCATATATATTTCAGAAATGTCTGTATATAGTTTATATTTATGTCCAAATTAGAATAGAGTTTAGAAATTGTTGGGTGGAGGATTCATTACCCCTGACGCTACCCATGTCAAAATTTAATTCCACAATGATTGTGGTAAGCCTTGAAAAAGAAATATCTGAACAGAAATTTAATTGCAAATTTACAAAAAAAGAAAAAAAATGTATAGTGTTGGGCATAATTCTGTGTTACTGTGTTCATGTGGACAACTGAAAGCCTTCAAATAGCACTCACAGACACACACACAAACACACACACACACACATATATATATATATATATATATATATATATATATATATATACACACACACACACACATAGAGTTGAAAATGATTTATATAACCTCAACATAAAATTTGTCACTACTATGTCTAAAACAACATGAAACAAAATAATAAGCTAAAATTTGAAAGAGCAATTTACTCTATCAACTGTAAGAATTGCCACAAGGAATACACTGGAGAAACCTCAAGAAATTTAAATAAAAGAACACAAAAGGTATCTTTTACAAAACAACGCATTAAATGTATTAGTTGCTCATCATAGCAAAACCAACCACAATTTTGATATAAAAAAATGCTATTCTAATTAAAAGAGAAATCAATTTACTAAGATGAAAATGTATAGAAAGTGCTTTAATCGTTAGATCATCTGCAGTAAATTTGTGTCCAGATTCTTACAACATTTCACCAGATTTTCTATTATCACAATGTGGGATATTTAATAAAAAGTGGTGGGGACACTAACAAAAAAAAAAAAAAAAAGAATCTAATGAGATTGGCTAGATTATATCCCCAAAATACATATTATAAAAAAAATAATCTTTTAAATTTAAAATTCCCAGCATCTCTCATTTGTGTACATGAATAGTTACATCAACATAAACAAACATAGTCTGATGAAGTCCTAAAGGACAAAATGTGTAACATGAAAACTTTTTCTGCTTTGTTTTTACTTCTTTCCCCTAAAACTGTTCTTGCACACACAAATATATACATAATAATAATAATAATAGCTGGCCACTCGTATTTGAGGATACCCATCTACTAGAGCGGCTAGCCAATCCCTATTGCAGATGCCCACTCAGGCACATTTGTGTTTGTTCAGCACTCATAGAGATAAACTGTGGTTTATACTGTAAGTATGCTGAGCAGACCTTAGTTACAGTTTCTGGGAAAGAACGTGTTATCTAGCGTGATCAACAAGGCCAGCACACTCAAACTCTTGGTCACAATGACATGTGACTTTGTGCTAGCACATCTATTGACACCCACCCCCAAGGGTTCCATTTACCCAATTCCACTCACAAGGCTTGGGTCAACCCCGTGGGTATGGTTTTCAGGCACTTTCCAAAGGTGCCACAAGCTGGGATCGACCCCTCGCCCTCCAGGCTCTTTTTTCCCTTTTAAGGAAAGTAATTCTTCCAGATATTTTTCTTAAAAGCCCATATCTGTTCAGTTTGATATCTGAAATGTAATCAAAGTAATTATATATATATATATATATATATATATATATATATATATATATATATATATATATAAAATAAGGATTTTCCTTCTATTTGCCTGAGGAAACCTTATGGTTTAAACCTGGAAGAGTTGTGAGGTTGGCTGGCTTTTTAGCCTTTTCTTAAATATCTTAGCTGTATATATTTGATTTTGAATTTTCTATTGAGCACTTTTTGTTGTCTATACCTTTGAGGCGTGGCTGTTTTCAGAAATTCCTTTTACATTTCTATCCATATATATATAATTTTTATTATAAAAGATTCTAATAAAAACATAATTGCTACACAAAAGATTTCATGTTTCAATATTTTGATTGTATTTCTTCAGGCGATGGTAATTAAATCATTTTTAAGGAAATTAAAAAACAAATTGTTACCTCTTTTCTGAAAGGTAAAGTGGGGGGAACATAAGGTCATAAATAATATATATAGATATATATAATTCTCTGACTAGTTGATTTTTGGCACAGGGAAAAAATTTTAATGTTTAATAATGAAATATATACTTGTGAACTTTTAAAATTTGAGTTGTGGGTTTAAACCTCACCTATCTTTCTTCCAAGGATCCCTTTATAGTTGTCTTGGGGTTGATGAAGGGGGATTAAGTACTGATAGGTATCCCATGATTCAATTTGCACTGGTCACATGGTAACCACCATATCTTGGAGAGGAAATAAACTGGAGTTGCCATATCCTTGCTTTGAAAGCTTGGTAGGCTTTATAACAATTCTGTAGTAATGCTTTAGAAAAGTAGTTTGGCAGGACTTTTACCTACTTTTGATTTCTGGTTAGTCGGAACACATCACTCACCTTTTGAACTTCTGTTGCTATTCTGGACAGATTTTTGTATTAGTGTATGCAATGTGAAGCTTTCATGGTGTTTGTAGGGACAGAAATAAATTCACTTTTCAAGCATGAGTCAATTCTTAGAATTGTCTTTAAGAAAAGAAAAACCTCAGTAGTGTTAACAGTAAAATACTTTTGCATGAATTAACCAGAAATTGAGAGTAGGTATAAGTCTTACCAAGCTTCTTTTGTAAGCAAGGGTACAGCAACACTGGTTTTGTTTTTACCTCCAAAGTATAATACTTACCATGTGACCAGTGTGGATTGAACTATCAGGACTCAGTTCCCTAGCACCACCCCCAAGACAACTACACAACGGATCTATATATTAGGTTGGTGCAAAAATAATGTCGTTTTCTCATATATGTTACTATGTGAGAAAACGTCATTATTTTTGCACCAACCTAATATAAAGAAAGTGAGGGGTCAGTTTCCCAATTTTTTTTATTCTTTCAAAACAATGTAAACCAAATTGTGACATTTTTTTTTTCTCCAAACTGGTTGAATATTATGCTTGTGTATATTACTGTAATCATTTACAAGTGTTGCTTTAAAGACAAGTCATCAATTTTCCTGTCCAAGTGAAAAGAAATAAAAAAACAAAATAGATTTTTATTCAATGTGATTAGAGTGCTGACTTCTATTATTTTGGTGCAAAAATAATTTCGTTTTCTAACATATGTTACTATGTGAGAAAACGAAATTATTTTTGCACCAACCTAATACCAAAAAAAAGACATGGTTCATTTTTTAAATTTACAGAAACAAGTAATTGGAACATGTTGTGTAAAATAAATTTTATGTAAATTATTATAAAATGGTAATTCATGTCTGACATATTTATTAGCTGTATTTTGATCTGATAATTTCACTGTATAATGTTTAATGTACATGATCTATGGTGAAGAAGCAATGGATTAAGTGTATTGGTACGATAGATTAGAAAAATAGTAAAAAAATGGTATTTCTTGTGTGTAATACTTTTTGTTCATTATTAAGTTAAGGACTTACTGATGAACTTACTTAGATGTGAAATAATTTGGAAAAATTCTACTTTAATATGTTTTGCCAATTATCCAGCATTAACAGAAAAATAGTTTTATTTAATTAGAACTAAATCTCCATTAGTGAGGTAAAACATGATTCCCATTAAGCAGTTGTATGATGAAGGGGTTGAAAAATGAAAGGAGTGAAGAAGTAAAAGAAAAAGATATGAACAAGAAAAAGAGGAAGGAGTCAAAGAAAAAGAGGTGAAGTCAAAAGCAGGAAAAGGAATCAAAGAAAATAGGAATGAAAAAGTGAAAAGAAAAAGATTGAAGTGAATAAGTGAAAGAAAAAGGGAGGTGAGAAGGATGAAGGGGAAAGAGAAAGGGAGGTGAGAAGGATGAAGGGGCAAGAGAAAGGGAGGTGAGAAGGAGGATGAAGGGGCAAGAGATAGGGAGGTGAGAAGGATGAAGAGGCAAGAGAAAGGGAGGTGAGAAGGATGAAGGGGCAGGAGAAAGGGAGGTGAGAAGGATGAAGAGGCAAGAGAAAGGGAGGTGAGAAGGATGAAGAGGCAGGAGAAAGGGAGGTGAGAAGGATGAAGAGGCAAGAGAAAGGGAGGTGAGAAGGATGAAGAGGCAAGAGAAAGGGAGGTGAGAAGGATGAAGAGGCAGGAGATAGGGAGGTGAGAAGGATGAAGAGGCAAGAGAAAGGGAGGTGAGAAGGATGAAGAGGCAAGAGAAAGGGAGGTGAGAAGAAGGATGAAGAGGCAAGAGAAAGAGAGGTGTGAAGGGGCAAGAGAAAGGGAGGTGAGAAAGATGAAGGGGCAAGAGAAAGGGAGGTGAGAAGGATGAAGGGGCAGGAGATAGGGAGGTGAAGACTTCAAAGCATTCAAGTAATTGGTCATAAATAGCAGATGCAGTCAACAAGTGTAAAAATGAGAACAAAATGGATTCAGTGTAAAGAAAGCAGGTTGGGAAAAAACAAAAGAAAAATATTAATTATCGTATATCTCCTCAAATATTTTGCAACACACATCAGCATATTGAAATCCTCACAGTATTTAATATTGAATTTATCACTGACATTTTTTGTCAAGATTTACAAACTCTCTTTCATTCAATTTTACAAACCAATTGATGAAATTTGAATAAGCTGATTTGTTTGGAAAAAATAATTTGGCAATAAACCCTACTTCATAGGTTAATAATTTCTTTAATTAAAATTTATAGGACTTCATGGTAAACAATATTTTTAAAGAAAATTTATTTTTTTTCTTTTTAACAGCAAAAAAATAAATTCTTAGGATTTCTTTTTCTTGAGCATGCAACATACAACTGGCCATGTGTAAATATTTCTTTCTGAAGTCAAATTCTAATTTTTTGAAGCATTTGGCCTTGTGATTTATTATAGTTCTTGCAAAAACAGGGCGAAATGGAAACTGGATTCTTGGATGTATAAAAAAAATTAAGGAAACATATGCAAAAAACAATATTTCATTTTTATTAAATAAGTATTTGTTTTTAAAATAGTGGAGTATTTTTTATGTTAAATAATAAAACTTAATTTTTCCAAAAAAATGAATGAAAATTTATTGTACTAAGCTATGTACCCTAGTAAAACTTTGTACTGCCTTACCTCTTTGCACTTTTCCCCCAAATTTGGTTTCAATTGGTCAACTTATGGCTATTTTAGAGGGTGTGATGGATGGACTAGCAGCAGTTACAGAATTTTATATATAGATAGTGGCAAAAATTGTAGAAGAAATTACACAATTAAAATATCTGACTCCACAATACTCCATAATTCAAAGACTAAATTACTGCTTTGTTAACAAGAATTTGTTATATTGATCCAAAGGTTGATGGTTAATATTAACTGTTAAGTTATATTCTATGGACAATATTTGTTACCCCTGCATAAGGATTGAAATTACATTTTCCTGCTTATAAAAATTAATGCTTTGTTGGATTAAGTTAGTGATTCTCAACCACAATGCTGCAGCACACTAGAATACCACAAAATATTGTTACGACATACATTTTATATATATATATATATATATATATATATATATATATATATATATATATAAAACGTTTTGTATGTGCAGTACTTATTGGAAAGTGCTGAATATCAGTGATGGAGCTAACATATTTTGCAATCATCAGACAAGCTGGTTTATATTTTAAAAATTGAATTGATATATGCTTGCTTGTGTTTGATTATGTTTGATAGTGGGAATAGGAAATTCTCCTCTCTGTCCGTTTTGGGATGGCACTCTCACATACACACACACACATGCATACAGGTGTGTGTATATATATTTATGTGTATATAGTGTTTGTGTGGAAGTAGTAATGGTACAGCATTAGTATTTGAATAAATGAATAAGTACTAAACTTTTCCCAAATAATTCTTCTCACTATTCTTTGATTATGTTATTTTAAATACTTTTTTTAATATTCATTTTTTCAAAAGTATTTTTATTTTTTTAATTCAACTTTTTCAAATTTTCTTTTATTTGAATAAATGAATATTAACCTTTTTTTTTTTTCATATAATTGTATTCAACATTCTTTTTTTAAATCAAAATTTATGGTTTTATTTCATAACATTTAAATGTATACCCTTTAAAAATTTTCCTAAGTGTGCTGTGATATTTTCATTTGCTCGTAAATGTGCTATTACCTTAAAAGTTTGAGAAACACTGGATTAACAAGTCACCCCTGCTAGTTCAACCCAAGTAGATCAATTTAAGCTTGTTGTTTTTCTTTTGTGAGGGAAACACTGTCAGTTGCTTGGTGAATTTTTGTCAGAGTAATTCAGGAATTGACAGACCTGGATAATATCTCTAAAATAATTTAACAATCACGATCTCAAAACGAGGCATGATATTCATAAAGACCTTCGTTATAAGTGGGCAATAGTAAATCTGTAGCTACTTTGATATTAGACTTGGCACAGGAATGAGCTCTTCATCAAAAAATAATAATTTAGGCTTAAGGTAAGATTCAGTTCATCAAATTAATGTAGTTGATATACAGATTAAGAAAATTAACTTTAATCCTAGTACTCTGTAGATTACTAACTAGTGAAAGATTTAGGATGTGATGTATTAGACATTTTTTGTAATTTCTGTTGCCAGTTGTCCTTTATTGAGCATTTTCTGACCCTTTTGTTGAATTTGGAAGGGGAAAAAAATTTGGTAAATTTGCTTTTTAATACCCGCACTAAATATCTCTTAAAATTTTCCCAAATTGTCATAATTCTGTGTAAATGTACATGCTGAACTCAAATTAACAATTAAATTATGAAGAAAACTACTGTTTTCGTAGTTATTGGCAAGAAAAAATCGGACTTCTTGTTGGTCATTTGGCTCCCATTACTACCATCATGAACGCTGATTCACTGTGTAGTACTTCCGGTGGATTTTGGTCTATTTGCTTCTTTTACAGAATTTTCTTGCTGAAAATCACTACGCACTACCGTAAAGGAATGTAATTTTTTTTAATTTTTTTTTTTGGTAACTGTAGTTTTATCTATAACAAAAATAAATGATACAATAGAACCTTTTTTCCATGTTGAACAGCAATGACAAAAGAACAAATGAAATAATACAATAAAGCTTCTTTTTTTTTTTTTAAATTAAAAGTGAACAAATTGAAAAAAAATCCTATTAAATAATACAGTAAACCCTTATTTCATTTCTAGCATTTTTTGTTTTTTTATAATTTTATTTTGTACACAATCATATTTCTTTCTGTGTAGAAAAGGAGACAAATTAAAAAAAAAAAAAATTAAATAATACAATAAACCAGGTTAACTTTAGAGTTAGGTATTATGGTTAGGGGGTTGTGTTTGGCTTCTTTCTGTGTAGAAAAGGGAACAAATTTAAAAAAAAAAAAATTAAATAATACAATCAACCCTTCTACTTTACCAAGTTTGTGCATTAATTTTTGTTTTCTTTTCAATTTTAAAATATAAAAAATGCTTTATTTTTATTATTTAATTTGTTCTTTTAATTTGTCATTGCTATTCTACACAGAAAAAAGGTTTAATTGTATTATTTAATTTGTTTTTGTTTAAAGTTTCCTGTTATAAATAAGACTACACTTATCAAAAAGAAAAAAAAATTTACGATAATGTGTAGTGATTTCAAAAACAGATATAATTGTAAAAGAAGTAAATAGGCCAAATTTTTTGATTGCACCCCCGGAAATCTTGTATAGTAGTCAGGGCAGAATGTATTAAAACAATGCCTGTAATGGTGGATGAATTACAAACAAGAAGTCCAATTTTTTTCTTGCTGATAACTCCAAAATGGTAGGTTTCTTCATAATTTAATTGTTAATTCAAGTCCAGCATGCACATTTACACAGAATTATGATGATTTTGGAAAATTTTATGAGATATTTAGCGCAGGTGTTAAAAAGCAAATTTACCGAAAATTCTCAATTAACCTACAGTAAAATCCTTCTGAATACATGAGTTCTTGTTCTGTCAAAGATCAGTAGCATTGACTTTTGGTCAGGACTTAGATTGGAACCAGCTACTGTAAGCAAACCTCCTACAATCAGAAATATGTTTTGGCTTTAAATAACACATAATGAGTTGATAAACTATAAAAAAAAACCCATCAAAAACATTCTCTTGATATCTACAAGAATTAAATTAAAAATTATATATAAGTAATTCATCGAGTCTAGAAGAAACCTCGACAGAATGCAGAAAGCACTGGACGGCTGTTTCGTCCTATATTTGGGACTCATCAGCAGTGCGTATCCACTACCGAGAATCAAACCCAGACCATTACAATATGACACAACTGTCATACCAACTGTACCAATGGGCCTCGATGACAAAGAGGTTACTAATTAGATTCAATATAGTGCTGATCTTCACAAATTCTGTGGTGTAACTCATCTGAGTTTCCCTGATCCAATGGACTGTGACCCCATAATCCACGTCTCTTTCTATTCCCAAATCCCACTCCTAATAATTTCTATACTTTTATGTCCTTGCTTGAACCGGCTTCTAAAGCTCTGAATGGAGTGGCTTGCCTTGTATTGTAACGGCCTGGGTTCGATTCTTGGTAGTGGATGCACACTGCTGATGATTCCCAAATATAGGACGAAACAGACGTCCAGTGCTTTCTGCATTTTGTTGTGGTTTCTTCTAGACTCAATGAATTACTTAATTATGATTATTTCAAATCCTCCTAATAATTTCTATACTTTATATATATATATATATATATATATATATATATATATATATATATATACACACACACACACCTATATTGTTAGATATAACAGACAATGAATGTCAATTATGTCTGATCATGAGTCATTCTAAACTTTGCATGTTTGCTTTAATTTGGAGTAAAATATATATATATATATATATATATATATATATATATATATATATATATATATATATATATATATTTAATAGACTGGTTAGTGAAATTTGAAGAATAAAAAGACACCAAAATAATAGCAATATTGGCCATAAGATTGATGATATTTATCATATATATATATATATATATATATATATATATATATATAGTCTTAAGATGTTCTATACTTATGGGATAAAGTGCTCAATATCAGAGATAGAGCATGTGTAAATATAAAAGTGAATATAGAAGTCAACACTTAGAAGCGACAGTCTGTTTCATGCTAGATGCAATCGTCAAGCCACAATTGCATCTAGCATGAAACAGACTGTCGCCTCTAAGTGTTGACTTCTATGTTCACTTATATATATAGGCCTTTTGACTAAATTGAAGCACAAAGAGAATGATTTTAAAGTCTTTCATTTTGTGCTTCAATTTAATCAAAAGGCCTATAAATATATATATCATACATATAATATTATCTTGTTATTATTTTGTTGGCTTTTTATTCCTCAAATTTCATTAACCAACCTATTTAGCGTCCATATTATAAGAAGCACACATGGGCCATCTTTCATTTTAATCGTTCATATATATTTTTCATAATGTCTTATAATGACAGAGTTGTCAAACTTAATAACAGATATATCAGTTGCTTACATGTCAGAGTAACACTTTTGTGAACAACACAAGCATTTTATTTTATTTTTATAAAGAATTCTGTGAATATTCAATAATTGTAAGATTAATGTTGATCATTTGCAAAATTCTCTATAATATCATGAAGAAAAACAGCAGGTATAGTGCCTTTGTATTGGGCAAAACTGCTTAAGTCTGTGTTGGTGAGCCTCTGTACAACAGAAACCCTGTCTTGGCATAAAAGATTCTGAAATGTAATTCATTTTGTCAATTTCTTGAATTATCAGTTAAGACAGAAATGCATTATTAAATATAATAACTTTTTCTGAAAAAGTTTTAAAAAAATGAAAAAAAAAAAAAATGTGATTCACTTATCTCTGTAAAATAAAAAAAACAAAAAAGAAATATTTATTTTAATTTTCCAATTATTGTTATTTTTGTTTTTCTTTTCTGGAAAAGAAAAAAAAAAAAATCATTGTTAAAAGATTCCTATGGAGTTTGTATGCATGTTTGATATTTCTTTATTATATGAATATAAATTTTTATGAATATTTCTATAAAATAGTTAATGCAATTTAAAGAAAATCTTGTAAATATTTAAAAAAAAAAAAAAAAAAAATAACAATGTCGATAGAACTTAATTTTTTAAAAATATGATAATGTTTCAACAAGCTGTTTCTCATCTTCAGAAAGTGGATATTAATTTCTTTCTGCTTCTGTATTTTCTGTCTTGTTCATTGGATATCTACTCACTGACAAGCCTAATGAGTTTTTTCTTTGGTGAAGTAAATAAAAATATTAATTTGGATTTTCTAAAAAGAATGTAAATAAAACTTTTAACGTACATTCAAGAAAATAAGACGTTGATATTTTCTGTTATTTTGTATTCACATATTTCAATGTACAAAAATAAATGGAAAAAGAACTTGATGAAAATTAATATTAAAAATTATATATAAAAGTTTTTTTCTTGCTGCTGTAGTGAAACAGTTGCACATTTTTACATTTTGCTAAATTCAGTTTACTTTGTTCTCATCATATGCTAAAATTTTTATTTCTCAACCAGGATTTCATTTTCTTCTAAGATATTCACTTGATCAGCCTTTGACCAATAAAAGCAGAAAATGTGAGATTTTGGTCAGGGCTCACATTGGACAAGTGTCCTCAATCCGATCTCTTGTAAAACGTCCTGTCAGCTTTGATGGAGTTAATCTACTGACCAGCTACTTAATCCATTTTAATCTCCCCTCTCCTTCTTTCTAAGCTCTCCTGCATGACTTCTCGGTCATTTTATATCCTTAATAATCTGATCTCACATTTAACCGCAAGTTAACCAAAGTGACTATGAGATTTGATTTCTGTGTTCACCTCGTGTTTAAACCTTACTACATATGAACCAACTTGGTCCAATTTCGGTGCGCAGGTCAATGAAGATCTTTGTTGATTATTCAGAATTTTGTTTCTTGTTATTAAGGTAATGTCTCCTGCAATGTTGGATTACTGGAATTTCATTACAATTCCACATCCATTGTTAATTCATTTGTATTACCAGAACTCTATAGTGTTAATAATTTGGAGTAGAGTGAATAAATTTGTGGCATAATGAACCATAATTAAGACACATCCATTGGCAAATGGACTGCAAATGCTTTTATCTGTTCCTGAAGTGACTGATGTTGTATGACAGCAGAATTAAGATGCAAAAACTCCAAAGCAGCACCTACTGTCCACTAATTGGGAAAAAGGAATTAAAATAAATAAAAACTTTCAGGATCAAGTGCTAATTAGAGAAAGAGAATTTTGATTGGGGGCCTATGTCGGTTAGCTTGAGGGAGTGACAAGCTGTCTGTAGTGGTGTAGGAATGTGCAGAGGGGAGGTAAGAGAGAGTAGTCATTCATAGATGGAACCATCAGACAAGCTGGCCATGGGTCAGCCATCAAGATGGAGAGGCAGTCAGAGTGATAGTCACAGTTAAAGATTAGCAGAGAGAAGCAGTTGAAGTTCTCACTGGCTGAAGGGAAGATCTGCTCCATTAGTCTGTTGTGAGAGAAGACAGAAGTAGCAATGAAGATAACCCAATTATCACTTCCCAAACTATGCCCAGATCATGAGGGGAGGTAATGGAGTAAAACTACACAATCTTCCCAACTAAAAGAAAACGTATAATTTATAAGCAAGCAAAAGATTATCATGTCAGTCAACCAAACTCATCAATGAATAAATAAAATAAGAATTAAATCATCCCAGAATTTTGTTGATTTTTAAACAATCTGGCATTGACTACTAGTTCAAGCATTCACAATTATAATTAGTTTTTATTCTGTTAAAATAATAATTAAATTTTGTTGATCTTATACTAATTACATTCTTCAGACTTATCCTCATTTTTGTCACATTCACAATGTTTCAGCTATTGCACACTCTGAACTTCTTCAAGAGAAATATGTTGGAATTTTGAACTGAACACTTTATAGTGTTGTGAGATCAATACCTAGCTAAAGCAGAGATGAACAGCAAAAAAGAAAAAACACAAACTTGGTGTGGAGGGGATTTGAGTTACTAAAAGGAAATAACTGATAACCAAGATATATAAAAAAAAAAGGCATGGCACATGGAATTAGAACAATCTACTCCAGTGGACTAAATAAAGAGTTTGCTTCAAAATTCCAGTGTATATCACCAGAGTAAGGCTGGAGTGTACAACAGACAAAACATCAAAAAATCAAGATGTGAAAACTCCAAAGCAACCACCTGCTGTCCACAAGTTGGGAAAAAGGAATTAAAATATATAAAAACTCCAGTGGACTAAATAAAGAGTTTGGTTCAAAATTCCAATGTATATCACCTGAGGAAGGCTGGAGTGTACAATGACCAAAACATTGTGAATAAAACAATGAAGATGAGGACTATAGTCTGAACAATCAAAATAGTTACAATACTCAGGAATATAGATAGATGTCTGTTGATCTTTTAAATTATTAATCCAATGTTGACTGTCAAACTAAGTCAACGTGATGTGTTGAGCATCATATGTTTTAGATGTTAGGATCTTCACTAGTTTTAGGGCCTAAATTAATTGGCATTGTTGCTGTTTGTTATTGTAGTTGCTGGAATATAAGGCACATTTTCTCCTATTCCACCAGGATATCCCAAAACTAAACTTTATCCATGGCTGTGGTATTATAGATAGGAGACTGAATACTTGGGTTGATGTACCAAAAGAAAGTTAAGGTGAATTGCAATAATAAGAAATATCAATGACTTGGTTACAATTTATTTGATAGTCCATTTGCATTATATTAGGTTGGTGCAAAAATAATGTCGTTTTTTGACGTTAAAAATACGTTAAAAAACGACATTATTTTTGCACCAACCTAATATTAATGCAAAGTTGGGAACAGAGTTAATGGATTTAAGCTATACAATCTTCCCAACCGGGATAAAATATGTCACTACTTCTCTAAACAGTACACTAATCCTGCTAGAAATTTACTATTTCTATGGTTTTTGCTTGCTTGCCATTTAATAAATATTGCTTTAGCTTATATATATATATATATATATATATATATATATATGTGTGATACACTTACATGCATAAAGCAATATTTGTTTTTTCAGTTAGACTTGGAATTAAATCAATGTAAATCTTTGGCTGATGTAGGGAATCTTGAAATGTACTAACTTTCAATAAGAAATGTCATAGTTTTGTCCCACCCCCCCAAAAAATTATATATATATATATATATATATATATATATGTTAAAATATATTTTAAAGGTGCGCTATATTTATGAGTAAAAGTGCTCAATATCAGGGATAGAGCATATGTAAATATACAAGTGGGCATTGAAGTCAACACCCAGAAACAACAGCCTGTTTCCTGCTAAATGCAATTGTCAGGCCATATGTGTTGTGTTTTTGTTTGATTATATATACTGGTCAGTGATGCATTGTGGGTAGTCTATTGTATTATTCTAACAGTTATTTTGGTGGGCAGCAACAGTTATGTTTCAAATTATTCAAGAGATGATTGAGTAGAAATAATTGTGGATCAGGATGCAGTTTTTTGGTTATTTATAGTGTTGTTTTTAAACTTTTTTTTTTTTTTTCTTATTAGCAATTATTTTATTGTTGGTTTTCATTATTACATTTACTTGTGTTCGTGTGCATTCATGGTTTGTTGATTCATTTATTATTTACTTAGTTATTTGTTTGGATTAATTTATTTTACTTATTTTTGTTTATTTTATTATTTATTTGTGTTTATTCTTGTTTTGAGTTTTTGATTTTTAAGTAATATATATATATATATATATATATATATATATTTTTTTTTTTTTTTTTTTTTTTTCTTGTTTAAACATTAGAGATCAAGAATATTTTGTTTCAAAGATTGCCTTTCCAAATATGAAAAAAAAAACAAGTAACAACTTAGGTGAATTTTCCTGAAAAGTCATTGATGGTGATTTTCAGTTATACATGAATGATGTTTTTCCTTTCTTTTTTTCCCTACCTGTTTGCTGAAATCTCATTGGTTACTCAGCTGACATTGGAGCTTTAATTTCATTGGTTAAAATTATGCATTCTTGTATGCATAGCAATACTCAGCTGTCATTCATTGATTGTGAATAGGGGTTTATTAAAACATGAACTTGTTCCATAATTTGGCAAACTTGGATCTTCATGGCTGCAAATAATGGAGTGTCAAAAAGATGTCTTTTCCCTTGACATTGCTATTATTATTTTAATTACCTTCACTCCTCACAGGGCAGGTGGGTACTAACCCTGAAGACCCTGATCAGGAGTGGGGATCTGATTGGATGCCCTGGGTAGTGCTTTGTAACTCTTGCTATCTTATCAACATTTGCTTTTTATACCTACATTTATATACGTTACAAATTAAACTAAGCACAACTGACTATTAAAGGATAAAAACTTTTTGCAGATTTTAACGTCATTCTGGGTTCTTTTTTTTTTTTTTTTTTTTTTTTTTTTTTGTCCAAGTCCGTGAGATTGTTTTGCTCATGTTAAGTCCCGAAAAAAATTACTATGTTTTATTCGTAATGTTAAATGTGTTAAAATCATTCAACTTTTTAACAAGAAAAATCTCAAGTTAATGTTAAAAAATGCTGCAAAACTTTGTTGATTTATTTAAGATGGAATGATCTGTTATGACAGGTCTCTAATTTAGATATATTATATTTATTTAAAATTTTTCTAGTTGTTCCCCTATATTGCATACAATCCATTATTGTACATTATTAGGTTGCAATAAAATGTGTATTTTTATATGAATATTACCTTATGAAATTTGAGATGTAGTAGAATGTTTGAGTGTATCATAGATTTGGGGTGGGGTTGTATCATAGATTCAGTGAGGACCTATGAGACCCTTGCACCTGCCCTGACTCTTCAGTAATGTTTATTGTTTCAAAAAGCAATGATTAGAATTGTAATAAAACCTAAACATCTGATGAAAGTGAATTGATATATTTTTTTTCTGGTTCTTTAGAATTTACTACAAAAAATAGAATAACAACATTGTCAAGAGGAAAAGCGTTCTTTTGATGCTACATCCTTTTTTGCAGGCACAAACGTCCATGTTTGCCCATAAATACTATATAAACACACACTCCATTTTTCTAATCACATATCTATATATATATATATATATATATATATATATACACTATGTTTTGGCAAGGAATATATAGAAAAAACTACCAATATTCAATTGATGATACATTCATGCTTATATAGCTTTTTTTAAAAATATATTTTGACTTGTAATTTCAATTTAATTATTTATAATCATATTTAATTCTGGAGTCATCAGAAAATGAAAAACTGTGTGAAACCCAACCATTAGACATGATTTTTGGAGGAAACATTTTTAGAAAATACTGCACCGTTTATGATGAGAAATACAGTATATAAAACTTTCATTTTGTTAATCAAATGGTTCGATGAAAATTTTTAAATGCTTGATGGAAGTTATTTAAAAAAATATGTTTGAAAAATATTTAATTCTTTTTAGTTGTGTGAAATCTGTATTGTTAATTATTTAAGAAAAAAAAATGCTCCGTATAGTGACTTTTGAAGATTGTTTTTGTCATTGCATGTTACATTTTTCTATTGGAAGATATTTGCAACCTTTTGTAGGTATTTATATTTGTAAAATATTCACAGAGAGGGTGAAGTGATGGGTTTATTTGATGACCAAGTTTGGGAATTTTCCCAGATAATAAAACAAAATGTGAGTTGATTCAGTGGACCTAATGTCCATAGATTTTTTTTTTTTAAGAAAAATGTTCTTGAGTCTTTAAAAATGTGAGTCAATTCAGTGGACCTAAATGTCTATAGATTTTTTTTTTTTCAAGAAAAATGTTCTTGAGTTTTTCAACTCGATTTTATCATCATTTTTTATTTGTTTATGCACTTGTTTTGAAAATTTAATTTTGTTTTCATTTGACTGAAACCAGAGGAGGAAAGTAATTCCTGTATCTTTCTAAAAAAAGTAATTCTCTATATTATAAAATTCATCCTTTTTTTTTCACTTCCTGCCTCTTGATATAAAATTAAAAGTAATAAATCATTGTGAACGTATGACAGAAATACCATCTATGGGGTCTGGCATCTCTTTTAATCTGGATAAAATAATAAGATGACATGAATTTATCATTCATCTTAAATTTTATTTATACTAAGGCTCACCTAATACAAGTTTCGATAGCCACTCAAAGTAGAGGGTTATTATTAAAATGGTTATGGTGAATGAAGTGTGTGATATGAATGAAAGGGGAGGTTGTAGGAAGTGAGGTTAAGGAGGATAGATAATATCTGACCCCTGACTTGAAGAGGTTAAGTGCATACAGTTACTATTAAGATGGTTATGATGAATGAAATGTGTGATATAATTGAAAGAGGAGGTGGTAGGAAGTGAAGATTATGAGGATAAGGAGGATAGATAACAATTGACCCTTGACTTGAAAAGTTTAAAACTGTAGTGTTCAAGGAAGAACTGATGCAAGTGTATGTTTCACAAAGTGGCAGTTCTTGGAGAAAACACTGACTTTCTCCTCACCTTTGGAATATGGAGGAAACGTGGGTGATTCAACCCTGTGGATGTAGTATAAGTGTGTCTTAGTTGTAAAGGTCTGAACTAGTGGCACTAACCAATGAAATGCTCATTTGAACATTTGCCATGGAAATAGAGATAGAGTAGCCATTGTCTTGCAAGAGGAGAATAGGAGCCACCCCTACACCTAAAAAAGACCACGTAAACAATTTTGAATGCTATCAAACCTAGAATTTAACTATCAATCATGGCTCTCCACAACTTCCTATCGTTTGTTGCTCAAAGTAATTTTTGACTCTTTGTCCTTTTTATGCTATCCATTCATGAAAACTTTTTAAGTATGTTACCTGTTGTTTCTTTTGCCTTCACTATGTCCTTGTTAGTGTTAGATTCTCTAGGCCTTCTTTTCTCATTATGCATGTCAAAGAATAGATTGGCCAAAAATGCTTTAACAAAAGCAACAGAAATGACAACAAAATACAGGTGGACCACCAATTTTCTGATAACTGTTGGCCATCGGCTTCTTTTAATATAGTTAAAATTTTAATTGAACATTTCTATATTAATGAGAAGACTACAATATTCTTGGTCTAGACAAACCTGCAATTGGGTGCCTCAGTGTGCAATAATGGTTAGTGAGGTTTGTTTGACTATTAGTATTGACTAATGAGCTTGATCCTCAATACGTTTTCTATATTTTCGGCCTTGTGCCAAGCTAAGTTTAGTAAGCAGCAACTAGCAATTATAGAGAAGTACATTCACAGATGAAATCAGATTAGAATTGATTAATCTTCTTTTTTTTTTTATAGTATCTTAAATGTGGCAATTTCTGGCAAACCTTTTGAGATATTTACCAAAGAATTGGATGAGAAATATCAAACAGTTCTAATTGCTTTAAACGTATGAAATGTTTCAAAGAGATGTATTATTAGATTAGTATTATTACATTCGACAAAGATGATTAGGAAAAAGGGCTAATCTGACATGGTTCTGAAACCAAGTTGCTGCTCTATTTTTAATTTTTGACCACATTATTATTATTATACTTTTTTCTTCTACACAGTTTTTTTTTGTTTTCAAACAAAGTTCTTGCATTATGATTGTTCTCCAAGTTGTACAACCTCAGACAGTATCTTTCGCAGGATATTTGCAGTGCCAAGCAACACAGACTTCTTAAATGATGAGATACTAAGCTTTATTCCAATTTTCTTAATGTAGGTCTTTAAATTTGGTGGCATAGATCCCAACACCGTAGTAACATTCCACATTCTGGTGACACCAATATAGAGGTCAGTTTATTTCTTAAGCTTGTCAATTTCTTTGACTTATATATTATAGTCACCAGGAATGGTCATGATGACATGGCATTTTCTTTTTGGTTTGGCAAGATTCAAAGATGTGGTCATTTGGATGTTGAAACCCGACAAGATCTTGATTTGTTTTTGTTTCATCACCTTCTCTGATTTGTGGCTATACCAAGTTCTATTATTATTATTATTGGTGGTGATGACAATTGTGGTGGTTAGGGTTATTGGTGATGGTAGTGACAATGGTGGGGGGGTTAGGGTTATTGGTAGTGGTGGGGGCAGCAGCAATGGTGTAATTCTTCAACATTTTTCCTTTTTCCCTTCCACAGGGTCTTGAATTTTTTGTCCCAGTCAATGACAACCTGAAGTTGGGCAACTCAGTGTGAAGTCTAGCAAGATGGTTTGGTTGACTTCATGTAAACAACTTGATCTATCGATGTTTGAGAAGGTGTTATGTGCTGAAGAACAAAAATTACCTGTGTGGAATTGGTTAAAAGAAATAGACAAACAAAAGAATGAATAAAATGTAATAGAATTTTTCTTTTTTTAATCATTTCAAGGTGACAAAGCCACTAAGATGCAAGGAGTTTCTGGGAGGGAAAGAGAATGAAAAAAAATGTTAGCATGGAGAAAGGACAATAAAAGAACATAATTCAGGAAGGCAGAATATGGCAATTGGCTTTGCATTTTAATTTCTGAAGATTCTAGGTGGCAGAGAAATAAGACACTGGAAGAGATTGTCACAGACAAAGCATACTACAAAAGAAACTATTAGAATAGAACTAGTAACATCTAGCTTTTTCAATGGTAAAACAATATGAGACCTATTTGCCACTCTAGTAGTACATTTAAATTCCTGCAATCAAAATACTAAGGAGGACAACTCAGAACACTTGCCATGAAAATATTTGTAGAAAAGACAGAGGGAAGCCATGTTACATTGGTGAGAAAGCAACTGAAGTCAAGATATTGGGTCAAGATCTATTATATTTCAGACTCTTCTTTGAATTTTTGGTTAGATATCTTGAGGTATATATTAGGAGCGCTATACCAGATATGGCAGCAATATTCAATATATGGATGAATGGTAAATTTGTAAATATGCAAAATGGATTCTGACATGGTACAGTCTAGCAGCAGACCTAGCAATTGATTCTATATAATCACTCTACTCCATTTCAGTAGAAAACATTTCATATAAAGTATTCAAGGATAATTTCTGAAAGGGAGTGTAAAATTAACGACTGTTCTTTCGATAATCTCTGTAAAAAAGAAAAAAGATGTTTCAACATTGATTTGTTGAATGAAGAAGTGAATTAATCAGTAGTGTATCTTGGAAAAGCCTTGTGAAGATGTGTGGTCCTCCTTGGCCTGAAAATGAGTTTGGCTTTTGAAATTTACATGGACTGCCAGATTTTTTTTTATGCATACCCAAAAGCTGAAAATAGTATTTAATGCATGCACATCTGGCCGAACAGTATGCAGCAGTTGTTAGAAATCAATTTTGAACTTGGCAAAGTTACAAGCCTACCAGAAGACTGCAAAATTCTTATTTTGGACAAGTGTTCAGAACATTCTGGAGCTGCAGTGTCATGTCAAGAGAATGTATGTTTTTATCACCAAATTCCACATTCTTTATACAACCCTAAGACACCAAAATAAAGTGCTGTCTGAAAACTAAGCTTCACTCTATTTTCATGAAGTATTAGATTTTGTAATTTCTGGCAAAAATGTTGAGATTTTTACCAAGTGATTTTTACCAGGGGTTTAATATGATAAATATTTAAATTTCTAAAAGTCCTACTGCTTTAAAGCTAGGTGTAGAATTATTTGGTCAGAAGTTTATTATTAAATTATTATATTAATGGTAATATTACATTAGCGATTTCCTTATACATTTGGCATTCATTGACTGAGCAGCTAGTGTGCTACTTTCATTCAGTTAAAATTTATAAAATATTTCTATTAATACAATTTTTCAGGAGAATAAATTTCTCAAATCCACTGTTATTTTTCTTTTCAACCTGAAGTAGTGTGAAATATCAACATCTTGGTGTTATTATTTTCTCTTCAAGTTACATGTGCTATCCATTTTAGTTGTTGCTGTTGTTGAAAGTCCTCAAATGATTTGATACAGTTCTTTGTTTATGATTCTGTAGTATCAGTCAATGAGCTTCAAAGAAAGATGGTCCTCCCTAAGACCTACAGGATTTATTCTTCTGAAGTCATTTTTAATCAATGAACTGAGTAATTGGTTGAATACAGTTTAGATATTTCTGAATGGGTTTGGTGCCATACGTAACATCTGTGTGAAGAAAAATATAACGAAAAAACAAACAAAAATCCTTATATGCAATTATGCTGTTTTAATGTTAATATAATGTCAACGTCGAACGTTTCGGTCTAATAAACCATCTTCAGGACATATTCATAAAATATAATTAACATTATCAATTGAACATGACAAAGACGATGGACATAAGAACAAGACTTATCCAAACAGATAACTGTAAGTTTTATATGATCAGCGTTCCATTTAAACATGGTCACGTTGTCGTCAAGTGGGCGACACTGTGAAAACGTATTCCTAAAATTTGAGTATTTTGAATGAAAAATGAAAAGAATTCTATTTTGATCTAAAATTTATATGTATGCTTGTCGAGTATTAATCTCACTAGAAAAGGGGAAATACTAAAGAAGCCAGGTCTAGTATTCACCGTGTGTAAATAAATACTCAAATTTTAGGAATACGTTTTCACAGCGTTGCCCACGTGATGACGTGACCATGTTTAAACGGAACGCTGATCATATAAAACTTTCAGTTATCTGTTTATATAAGTCTTGTTCTTATGTCCTTCGTCTTTGTCATGTTGAATTGATAATGTTAATTATATTTTATGAATATGTCCTGAAGATGGTTTATTAGACCGAAACATTCGTCGTTGACATTATATTAACATTAAAACAGCATAATTGCATATAAGGATTTTTGTTTGTTTTTTCCGTATATTTATCTTCATACTGTCGGATCTATATCCATATATTTGCTTACATAACATCTGTGTGAATGTCTCCATCCGACAAAGATATTTCAGAAGATGACTTGAGTTTTTTGGTTAATGTTATGGGAGATTTGTTGATCTAGCAAAATCGGTAATACAGTGTGGTTTTGGAATCAATGGTGCCAGAAACTCAATCATGTAGTTCTTCTATTTGGTATCATCAAATGAATTGATTATGCATTAATTTACTTGAGGCCCAACACCCATTGGCATAAACAACATTCAGGGTAGTTGCTCTCCATTGAGATTAACTGTAGGTGTTAAATTTGGTTGTTTTTTGCAAGGATAATATCTCTAGTCCATGTTTAACCATCTTTGGTTCAAGTTTGAGTTCAAAGTTGTCCTTCTCTTAAACCAAGGTTAGAGAACTCAGTCTGCTTTTTTATTTAACTCCTAGCCGGAGGAAATAATAATAATAATCGTGCCAGTCCCTCCCTTCATTAGCTTGTATGATCATTATGTCCTGCCAATACCTCATAAATAATGGACTATTCCATTTTGATATTGTGAAAAGAGGGGGAAAAACACTACTTGGTTTCAGACAGAAAATGAAAGAAAGATAAAAAAAAAAAGAAAAAGAAAATAAAGAAGAGAGAAAGAGAGAATCAGATTAAGCTGATAAGAAGTACACTTTCTTCTTAGTCAAAAGACCCAGAAGCAATTGTATTTTCTTGCTGGCAGAATGTGAAACAAGATCAGTTTAATGTTTAGGAACCTGAATGCCTGCACCCAGGCCAAGTCTAAAAATAACCTCCACCTCTGCAACTATTGGTTGTGCTGGCATATGTATTACTACCAATCACACCTCTTTAGTTCAATGAGAGTAGGTACTGCCACAGGCAGCTGTTACCCAATACTGGGCATGTTTCAGTTATATTTTCAGTTGCACTCTGTCCACAGACACACAAATGAGAGATAAAAAGTATTTTATCTGCCTAAGGGCAGGTACTACACTTTGATCACAGCCAAAAGGCTGAGAACTGACAATGACTGTGATAAAAAGTGCTATTTATCAGATTTTCACAGTATCAAATGATGGAAAACAAGTAAGGCAAATATTTAGTTACCATAAATAAAATAACAAATATCTGCTGAATTCTTTTTTTTTAGAAATATTCCTAAGATGAGGATTTGGCTAGTAAGCATAATTCAATGAATTATTCAGCTTATACTTTTTACATTTGTTGTTTTGATGTCTAGCTTTTAGCAAATTCCTTATAGCTTGAGTTTGAGTTTTATTACTCCGGACTGTTTCAAAGAGTTATACCAGATAAGTTTACATGTTTTCTCATGTTCCCCCCCTCCTACCTCCATGCACACTCACAAGTCACCTCCCCACTCCATGTATCCACACACTCTCTCAAGTGTCTCCCCTCCACCTCAACACATGCACTTAAACCTAAATTGTAATCTGTTCCTCAAAAAAAACGTTAATGATTTTGGAAAAAATATTTTGTATCGTCATTTATCATGTTAGAACCAAACTTTCAAATTGAGTGCAATGTCATGTCTCTAAAATTGACCCCTGCCCTAATGCACAGAATATATATATATATATATATATATATATATATATATATATATGTGTGTGTGTCTGTGTGTAATAGAAAGTATATGTATTTGAGTGTGTGTGTGTGTGTATGGAATTTAAAGTGTTCAAATGTGTGTGCATAATTTAAAGTGTATATATATATATATATATATATATATATATATATATATATATATACACACACACACACAGAGCTCAATGTAAGAACAGAACAGATATAATAATGAAAACAGAATTTTTAAAAATCCGTTCAAGTGATATTTTATTTTGTGGACTCAGGAGTCCATCTCTTCAGACCATATTTTACAAAGTAAATGGAGTTCAATTTATTTAGACACAAAGAAAAGAAAAAAAATTCCCCTGAATGGATTTTTAGGGATTCTGTATTAATTATATATATAGTAAAAAGATAGAACAGTAAGATATATAATCTGGTGTTCTTATAGATATTTTTATTTTTACAAAACCGTACTCAATATAAATTTACAGAGCATAAATATTATAAATTAACCAATTTAAAAATATGGTTCCTTTGCTATACAGGAATTACTGTGTTTCAAAAACAGAAACTAACAACCTCAAATTCAATTCTTTAAATTAATTGGATTTCTCTCTATCCTTGGAAATAAATATTATGAATGTATGTGCTTTTAAAACTCAGTAAATTTCAAAATAAGTTACTCCAAATTTTGCTTGAAAATGAAACAGAACTGGTGCTTTTAATTTAATTTAAATAATTGAATTTGAAGTTGTTAGTTTCTGTTTTTGAAAGCTGGTAATTCCTGTGTAGTGAAGGAACCATATTTTTAAATCGGTTAATCTATAATATATACTCGACTCTCCCGGTCGGATTTGACGTATGAGGGTCAAGCAGATCGGCTCCCAGGTAACGAACAACCGGACAACAGCACATGAGATTTGATTATAGTGGTGAAGGTTTCATGCAGAACCATCCACACTTTTTGAAGGGCTGAATACAGAGACCTGGTGCACTACATGCCACAGGGTCCCCAAACGACCCTCCACAGGTTTTGATTTCAGAGTTGTCCTTCTCCTAGACCAGTTGCCATCCAAGGCTATAAAACCCAGTCTGTCCTGCTATTTACCCATAACTGGAGGGTGAAGAAGAGGATTCACACCTTTCCCAAGGGTATTAGCATGTAAGTGAATGTAATGAATTTGACTGGAATAATATACCTACAGTTATCATGCAACTCAGAGTCTCATGGTTTCCCAATTTGTCAGGCATAAATAAACTCCATAATAGTGTTTTTATAAAAAATCCCGGGTCTCATGGGAGGAATGTTAAATAGTATGCAGGTTCAAAGTTTAAACTTGCGCTGTTTTTAAGGCTAATGTTTATTAATATGAAAATGTAATTGTAGACAGACAAATAAGATTAGAAAGTAAAAAAAAAGGAAAAATCAAAAAAACAAAAAATCGAAGAATTGAGAAAAGTGTGTTGTCCATTACAACAGACATTGTAATGATGTAAGGAAACTAATCAATGTGTGACAGAAAATATCAGAGACAGGTGGAAGTATTAAAATAGAGGATGATGCATTCCTCCCATGAGATCCAGGATTATTGAAAAATAAAAAAATAACAACTGTATTAAGTGGTTTATTTACCATTTGTACCTGATAAGTTGGGAAACCATGAATCTCTGAGTTGCACAACAAGTGTAGGTAGGTGTGTGTATGCATTTATGTGTGTGTGTGTATATATATATATATATATGCGTTTATATATATTGAGTATATATATATATATATATATATATATATATGCGTTTATATATATTGAGTGTATATGTATGTATATATATATATATATATATATATATTTGTGTGTGTGTGTATATGTATATATATATATATATATATATATGCATTTATATATATTGAGTGTATATGTATGTATATATTTATATATTTGTGTGTGTGTGTATATGTATATATATATATATATATATATATGCATTTATATATATTGAGTGTATATGTATGTATATATTTATATATTTGTGTGTATATGTATATATATATATATATATATTTGTGTGTGCGTGTATATATATATATATAGATAGGTGTGAGTGTGTTCTATATATATATATTAGGTTGGTGCAAAAATAATGACGTAATAATGCCGTTTTTTGACATATTTTTTAACATCAAAAAACGACATTATTACATCATTATTTTTGCACCAACCTTATATATATATATATATATATATATATATTATACACACACACATGTATGTATGTATGTATGTATGTATGTATATATATATATATATATATATAGTGGTACTAATGTTATTTGAAATTGATTAACATGAGTGC
Source organism: Acanthosepion lycidas (assembly GCA_963932145.1). NCBI lineage: Eukaryota > Metazoa > Mollusca > Cephalopoda > Sepiida > Sepiidae > Acanthosepion > Acanthosepion lycidas. The sequence continues at coordinate 4,420,723 of OZ010607.1, read as the reverse complement.
TAAAAAATAGAGAAGTTTTTATTTTATTTTATTTTTACAACACAAGAAATGTGGAAATATCTGGTAACAAAAATTAATTGTTTGTGTTTTGTTTTTCTTTAACATCTCTGTGAGTTGTAGAGAAACATTAACCACTGCATGGTGTTAAAGGCATTATCGCCCAGTTGAGAATTGTAATTTGATACTGTTCATTCAGCAGTCAAAGGAGCAACTTGCTGGTGAGACACAGTTGTGTTCATCTTGCAGGTCAAGTAAACTGTTCTGAAGTGGTTTGAAAATATTTTCATTTTTTAAATATTCTGATGGGATCATGCACATGCACATTAGCTCCACAAATTTCTTACAAAGTGACCATGTATTTTTTGTACACCCGATTGTTAAAAAAAAATGTGGTTGGGTGTTTTATTTTTTTAGGAAACATGCATGGGCCTTTTTTTCATATGTATTAGGTTAGTTTAAAAATAATGACGTAATAATGTCGTTTTTTGACATTAAAAAATACGTTAAAAAACGACATTATTACGTCATTATTTTTAAACCAACCTAATATATTAAGAATTGCACCAATGTTGATCCCATTTTTCTTGAACTTTCCTTGACAGGAAATTGCATCATTTTCTATAAATACTCCCCTTTCTGGATCAATATAGAATATATCAAAAGTTTATGATTACTCTGTTAATATTGTTATTCATGTCTGCCTGTATGTGTTCATTTGTAAGATACGACCATCAGGAGTTGAAAATACACCATAGTTACTTTTTGTATGCTTGTGGACTTTTGTTTTCTGACAGGGAATACACTGTTCAGTCCAAGTGTGAATATTAGTGTTCATCGAAGGCCAGAAGAATATGTCAGAAATTAGTTTTTGTGAAGTTCGTTTGCCAGAATGTGAGATGTGAAAATGATTCTTTTTTTTGCATGAAGGAGACACATAAGGACAAGGATAATTTTTGGAATTGTCACAAAATATTTTCTTGTCACTAAATGGAATAGGATATTCTGTTAACGTTACTGAAGTATACTCAGAGATTTGTTTCATTGAAGTGTCCTTCATTTGTTCCTGTGCAATATAATTATAATTCAGAGGTTTGTTGATGTGGATATTTGATACACGTGAAAGTCCATCGGCAACTATGTTGTTTTTTCTGGAAACATGACAAATGTCCATGGAAAATTAGGAGATATAGTCCAAATCACAAATTTTTCACGGGTGAATATTTGTCAGTTTTCATATTAAATGAGAAAGAGGTTTGTGATCTATGAAGATGGTGAAATCTCAACCTTCTAGAAAATTATGAAAATGTCTGATAGAGATAAATAGCCAAAAGTTTGCGTCCAAAAGTACAATATCTCTTTTCAGTATCTTTTAGTTTTATGGAGAAAAAGGAAATGACATTACCTTTTATTAATTCCTGTAATACAGCATCAATGTCAGAATCAGATGCATCCATTGACAAAATCAGTTTTGAAGACGAGTCACTGCTAATGTAGTTTAATATGAATCATAATTGTTTGCAAAAGAAACGTCCCAGCATGCAAATTACAAATTGGAAATACCAAAATCAGGCAAGTACAAAAATTTCAATATCTAGGAAATGTTTTAACAATGGGCGAAAAATGCTGGGTTCAGCCAATGCTTTTATCCAGAGATATGACCCAGTAGATACAATGGCCAGAATGTACAATGGCTGAAACATTGTGAATATGGCAACAAAGATAAGGACAACAGTCTGAACAATGTAAATAATGCAAAAGAACATTATTGCATTTTTATTAAATAAGTATTTGTTATTTTAATCATTAAATTGTTTTTAAAATAGTGGGAATATTATAACTTTTAATTTTTCCAAAAAAGTTCATGAAAATTTATTGAACTAAGCTATGCACTCTAGTAAAACCAACTGTACTTTGTACCCACTTACCTGTTTGCACTTCACAACAAAATTTGTTTTCAATCAGTCAATGTATGGCTATTTTAGAGGATGTGATGGACAGACTAACAGAAGTCACAGTATTTTATATATAGATAGATTAAAAAAAAATAAGGTTATTCAATTTCTATTGTCTCAACATTAAGACCATCATCATAAGTTTCCAAATTTAATTTCTCTGACCCTTAAAAGTTGCCAAAAATCAGAGTAAAAAAGCAGCTTTTAATGTAATAATTTGGATTTGCATCCCATTTTACAAGAATTCTTCTAACATGGATGATATGTTAACCAAAATGTCCATAAAAACCTCAGAGTTAAACAGGGTTTAAATCTAACATCCTGTTGTTTATTTTCACAGGCAGCAGAGAGATATTTTTATGAAGAACATTGTGATAAGAAACAACAATAAAATGAAGAGAACTTGTCTAAAATAGCATTTCATATTGGAATTCTGCAGGTTTTATATATTTTATTAAATTATTAATATTAAAGTTTTTTCTGTATTTTTTCTTTAAAGTCTTTAATATATTTTTAAAACTTTTTTTTTTTTTAAATTTGAACCAACTTATCAATGACATCTTAGTGTTTATTTTGGAAAAAATCTGAACTCTATTTCTGCATAGCATGTTTTGGGCAAATAGACCTGGCCAAGCCATTCCTTGTCCAGCTCAAAATACAGTTGGTACCCACCTACTTGAAGGCTCACAGTGGTCATGGACATGTAGGTGTTGATTCCATTAAGATAATCCTCCTCTGACCTAGCTGTTAACTATGGTCTAGAAAGCCCTCTGTTCAACAGGGCACTGTCATTACTGATTGCATCCGTAGCTATAGAGTCCCATCTACCCCATTGTGCTAGATGGTTGTTGAGTATTCAAGAAAATTCATCTACCCTTTGACAAGTTTTATTTTTAATCCTGTTCAGTGTATAGATAACCTCCACACCAGAAAAACTTGGTAGCCTGACCAAGCAGTAGTGACATTGCACCAATTCTTAAAACTATAAAAGCTTGGTGTACTTTTTATTAGAAAATAATCTTGTATATTAATAGCTGATATATAATAGCTAATACCATTGCTGTAAGTTCTATGGAGTCTGAAAGAGGGTTTTCTGTGATCAACATAATTTATTCTGACAAAAGAAATCATATTTTAGTTAAAAATTTGGCAAATCTTCTGGTCATAAATTTGATAGGTCTTACATTGGATCTTTGGGACTTCAGCGATTCAGTTTGAATGTGGCTAAGAAGCTGTAAGACAGCTGATAACACTAGAGTCAAAAAGCATTACGCTTCTGAACAGAATTTGATGAGAACAAAATTTCAGTCTGGAAATATCTTCTATATAAATGAATTCGAATGTCAATGTGTCACACTTTTTCAGCTTTACTCCTAGAGGCTGTAGCCCAACATATACCATTTTGGAATCAGGCCAACTCTGTGAAGAAATTAAAAACATTCTAGGCCAGATCTAGACCTGCAATCTTGAAATTTGGAGATTCTCAAGTTTTCATTACAGCAATTGTTTTTGGCAATTTTTTGGCATGATTTTATTGTGATTAATTTTTTTGCATAATAGTTATTTTTATAACTTGGAAATAAATTTGGGAATAATTGAAATTAATTGCAAAATCTAGCAAAAGATCAAACAGCAGCTAGGAGAGCTTCCCATGTTGAGAATATGCAAAGACTTAGGGACTGTGAAGGGCTCTTGATTGGTTCTTTAGCTTGTTCAGGAGTCCCTAAGTCTTTGCATATTCTCAGCTTAATTTGATAGGGTGGCTTTTAAGCTAGTAATAAGTATTTTCTATCGAGTTATCAAAATGGTTTAAGTGATTTGTTTCTATTCTCAGATTGAAAAAAATAAACAGAATAGGTTCCTAATGGGTCATAGGAAGACAACAATATTCACTCTAATTTGACATGTAGAAACTTTGACAAAGTTTAACTTATAACCAGGCAAAAAACAGTTTGTCAAAAAGATGTTTTTCTCTTTTGATATCACAATAACTCTGTACTCTCTCAATGAGTTTCATGGTTTTACAAAGCTATTTTTAGAATTTTAATAAAATGACATGCAGAACTGAATTTATACATTTTGTTCTCAAGAATTTTTTTTAAGCATTTTACCCTAAGCAAGGTGATAAAGCCACTAAGACACTAGGGGTTAGTCAGAGTGAAGGAAACTGAGAAAGATGTTAATGAGGAGTAAGGACAAAAGAACAGATTTCAGAAAGACAGAAGATGGAGATAATGCTACTAAGACACAAGGGGTTACTTGGTGTGAAAGAGAATGAGAAGACTTTAGCAAGGAGAAATGGCAATAAAAGAACAGGATTCAGAAAGACGGAAGATTACGATTGACATTGCATTTAAATTTTTGTAGATTGTAGTTGATAGCAAATCAAGAAGCTAATGTTAAACACTTTTTATTCACTTGTTTATTTACAAGATTATAAAACTATTCTTATAGTTCATAACTTTTAAAGCAATTAAAATTTCAGGAATTTTTATTGCTTTAAAAATTGTTAACTATAAGTTTAACTTAGGACAAGATAAAAAGTTTTGGGTTAAGACATTTTTCTCTTGACCCAAAACTTTTTACCTCATCCTTGGTTAAACTTTGTCAAACTTTCAACAGAACTATTTTAGATTTCCATTCAAATCAAGCAACAAATAAGAATGTGGCAAAAAAAAAACAAAAAACAAACGAATGAACTCTAGAGATAGCTGAAATTCTTTGAACAGATAATGAGGAAGGAAGGCTTGGAAAACTTGAAACATGCAAAGCATATTGAGGGTAAGAGAGATAGTGGGAAATGCAGCAAGCCACCTATATGATGAAATGGACAATGGGGCAAGAGAAAAGGGTGAAAAAGCAATGGTCAAAAGGGAATGTTTTGGAGAGCCAGGATTACCCATGTCCTGAAGGGATGTGGCTAATAAAAAAAATAACCCAGTCTAGCCACCCTGCTTGGAGATCATCAATATTTGATTCATAAAGAAATAGATATTATTTTATGGGAGGGATCAGTTTTCTTTTATAAATACATCAAAAACAGGTCCCTCACTTATTGTTATATTTTGTATCTTTATCTGAGTGAGGAAAAAGGTTTTTTTTTTTTTTTTCTTTTTAGACAGGGTTGCTAAATTAGGTTACTAAATTTTGAATTTCACTATTTGCACTGTTTTTTCTGACAACTTTTAAAATGAATTGAACAAAGAAAGTCAATTCAGAATTTAGTATCTCTAAATGTTCAGTGAGTCGATAAAATTTCCCTCAGTTTGGTAACCCTGGTCTGAAAGTTTTGTCTAAGACTTCCCAGTTTACATAAATCCTCACGTAACAATAATAATATTCATGTAGAATTCAATCTAAAAAAATCAATTTTACAAGATGATATATATTCCATTTTTTAATCTTGAGTAGCAGATTATTTCTGAGATAAAGGTATAATAATAAAATATAATAATTTCCGAAATAATATTTCTTTCCGTCTAAGGCAAAAAAAAAAAAAAAATGAAGGAAGAACTTTTTTTTATTTTTGATCATTTAAATCAGAGTGTCTATCTACGTTGCAGTTCCTAAAATTTCAAAAGTAAAAATATTTCCATTATGTTTTTAAGGATTAAAATTCAGGATGTGTGTTCATCTGTATGGCCCACATAAGTTGGATTGCCTTTGTCATATTAAACTCTAGCTATCTGGGTTCAAATCCCAAAAAGAGATCATGTTTGATATTTTTGCAGTTAATAAACATTATATATTCTAACAATTTCTAAAGAATTAATGGATTTATTCTTAATCCAACATTTTTATTACTTCAAACATTATATTTAGTGGATACCCTTGTTTGAAATAGATGCCCTGTTTTTATTTTTAAAACAGTGTGTCTTAAATCTACTGGGATGTATACTTGAGAAAACAAAGAAAATGTGCTCTCTGACAGAGTTCACCTGTAAAATGGGAAGCAGTTTTGAACCCTGCTGGAGAGTATACTTACTTTATTAAGATTTCTTGAGTGTGCAGACTGGTAGATATAATACACACTGTTTAAAAATTTAAAACAATACAGTTTCTCTATTTCAAATATCCATTAAAAATAACATTTGTATTATTTCTAACATAAAAATAATAAAATATGAAATGTGTAAAAAAAAAAGAAAAAGAAAAGAGAACCAAGGAGGGAAGGGAGTAGTGAATTTTGCATGCAGATTTTCTCTATTATAAAATCTTTGTCCTGATTAAATGTTTCAGAAAGTATTTCAAGAAACCAAACTTAATTTTTCTATCTTTGTATAATCCCATTTTTTTCCCTGAGGTTTTCTCTATTTTTCTTCAAATAACTATATCTGTTCTGAGATTCCTGAAAAGTTGGATGAAATAAAATTTAAAAAAAAGTATCTTAACATTGTATTTTTTATAAAAGCAAATATGTTTTTTGTTTTTGTTCTTTGACCAATCAAAATTTAATGATTATTTCTGAACTGAAAATTTTGTACAAAGAAACATTTTTATTATTATTAAAATTCACAGTAATGATCATATTTGCATTTATCTTCAGATCATTATTGTAATTATCAAATAGTCTCCTTTTTCTTATTGTCTGTTGCAATGTTGTTTTTATTGTTCATTGGAAAATTTAGAAAAGGCCTGCTGATTACAACATATGTATTTTTATCTTTCTGAGAGTATATGCTAGATTTATCTCCCTTAGTTTTCAAAAGTTGACTGAGGGTGTCTGCCATTGTTTTAAAATTTAAGATGAAAGATGTTTGGTTTTTAATAAAAGGATGTAAATATATAAAAAAAAATGTGTTAAGTGCTACTTTATTGATTCTGATTTTTTTTTTTTTTTTTTTTTATATGAAGTAAAAAAACAAAAATTTTTGCTGTGACTAAAATGTTTCACATGATTGGGGTAATATACAGTGTAGCGGATGTTAAACAATTTTACCAGACACACATATGTGAAAAAAGCTACCAGTGGAAGGGAACCCATTTCAGCTTTGGGGTATGTGTGAACAAAAAAAATGGAGAAGTATGCATGCTGTGGACCTGAAAGACTTTTTTGTTTTTTTCACTTTTGGCTGACCTCATGACAGGATGCAAACTGTGAAAATTGGCAGTACACCTCATGCAGTTGCTAATTCACCAGCAGAGTAAGTTCAAATTTTCTTTCATTCTTTACAGAGATTCTTAAAAAAACATTCATGAAAATTTCTCAATATTAAAGATGTTTCAGATAGAATAGATATTTCTATCTTGATTTGTCTATTTTCTCTACACTTAGGGATCGTGTGTTGAACAAAAACTAACTTAGAAATAAGTTTCATAACCAAAAGGTTATTTGTGAGTTTCTTTACTTGTGTTAACATTGCAACTGTTTGCAATGTATCTGTCTATATTTCTGAGATGAGGTATTATGTACACTATTTACATTATTCGGACTATTGTCCTCATCTTTGTCGCCATATATGTCACTATAAAGCTTAGCTAAATCATTAAATAGGGAAAACCCTTTCTGTAGTCGTCAAAAAACAAAAAAAACAAATTGAAATTCAGTGCAATACGGTTTGTATATAAAACACCCACTTGAATAAACAAATAAATAAATAGATAATCAGATAGAGAATAATAAAAAACAATCCTCCCGCCACACGACGACTTGTAGGCGCGCCATAAAAATATCCCTCACTGGGAACCAACTAAAGGATGACCGCCAACATTAGCCTTGAAATAGATACCCTACCCAACCTTAGCAAAACCTCTCAGAAGATGATGAATCTATAGATAAGAATTAACTCTCTGACCACTTAATGAAGAAAACTAGCCTAGCCATTCCCACAATAATGAATGTTATGACGGATCATGCTTAAAAACACGTAAACCAAGAGATAGCTTATTCCTAAAATTTTGCTTGAAGATGAAACGAGACTAAACACCTCAATTCAACTTAATTTTAATAATTATTTGGATGGTTTCGGCTCTCGTTTTTGAAACATGAGAACTCTTATGTAGTGAAGGAATCATATTTTTAAACAAAAAAAAATATTATTATTATAATAAAGCTCTACTTATGTATGGAGCACTGTCTTAAAAATAAAAACAAAAATACTAAGGAACTCCGGATTATGCACCCAACGTGTTCTTTTCTATTTTCTGCATACTTGCACACTTATATATATATATATATATATATATATATATATATATATATATATATATATATATATATATATATATATATATATATATATATATATATATGAAAGGCATGGTGGAGTAATGGATAGCAGCTTGGATTGAGTTCAAATTCCAGTTGAATCCATTGCATTCACTTATGTGCTAATACCCTTGGGAAAGGTAGGAATCCTCTTTTCTCCCTCCAGCTATGGGTAAAGGGTAAATAGAAGGACTGACTGGGTTCTATAGCCTTGGATGTTGACTAGTCTAGGAGAAGGATAACTCTGAATTCAAAACCTGCAGAGTGTTGTTTGGGGACCTTGTGGGATGTAGTGCACCAGGTCTCTGTATTCAGCCCTTCAAAAAGTGTGGTTGGTTCTACATAAAGCCTTCACCATTATAATCAAATCATATATGCAGGTGTCTGACTGTCAATTCCTAGGGACTGAGTTGCTTGGCCTTCATACATTATATACAACGGGAGATTCCAGCATATATATATATATATATATATATATATATTTTTTTTTTGACATGCGATATTGTAATTATTTACATAAATCAGACTGTTCTCCTCAAGGACACATGACCTAGTGGATAAATTTGTTGATTGAATCCAGTAACTTGACCTAAAGAGTTGTGAGTTCAATACCTGGCTACAGCAGAGATAAACAAAAACTTGGAGAACTGATTTAAGAGGAAGATAAACTGTTACTGGATATCCAGAACTAGAACAATCTACTCTACTGGTGAATGAAATAAAGGGTTCAGTTTGAAATTCCAATCACCTGAAGAAGGCTGGAGTGTAAAATAGCCAAAACATTTTGAATATAGCAACAAAGATGAGGACAACAGTCCAAATAATATATATATATATATATATATATATATAAAAACCTTAACAAGGTATTGAACTCACACTCTTTGGGTCCTGTCACTGAATCTAACTAATGCTTTTTATCTGTAGTGGATAAAGGCATTAGTTAGATCCAGTGACAGGACCCAAAAAGTGTAATACCTGGTTAAGGTGGTGGAGTACTTTGAGAGGGGAATTAACAGGGGATAACTAACATCCATTAGACATGGCACAAGAACAGTCTTCTCCAGTGAGCGAGATAAATGGCCGAAACATTGTGATAAATATGGCAACAAAGATGAGGACAATAGTCCAAGTAATGTAAATATTGTACATAATACCTCATCTCAGAAATATAGACAAACCTGCACTGAAATCCATGCAAAAGAAATGACTTTAACATTGCTATTGTAAAGGTTGATTGTAATTTTGAGATTCTATTACAGAGTTTACAGAATTGACAAAATGGCATCTCTCCAACCTTGAGAGACTTGATGGCCCCTTTTTTTATCACTTGGTTTATGAGGTGAAATCTTCAACACATTCTTTGAAAGATTAAGCAGTTTTTTTTTTGTATTTACTAAGAATTTTATCAAAATTTTACTATCAATATGTTGAAGAACAACAAAAAAAAAAAAAAGCTGGCAAAAGTTTGTTTCACCAAATCTTTCAAGTGTATAGAGTTTGTTAGCCTGAAAATCAGGAATCAAAAAATAATTTAAACTAGGCTACTGCTACTAATGGGAAATATGTAACAATTTTGAAACAGACCCACTTTTATTTATGCTTTATGCATATAAAACAGCCAAACCTGTGGGTTTGTGTATATTAGAGTTTCTGAAAAATAACTGAATTTTTGTATCATAATTTCATGAACTTTTGTTCAAAAAATAATAAAGGGAGGATTAATTCAGTTTATTTATTTATTTTTTTTTAAATATCACTTCCAGTAGAAAATTTCTAAAACCGTATATAAGTATAGTAGCACTATTACATTCTGTTTATTTGTATGTTATTTTGAAGTATAAGCTGTTAAATGCATTAAAAAATGCATTTAAGTACTATCCATTTCTATCATCAGCAAATTGGAAAATAAGGCTTCTGAAATATTTTTTTTTTTTTGTTTTATCCTTATTGCATTTATGGTAAAATGGAAATTTCAGTTTGGGAGTGACTTTTTGCAGAATGAAAACAAATTAATGTCTTTTCATTAAAAAAAAAGTTTGATTTATGACAGGCACAAAGGGTTAAAAAAAAAAAATAAATATCATAACACTGTGTGTGGGTGTGTGTGTTGGATTCTCCCATCGAGTTCGACGTATGAGGTTCCGACAACCCCGAACTAATTATCTGTATGTCTATGATGGGCATGACTTTTGAGACTGGCTTGAGAATTGCACAAAAGACCACAAACAATACAGGAGAATGTATTGTATCCAAGTGCAGCAGGAACATTGTTAGCTGTCTTATTTTGCTTTCTCGTTTCATGTAGTCGACTGATTCTTACTTCTCAGTGCAGCTATACCAATGTTGTACTTCTTTTAGGTCCAATGCAACCAGAGATGTTTTTCTTTCTGGTGCGGAGTTGTTGTCCTAGAGAGTTCATACATTCCATGTGCCAAGATGAAGTTGATGTTGTTTCGTAGGGGTTTTCGCAGTAGACACATATGTGTGGAACTAATTAGATGTAGTTGTCAGAAAACCAACACAATTATTTGTTTCAAGTGGTGAAGGCTTGTGTCGGACCATCCAAACTTTTTGGATCTGTTGATAAAAAAAGTAACGGTGCAAAAGACTTGCCACGGAAAGTCCAAATGACAGTACTCATGTGTTACTATCGCGGCGCGTGTGTGTGTGTGTGTGTGTGTGTGTGTGTGTGTATATATATATATATATATATATATATATAAAAACTTTATAAACAAATTTAAACCCAAACTAAATAGGTCATAACCTCACACAACATGCACACAAGGTGAGCAAATACAGTGATCAAATCACTCACATACATGAACGCACACTCACATACGGGAGACACAAAGAGATATATATATATATATATATATATATATATACACGCATGTTGACAAACAGGGGAACTACTCACGAGCACGCACACAAACTCCACACAACTTAGGAAGTACATGTGTATGTATGTATGTACGTGTGTGTGTGTGTATACTGGTTCGAAGTATGTGTGTGTATGTACTGATTCTTTGTGGTCGGACAGTGCGTATGAGTATGTATGTGTACAAATGAGTTTACCAATTCCTCATAGTAAGACAGTATATGTATGGAGGGGAAATATATGCACACATATATATACACGTATGCTGACAGAAACGCACAGTGCTCAGTAAAACATTAAAAGATAAAATGCCGATAAGTAATTCATCATTTCTCTTGGACCAACCTTAATTGTTTTATGACCCATCGTGCAGAACTTTTCATTGCCAATTCAAGAAAGACATTCGGATTACTAACTAACACAAACACAGCGAATGTCTCATATCGAGAATATTTAACATTGAAAAACATAAGGAAAAAATTAATTATTTTTAATAATATGTGGAAATCTCCGCTTTTACCTGAAGACAGTCACGAGACCAGAAACACGTGCAGTAAAATTATGGAAAATAAAGCACATTTTTTCTAAAAAAAAACACATTACAACCAAAAACGTTTGTGGCACCTTTCTTCTCTTCTTTTTAATATACATACTTTTCTCTCATTGGAACCACTACAACCTCTTTCTTTTATATATAAGTGAATATTGTCGCCTCTGAGTGTTGACTTCAGACTGTTTCATGTTAAATGCAATCATCAGGCCTGATGATTGAGTTTAACATGAAACAGTTTGTCACCTTTGAGTGTTGACTTCAATGTTCACTTTATATTTACATACACTATCTCTGATATTGAGCACTTTATCCTATAAATATAGCACACCATAAAACTATATTTTCTTATATATATAAATAAAAGGCACAGTGGAGTAATGGGTAGAGATTCCATTTGAATCCATTACATTCACTTATGTGCTAATACCCTTGTGAAAGGTGTGAATCCTCTTCTTCTCCCTCCAGCTTTGGGTAAATAGTAGGACAGACAGGGTTCTATAGCCTTGGATGGCAACTGGTCTAGGAGAAGGACAACTCTGAATTTAAAACCTGTGAAGGGTCATTTGGGGACCCTATGGCCCATAGTGCACCAAGTCTCTGTATTCGGCCCTTCAAAAAGCGTGGATGGTTCTGCACAAAACCTTCACCACTATAATCAAATCTCATGTGCTGGTGTCGGGCTGTCAGTTTCCTAGAAACTGATCTCCTTGACCCTCATAAGTTGAGTTCGACAGGAGAGTTGAGTATATGTATATATTCACTAAGTAGGGAAATGTCCATCCATACATTTCAAACACACACACACACACATGGGGGCATTTCCCCTCTTAGTGAATTTGGGTTGTGTGTGCATAGTATATACATATCAACTGTACTGTCATTGTCTTGAATTTACCAAGAGAGTATATAAATACGTTTTTTAGCTGTGATCAGTCACTGTTCACTGGGAATTCATTTAGAAATATTAAGTTTCTACCATTTAATGACATTGGTGTCTTTTTCTCCAGCATGCCTTTGTCACACACATAGAAGATCCTTACTTTATATTTTATTTAACGGATAGTGTGGACATAATGCAAACACCATACAGTGTTGATTCTTAAGACATGAAATTGACAATCTTCAGACCAAGTGCAATTTACTGCTATAATGGGCTCTATATACAAGTCACAAGGGAATTAAGGGTCATGGAGAAAAGAGTATACCAATCTATCCCAGTTCTTTCACTTAGGAATATTTATTATTATGGCCACTAAAATATTTATATATTATTTTTTCAATTCCCCAGAGACTGTATATAGATCTTGTTAAAAGAGTAATGGTACTTGGTGTGAAGATTACATGAAATTGATAGTAACCTTGCACTGTTGATTCATATGTCCACAGTGTTTATATACATATAAACAGTGTAAGTTACATCTACTGGTCTGCACATTTGAGGTGTTCAAACTGCCTCTAGTGCAGCCTATTCTATGTTCAATTTCATTACATTCTCTATTAAATTTGTTGCTAGGCGTTAAAAAAAAATACAGAACATTTAAGATTGTCAGAAAGATTTTAGAGCAGGAAAAGTTTTGCAAAATGTGGTGATGAAAATGAGAAAATTGTTCAAGAATACTTGTCTAAACTTAAAATGTTTAACTTTTTATCATTTTGCATTGAAGACATGTGAACCAGACACACTCTTGATGTACTTTGTGTCTTTTCTATTTTTTTTTCTACAATATTTTGTTCTCTTGTCAGCTATACATGTATAATCACATATGATTCAATGAAAATGTACACATTTCAGTTTAGTTTTTAATCTATATGATGGATTAGAACTATCCAGTTACTGGTCTTAAACAATGCAGTCTTGCTTTCATAGCATCTAAACTGCACAGACCCTAACAGATCACAAACATTACACTAATATAGTGAATTCTTTTATCCTCAGTATAATTTAATTATAAGCACTTTTTTTCTGTCAATTGAGCATCCTTGAGACTTAAACTAGAGATGTCAATAGAAGGTGTGCCATTGGCTGAATATAAAATCAAAGAGAATAGAACTTCTCATGTTGAATGATGGTAGAGTTATAGAACACAGTAGGCAAATGATTAAAAGCTAATAGACAAACAAAAACAGTTTCTTTTTTTTTCTTTTTTTAAAAAAAAGAGATCCATATACTGATATGTTTCTTGATATTAAACACATGATCTGTATATGTTTTGTAAATGTAAAAATCTTTAGTTTAACCCAACCACATTTTATTTTTCTTATCAAATGATAAAACATTTTCTAATATATATGATGTTGAAGAGATGAATAAGAGCTCTCCAAAGTTGAGAGTTAAAAAATTGATGCAGTTTTGATTTTTGCAGTGTCATTGCACAAGACAGATTGTTAAGTAGAAGTCACTTTCACACCAACATGTTACCAAAATGACTTCTGGAAGTCTGTTCTATTAAGCATTGCTCTTCCGATATTGCTCAGTTCTTGTCCTGAAAAATACAAAGAATTTGGTAAATAGTATCTACAGTAAAAGTAGCTGTTTATTCATCATAGTTGATGATAACAATGATAAAAATGTTATTCCCTTTCATGAATGAGATTTTTGTGGCCTAGCATATACACTGATTCTTTAAGTTTTCATATTTTCCAGTTATGTTCTCTATTATTTCAACCTCATCCACACCAGGGGTGGGGATCTCCCATTCCTTCCATATTTGGTAAGCTATGCCTGATTTTTCTATTTCCCCTCATGTTACCACTTTACAATGTTCTTGCAGTCTTAACGTAAGGAGGCATCCTGTTTCTCCTTTATATTTCTTACCAGAGTGACACAAGATGGCATACACATAGTCCTGAGTCATGCTCTCCTCTATTGGGGGTCTGGCTTACTCAGAAGAGGTATCTGAAGTGTTGAACCACTTTTAAAGGTTGTCCTGATGTTATATAGATCACTGTATGGGTGGTGGTAGTTGAAGTTGTTGAGGTATTGTCTGGTGAATGTAGACTTGCAGTATACAGATGTCTTGGACCCATGCTCTGTTTGAAATATTAGTACATTCAGGAAGGTGAGTTTATTGTTGTTGTTTTCTCTATTGTGAACTGCATCAATGATCTTATTGAGTTCACATGGTCTAGTAGTAGCTGGACCTCTTCCTAGTGTAGCCAGAATATGAAGGTGCCATTTATGTATTTCATAGGGTTGGCTTTAGTGATGTAGATTCTAATGCCATTTTTTTCAAAGTATTCCATATATAGGTTTGCTAGTGCTGGCCATAATGGCAAGCCCATTGCTAAGCCCTCATTCTGTCAATATATATGTCTGATCCCATTCCAAAGTGTGTTGTTTGTGTACAGAAATTCAGCATCTCTATCAGGTTATCTATTGCTATAATGCTCTGTTCTCCTAGGGATGAATCCAAAGCCAGTCTGTCCCTGACTACTGAGAGTGCCTGCTCCATGGGTAACTTGCTGAACAAACTCACCATGTCCAGGCTCACCATCTGGTTAGATTGTGGAAATAATCAAAGATGCTCCCAGCAGAGTTCTAGGCCACAAAAATCTACTGAGCTGACTAAGCATAGAAATTAATACAATATGGGAACCAGTAACCAGAGTTCTAGAGATTAGCAATGAATAACAAAAATAAAAAAGAAAAGAAATTGTGATATAAGCTCTGGTAAAAAATAAAATAATAATCATACACAGACGTCCTCAAGTGGATAAATGTGTTGGTTAGATCTAGTGGCTAGACCCAAAGACTTGTGAATTCAATACCAGGCTAGAGCAGTGGTGAACCAAAACTTGGAGAGTTGAGTTAAAGGGAGATAACCGAGATATGGCATGTGGAGTAATGAATAATGGCTGGGATTGAGGAATTTGGAGAGCCGAGTTCAAATCCCAGTCGAATCCATTACATTCACTTATGTGTTAATACTCTTGGGAAAGGTATGAATCCTCTTCTTCTTCTCCTAGCTATGGGTAAATAGCAGGACTGACTGGGTTCTATAGCCTTGGATGGCAACTGGTCTACCACAAAAAGAAATGGCAACCTAATGCAGGAAAAAAATCTGCCTCGTCATTCATGAATTGAAAGATACATGATTGCCTAAGTGTGTATTGTGCATGGCACATGGACCTATGCTGGTGGATGACAAAGGGTTTGGTTTGAAATTCCAATCATTTGGAGAAGTCTGGAGTGTACAACAGCTGAAACGTTGTGAATATGGCAATGAAGATAACAGTCCCCAAAAATGTAAGTAATTATATATCGTTTATTTATTTATATATATATATATATATATATATATATATATATATATATAGAGAGAGAGAGAGAGAGATATAGTATAAAAAGTTGCCTAACCTAACCAACTTCCTAAATCTTACCAAACCTTAAACATTTTGGGGGTAGCTGAAAACTTTTCACCACCCATTTGTGTGTGTGTGTATATACACTTGTTAAGGAGTATTGTTTACATAACCCTACCTCAATTGCAAGTTTAACACCAGTTCATAATTAATGTGGTTGTCTGTACATGTACTGCTATTGGTACCCACTTTCTTTGCTATTTCTCCTTCTAGATTACCTCAGATGCTCACCCCTTTTAGTGCAATAGCAAGGACCCAAACTGGGAGCCCATACTCTGTAACAAAATTGTCCCCAATAAAACTGGTATTGTTCACAGAAATTAATACCTGGTAATCCTTATTAAATTTTCCCCCCAACAGACCCCCCCCCCCAAAAAAAAAGTTTCCATACCATTTCAAATTTAACTGCTCGTTGTTTATGTCTGGTTTTTATCCCATTTTTGGAATCTTGATGCTTTATGCATTTTTTGCCTTCAGATGATTTAAAATGTTTTGCTTGGGAAAAACATTTGGGGTCAGCGGACACTGGACATTGCAGAAATGCACTCAGACTGTAGATTTTTTTCATTGGCTTCTGGTCAGCAGTTGAAAAATCCTTCACATCTTTGCCATTCTTGTAAGGTTTCTCAAGGCCTGTGGTCATGAAAAGAAATAAAAGCATTTTTATCCAGAAGAATCTTTGAAATAGTAAATCAAAAGAAACCAATACATTTGCCTTCTTTACCATTTTTATGCATCATATCCTTTCAAGATATAGTTGATTGTAGCTCTTCACAACTTGTATTATGAAGCAATAGTTGCCCCTTACTATCCTCTGTTCATGTTCTTCCAGCCATTTATACAAACTCGTCAGGGATATTACTAACAGTTTCCCTCTGCTTTAAAATTTATGCCTAAATTCTATTTAATTTTTAGAATGTCTCTAGACATCTTCAAACTTCCACTTTCTTGAAATGCAAACTTTTCATTGCTGAGCAGTAGAGGAAGTTTTATGCATTCACTTTATATTTTTGGCACAAAATGAATACAATGGATTAATATCAAGTATAAAAAGAGTACTGCTGCCATATATGGACAGAAACTTAATGATGAATTATTTTCCACCCTACAGACAAAATGTTACATGCTTCTTAGTATTTCTATGAGAAGTGTTCAGATGAAGTACATTCCTTAGTTGCACCAGTTTTAATCTTTACAGATAAGACCCACCATACCACATACATTGTAGTGAGTTATACTTTGTATTCCATTCTTCTATAGAAAGAAATGACATCATACCCCAAAGGCTAACATGCTTTCATGCTGTTTTTGCAGAAAAAAGAAAGAACAAGGCCTCTCAATTCAGTAAGTTCATGTAAATGAGCTTCTGTCAACCAATTATGGTTTAAGTGTCACTAATAAATATAACGTGCTTTAAACCTCTTGGCCATAGAGTATGTTGATTGTCACACAAATACAAGTATCCACTAAAAATAACATTTAATTAATAAAATCTATCGAATTAATAAATTAAAAAAATCCCTTTCTTTAGAAATTGCTTTGTTTACATTGGACATATCTGCTCAGTCTTGTATCCTATTTTGAGAACTAGAGAAAAGTATGTGTTTAACCATTTCATTGGCATAGACATGTCCATAAAGCATCTTTTTCAGACATGAACAAAATATGTTTATACATCTATCATGATTCTTTTTTTTGACCTGAGCTTGAAACAAGTCCAATTGTCAACTCATATGTCTGGTAGAGGTGTTAGCCATCACTCAGGTACTCCAAGGTTCCCCAGTTTCTTAGCTACTATATTAAAACAAATAAAAAAAAAATTGTCTGAAGATGAAACATTTATTTTTCTGAAATAATTGGTGGGGAAGGGGTTCAACATAGAAAAATATCCATTTTCATGCTCCATAAATAGCAAATTGTAAAGTGTCCAACAAACTGTTATAAACTTTGAAATCAGGTATAGTTGACCATATATAAAAATTAAAGACTGGATAGTAACTCAAAATAATTGCCATAAAACAACATTAAAGAATGTAATAACACTACTTCTATTTGGTCATTTTACAAATTGTCTAATTACCAAGCCAATACTAGCATAGAGACATTACAAATTAGCAAAAAGAAAGATATTAAATTTACAGTTAAAAAGAACAAAAAAACTACTATTGAGTGTTGAAGATAGACTTATTTAGTTGCAAGTGTAATCTGTGAGTCAATGGAGAGATAGATTTGCATCAGGAAGAGTTAAGGATCACAAATTCTGAAAATTAAAGACATTGGACAGCTAGTGGATCAAATTAAAGAATTTGACATTCCTGCAGGCTAATGAGTTGTCCTTCCAGGAATTTCTTAAGAGTTCTGTGTTATCCTTAATTCTTATCAAGTGTGATACTTCAACCATTTCCAAAAGAAAAATAATGGCTATTTGCTATTGGAATGTCCTTATAAAATATCAAAAGAACTTTCTTGTTTATTTTATCCTCTGTGATCATGTCTTTCCACATCTTCCTATTTTTTAGCTCTTTTACTATCACCCTGTTACCTGTTTTGCCATCCATTCACACAAGCTAATTAGGTAGATGTTTTTTCTGTCTTTCAGTATGTTCTGTGAGTGTCAAATTTTCCAAGCCCTCTTTCCTCATTATGTGCCCTAAAAATTTCAACTGTCTGTTTCTGATTCTGTCATTTTTGTTTCCATTTTCTTTGAAACTTCCTTATTGCTCACATGTTTGGTCCATGTTATTCTCAATATCCTTCTGTAGAACCATCCTTAATTTTTTTCTTCATCTTCCAAAGGCAACACCAAAAGAACTAATCATGAAAAATTATTTTATGAACATTGGAACTGCAATGTAATATCAATTCTCCTATATGGCAGGTCACAATTTTCCCACTGAAGAAAACGAGATGAGGCAACAGAGATGTGGTTCTGCAGAAGGATGCTGAGAATACCATAGACAGCACATGTGAGCAATGAAGAAGTATACGATTAACATTATTCTGACTATTGTCCTCATCTTTATCGCCATGTTTATCACAATGTTTCGGCCATTGTATGCTTGGGCCTTCTTCAGGTGGTTGGAATGTCAAACTGAACCCTTTATTTTGCTCACTGGAGTAGACTGTTCTAGTTCCACATGTCATGTCCAATGGATGTCAGTTATCTCCTGTTAATTCCCCTCTGCAAATTCTCCACTGCCTTAACCAGGTATTGAACTCACACTCTTTGAGTCTTGTCACTGGATCTAACTAACGCCTTTATCCAGTGTGCTATGTGTCCCTGACATGGCATATGGAAGTACAACAGTCTGCCCCAGTGAGCGAAATAAAGGGTTCAGTTTGACATTCCAACCACCTGAAGAAGGCCGCAGTGTACAATGAAATGTTGTGATAAATATAGCGACAGAGATGAGGACAATAGTCTGAATGATGTAAATCGTGTACATAAAACCTCATCTCAGAAATATAGATAAACCTGCACTGATAACAATGAGAAAGTATTAAGGAAAATAGAAACAAAAAGAATGCTGAGGATTAGAAAGCAAGTTAAAATTTCTAGAACATGTAAAATAGATGGCTTGGAGAATTTGACATTCACAGGACAAACATAATTGAAAGTAAGGTGGAGAGGGGGGCTAAGTAAACTACATGATGGGCTCCTGCAAATGGATGGTAGAACAAAATTTGTGGAGGAGAGTCAAATGTGAACAGAAGACTAAAAATAATAAAAACCTTGTCCTATGGTTTTGGGAGGAAGTCCAGACGGCAAGCGCTGAAAGAAAAAGACAAGGAACGGTATTAAGTGAAAAGATAATATTGATGGCAATGTCTTGTAATTTTGTTTATCAATTTTCAGAATAAGTGATGGAATACAAATTTCCAAATGTAGAATTTACAATCAAAAACTAGAACAAGGATTTTAGTTCTATATACAGGATGCAATAGAGAAATTGTTGTCTATGCAAAAATGAAAATAACACTGATATCTCATTTTAACAGATATATTTCTGAAAATTACAAAAAAAATACTATATAAAATATATATATATATATATATATATTTGTAATATTCATCAGAAGATTTACCATTATTGTTTTTATAGAAAAGATACTGGGAAGCAAGTTTTCCATGGTTGATAAGGACTGAAGCTGAGATGCCAGTTTAAGGCCAATAATATTGTTGCTTCTTGTTTGGATTTTATCAATAATCTCTTTATACAAATCAGATGTGGCAGACATATTCATTGTATAGACAAATGTTATCATTAGAATCTATCTTACATATTTATATCAAAAAAAAAAAAGTAAAAAAAAAATGGCTAGGAATAGACTAACAGATTACTTCCACAGGAAATCTTGTCTATGTCTAACCAAATTTTAATGTTTGATTGAAGCAATTGCATTCATTCCAATTATTGATCCCCCTTCTCACACCAACCCCGGAAAAAAAAAAAATCACTCTTACTTTTGCTGTTTCATGAGTGATATAACGAGGAGATGAACGGGAACTGGTACGAGAACTTGGGGACAAATTGCTTGTCTTTTTCCAAAATGCATCTCGGATCTAAACAATTTGGAGAAAAGAAAAATTTATATTTCAAAATTAAAATTTATACCAAAATTGTTCTCTTTTACTTCCTATGTTATGTGAAAATTTTATTATATATGTATATAAAAAGGTTTTTTCATTTAGTGTGTCATTATTACTATAATACTCACTTCAAAGTTTCATCATCATATAGAAATGTGAATACAAAACTCCTAAGTGCAACATGATGGAAATACTGGTCAGTTAAATGAAACAACTTTTCCTGTTAATTCTATTCATGCTCTGTCTTCAACATTAAGCACACTACCACTATGCCTACTTGCCTTAAATGCCTTTTTATCAGCAAACCGCTCAAATACAAACAATTTTACTCCAAAAATCTCACCAAAGATATATATATATATATATTTTGTGTGTATGTATTTGTTATAAAACCCTTTCTTGCATCCAAATTGTCGTACTCTCTCTCTCTCTCTCTCCCTATTCCCTTCCCCCCAGCAATGGCTGCAAACCAAAGAGATTTTGACAATGCCATTTGTGTCAATTTAATTTTAGTGGACAACTTTATGAGAGAGAAGCCCACACACTTAGCCAAGACTGCCTCCCTCATGGCTCAAAGAGGATTGAAACAGGTAAGATCTATCAATCTTGGTTGCATTGGACCATTGGATTCTTGGTCTGTCTTGGTTATACCAGCCCAACTAGTGTTACCCTCTTTCACCAATTTGCCTGTTGAGATTGCACAGATCTAAATTGTCTAATTATCTATTCCACCATTGGTATCTTCAGGGATTTGATTGCATTCAATCTGTTCCTTCCTTAACCCAATGGCTATCCCAACAGGAGTTGAAACTCATAACACATTCAATCTTAGGACCACTAGGACAAACAAGTTTAAATTGTATTTCATCTCTACTCAAATAAGGACAATAATAATAATAATAAAACTAAAAGTACATTATTTACATTATTCGGACTATTGTCCTCATCTTTGTCGCCATATTTATTACAACAGTTCGACCATTGTACACTCCAGCCTTCTTCAGGTGGTTGGAATGTCAAACTGAACCCTTTATTTCGATCACTGGGGTAGACTGTTTTACTTCAGTGAGCAAAATAAAAGTTTTAGTTCAGCATTCCAACCACCTGAAGAAGGCCGAAGTGTACAACAGCCGAAACATTGTAATATGAGTACAATAGTCTGAATAATGTAAATATTGTACATAATACATCATTTCAGAAATATAGACAAAACTAAAAGTGATAGATAGCATGAGATCCTCAGTAGAATTTCATTATAAGCACTTTTTCTGTCAAGTGAGTGTCCTTGAAACTGTCAGTAGAAGGTGACATTGGCTGAATATAAAAATCAGCATCATTCAAGATGAGTTCTCTTGGAGTTATGGAAATGTTTTGTAAATGTAAAGATCTTGAATTTAACCCAAACACATTTGTTTTCTCATCAAATAAAACATTTCCTAATATATAGGGTGCAATGGAGAAATTGTCATCTAAATTATACAAATATGAAAAGACAGAGAACTGATTTTAACAGTTATAAGTTATATTTACCAAAATTATTAAATTCAAAAAACCTAATGGCACCCTAATCTTGTTAGATGTTGAACGTATTTACTAATGTCTCTATCAAAGTAACAATAGATATAGTAATACAAAACTTATATAATCATCCCTTGCTTCCACCTTGTAATAATTCTATGCAAACTTCTATCTTGCATAACACACATAACCTTTTTATACTCACTATGGTGATTTATTAGCAAAAGGGAACAACTCAACATACAAATTACAAAATGGGGATGCCAAAATCAAGCAAGTACAATAATTTAAATATCTGGGACAACACTGAATTTCTAAAATGCATTGGGATAGTATTTTGGAATGCATCTTTCACTAAGTAAAACATTAAGAAACAGGAAAATTTTGTTAAATGTAATGCAATACTCTTTGCTTCTAAGTGTTAAAGCATGAAACATGCCCTCAAAACAATTAAGTTTCATAGATTGAATAGAAATTTCAATCAAAGGAAAAAAGGTTTTTGCAACAAGAATTAAAATGGTGATTCCAATTTTTAATTGAGAAATTAAAAGCTGCAAATCACTCACCTGTTTGTTGAGAACACAATGAAATACAAATATAAGTAAACCCTGAAAAAAAGAAAAAAAAAGTTTATATACTAGTTCACAGAATTTTTTCAATTCCCATCCCTATTATTGGACTAAGTTCAAAAGTCTCCCTGTTATTGGACTAAATTTGAAAATCTTCCTTTAAGTACATTTTGAAAAGAAAATTTACCCAACCTGGCCTCATTTTTTGCACTCTTCCAAATGGGAGAAAGGATTCCTTTTTAATAGTTACTCTTTAGTATTAATCAACTGAAATGAAAATTTGTCTGTTTGAAAATTTACAGAATTTCATCTCAATACAGTTACAAAAACTTAATTGAAAGGTAAATCTTGAAATTTTCATATTTTTCTTCTATTTTTTTTTTAAAAAATCATTTCACCCCAAACAAGGCAACAGAGTCACTAACACTTAGAGGGTTACTGAGTGTGAAAGATTGTAAGAGAAACATTAAAACAATAAAATAACAAAATTTTATATTACAGAAAATAATGATTCCAGCAATTTTAAATTATTGCAAAATTACTACAGTGATTGGAATTTCAAACCAAATCCTTTTTGTCCACCGGGGTAAATTTTTCTAGTTCCACATGCCATGCCTCTTCCAGATTTCTCATTTATTTCCCTTTAACTCAACTCTCCAACATTTGGTTCACCACTTCTGTGGACTGGTACTGAACTCACAATCTTTGGCTCTAGTCACTGGATCTAACCAACGTCTTTATCCACTGGGCCGTGTGTCCTTGAGGACCTGTGTGTGAACCAAAACTTGGAGAGTTGAGTTAAAAAGAAATAACTGAGACATCTAGAAGAGGCATAGAATATGGAACTAGAACAGTCTACCCCAGCAGATGAAATAAAGGGTTTCATTTGAAATTCCAATCACCTGAAGTAGGCTGGAGCGTACAACCGCCAAAATGTTGTGAATATGGCAATGAAGATCAGGATAACAGTCTGAATAATAGATATAGACAGAAATTACTGAAGGATAATGCAAACTAACGTGATGGAAAAATTGGCGTCAAAATTACGCAAAAATAAAAATGATATCCCATTTTAACAGATACATTTACCAAAATTACACAAAAATATCTCAAAAATACTAAAGAGTAAAATTATTCAATTGGCTTCAACTATGGCTTCCAGTCAACTTTGGAATCTCCTGCATCTCTTCTGGATAACCTCCTTGTTTAAGTTGGTGAATGCTGCCATAATCCTTGCCATCAGTTCATCTTTGGTGTTAAAAGGAGTTTTGTTGGTCTCTCGTTCAACTGCGACCCATACATAATAATCAAGTGGGGTTGCAGTCGGGGGAGTTATGTGGCCAGACATAAGGTGTGATGCGGTCTCAGAAATTATGTGACAGCCATGACTGGGTTCTGCTTGTGTGGTATGGTGTTAAGTCTTGTTGCTAGACATAGGGTCTTCCAGCATCTACTCTATTGACCCAGGGGCAGCACTACTTCCTCAAGGCACTTCATGTAGGCCTCCATGTTGAGTTTGAGACCTTGTGGGAAGATGAATGGAGGCATGGATGTCACCATCACTAGTGATCACTCCAAACACCTTTGTAATAATCATTAGACTTGTCCAACATTTTCCGAATCCTCTGCACTGTCCACAGATTGATACCCAAACACTCTGAAATGTTTTTATTGGAACTTCTGCACTGAATGGCAAGCAGCACAACATGCTGTTTCCAAATTTCTGGTAGAGTGTCTTGCATCATGGTGCTCTTTTTCACACAGGTGGTGCTCAACTGACCCTACATGCAGTTGACAAAATCAAAAACAAACAATGCATATGGGCAAAAAAATGAAAATATGAAATGGTGACAATTTGTCCATCACACCCTATATATGATAAAAATATAAGATTAAGGTAGATTATATTTCTGGGCAAAACTACTCAGTATCAGGGATAGAGTGTTTGTAACTATAAAAATATTCACTGAGGTCAAGAGTTTGAATTGCAATCTTCAGGCCTTGTGTGTGAAGATTACGTTCAAGCATTAAACAGACTGTCACCACTCAGTGTCCACTATATATATATATATATATAAAGAAATATGGTGTGCTATATTTATGGAATAATGTGCTCAATATCAGAGATAGAGCAAATGTAAATATATATATATATATATATATATAAAAGGAGAGAGAGGTGAGTTTTGAGAAGTTCTTTTGGCATCATTTAATTTACTTGTAATTGTGTATATTTTTTTTTTATATAAGACTAAAATGTGAGGTGTAGAACCGGTTTTTTTTTTTTTTTTTTAAATTCAATTAATGGAAGACCCAATGAGAATCAAGTTCACTGACAATAGCCTTTGAGACAAACTGCATGTATTTCATTTAGCAATTAAAATTGTTTAAATTTTTTTGTAATTTGTATTACTGGAAAGAGCAATAACAGCTGCTGGACTTGAGAAATCTCTTTTCTCAAAAAATTGTTTTAAAAGTAAGCTTTCATAATTTTCAACTGGGAAGAGTACTGGCTGCTTGTTTAATGAATGCCAAATGCTTCCTTACTGGGGAATGGCTAATATAGCCATTAGTGTCCCTGCTCATTTTATCCACAATATCAAATTGTGTATCATAATAAAAAAAAAGGGGGGAAGCTTCAAAAACATGAATTAAGCAAAAAGCTAAGATGAAATATGGAAAAACTTACTTGCATTGAATTGAAAAGAGCAAAGAGGTATTGAAAAGCAATGATTTTTTCATTGATAGAAAAAATACCAAACAACCATGTCAGTCCCAAAACGGGTAAAAGGACACAAGCACCATGTGCTCCAGATCTAAAAGAAAGAAAACCCAAGAAATATTAAATAATATTCAAGGACTCAAAATAAAAATCAAGGTCAACTGTATTAGTATTGGCCTTTCCATTCAGACTAACACTACTCACCTCACAAAAATTGCCTATTTGCCAATCTTCTTGGAATTTTGAACTAAACCATTTATTCAGTCAATGGAACCAATTGTTCTCATTCTGATTTCCATAATTAAGAGAAAACTTGTATCTGTTAATAGCTGATCATGTATGAAAGGAAAAAGATGCTAATATTTACAATTGGAATCAATACAATTCAGAAGGAAATTTAAAATTGTTGGTTTCATTTAGTGTAAGAATGATTGCAAAAATATCCCCCTCCCCAAATTTATAGACAAAACAAACAAGGACACATGGCACAGTGGATAAAGGCATTAGTTAGATCCAGTGAAAGGACCCAAAGAGTATCAGTTCAATACAGCAGTGGAGAACTTTCAGAGGGGAATTAATAGGAGATAACTGATAACTTATATCCATTAAACATGGCACGTGGAACTAGAACAGTCTATCCCAGTGAGCAAAATAAAGGGTTCAGTTTGACATTCCAACCAGCTGAAGAAGGTTGGAGCATACAACGGCCGAAACGTAATAAATATGGTGGCAAGGATGAGGACAATAGTCTGAATAATGTAAATAATTCACATAATACCTCATCTCAGAATTATAGACACAAAACAAACAGATGTATGCTGGGATTCTTTCCTAGCTAATAAGATAGAAATATGGTGAATAAGACTGAGAAATGGCCTGTTCTTTCTTGTCTTGAAGTCAGAATGTATCGATCACTTCTCTGTATCTCCTTTTATATACATACACACCATTCTTAGTTTGTAAACATCTTGCCTTATTACTGTTGCTTTGTCATAGTACTGTTGCTTTACTTTGCGTATGTTGTTTGCTTAATATTATTTTTGCCCTGTTCTTTTGTTATTGTTCATTGCAAACTTTGTCAATTTTGTTTGATTGGTATTTCTGCCAATTGCATTTAACCATTTACTCTACACAAATAATTGTTACAATCTTTGGAATGAGGAATTATTATATGCGTTACTCTTCAGTCCAGGCCGTTAAACACCCAATGTTTCTGTTATACAATTTGACCATTTTCAGGTGTCTGCCTTTGTATTTCTGTAGCTTTCTTGGAATTCTCAACCAAACCTTTTATTCAAGAAATTGGGTTTCATTTCTCTTTCCAGGTTTAATGGATATTTTTTAATGTTTTTATTCACCAGTTTTATTCGTTTTGTGTTGCTTGTCAGCTTCTTACATGGAATCAGAGCATGTGACTTTTCTACATTACTCGACACAGGAATTGAACTCACAACTGCCTGATATGACAGATATGCTTTAAATAATGCTTTAATTAATGAGACCATAGTCTACAAACAGGGTTAGTCATATATGTTAAATTACATTTCTTAAATTTAAATCCATAGTGACTTACTTAGCTTTTTCTTCAACAGATTTTCGGAGCATACTGCTCGTGGAACACATGGCACGGAAAACCAGGATAATGACCACCAAATTTATCTGAAAAAGATGATGGGAAGAAATGAAGTGCAAAAAAAAAAAAAAAAGAAAATTTGGGAAGGATGAAGAATTTTAATATAAAAGATATTTGTTTTTATAAAATGTGTTTTTTTTTCTGCATGTAGTTGTGGCCATGTTACTGATTCTCACTGGGTACTCCAATCTTGTGGTCTTCAGATCATGACTCTCCACAACTTTCATGTTAATTATTCTGATGAACTTTCCTCAATGGTACCTAGACTTTATGAATTTAAGCACAGTACTAGATTGGTGGCAAGATCTGATCAATTTATGGAAGAAATGGCTACATGTAAATGTAAGTTCTATGCTAACAGTTTCTTCTATCACAGTTCTCGTATGTGGAACTTTCTTCCGGCTTTTTGCTTCCCAGTCAATTTTGATCATCAAAAATTTTTTAATTCTCATGTCCACTCTCCTTAATAGTAGTTTTTCTCATATTTGCTAAAATTCTATAACCTTTTTCATCCTAGTGGTTTTATTGCCTTGCTTGAGATGAAATGATTAAAAAAGAAAAAAGAAAAAAAAGAAGCTTCTTATCTCTTGTCATGCTCAGCAATATTTGATTCTTTATTAACCCTCATTGTTTATTCTGCTAATCAAACTCATTATATAGATTACTCCCTTTTCTCCCTTTAACTTTCCTACCTTCAATATGTCATGTGAGTATTAAATTCTTCTTTCCAATCCTTCTTTCCTTATGTCTATCAGAAATTTCTACTGCCTTGTCGTGATTTTAAGTATAAGTGTCCATTTGTTTGCCATTAATATTTATAAAAATACCTTTTATACAAAGGTAACCAGCCCTGCAGGCTTTTTCTAATGCAGTATATTTTATTTTTACTAAATGCTCTGCTATTGTGACCTTGTGCCAGACTATGAGGACCAAGTATCAAAATGTTATACTTACTGCTATGATGATTGCAGCAGGAGCAACAAATGCCCATATCATTCCCTCTTCAAAGGAGAGCCAACAACTGAAAATAAAAACAATGATATATTTTTTTTTAAGACAAAACCTCACCACACTCTCAACAAGCAATGGATGAAATAACAGGAGAAAATGGGCTTCCAAACTTTGGTTGACAACCATTATTAAAGGGTGACATTGACAGGAATGAATCCCCTTCAACCATCTGACTAATTTCTGGCAACTCTAGTAACCAAACTGATGTCAATGTGTGTAAGCCATCTGGGATTGCAAAGGAAATGTTTGTCGCAGATTATTTCCACTTTGCTGAGAATAAATTACTAAGTTCAGACTTGAACATCGGGGACAGAAAGAAAATGCCGAAAACTCGCAATGCACGCAACCAGTCAGAAAAATAACTCCCTCGCCAACCAATGTGGCAGCCAAAATCGCCGACTTTTCTCAGCACCCCCGCCCCCGATTCGAGAACACCAACTGCTTTTATCGGCTTAACATTTTTTTTCCATTTGTCGACAGCTGGGAGAGGATGTTCAGCAATTTGCATATCAACATACTTTTATAATGACTCCTGCAATGGACTTGTTTTTTAATTCAAATATTCCATTTTCAGCATGTCATGAGGAATACGGACCCTTTTGGTTTGGTAAGTAATTTTCTTTTTGGCCACATTTTCTGTTGTAGAATACACGCAACGCACTGTCGTTTGGTTTGATGAGGTAAGTCGCCGTTTTCTTCAGTATAATGTGTTGATAATAGACTAAAAGTTTGGGTCCATACTCTTGAAAAATTGTCTAAAAATTGAAAGTTGCATGTTTTTTAAAACTAATTTATTAGCACACTTTGGGTCAGAAGGGCTTTATCATATATTCAATAACAATAACAACAAAACTAACCCAATTAATGCATAAAATTTTACCTCTTTTTACCTATTTTATCTTGTTGGTTAATGGTAACATTAGGGTTGACAGACTTTAAATTTTAGGTAACCACTTCTCTAAAAAATAATAACCAATCAGAATAAGGATTTTGGGAATTGGGTTGAGTTCAGGACCCCCTTTCCAGTGTGCGTGCACACACACACACACATATATATATATATATATATATATATATATAAACACTACAGTTCAAAAGTTTGAATCCAACTCCCAGATTTACCATGGTATGAACATGAGAGAAGAGTGTAAAAAATGAAAAAGCATTCTTAGAGTCATTGAAAAAAAGAATGGAATCAATTATCAAACTTAGACTTTGAGAAACTTTTGCATGGAATGCCAAAAATGTGTGCAGCAGTATTCAAGGCTAAAGGAGGATATTTTGATGAGAGTAAAATTTAATCATAAAATGCACTTTTTCTTTTTGTCAGAATAAAATTTCTAATAAAAAAAACATGTCTCACATTTTTTTTTTTTTTTTTTAAACTATGTATAATAATTTTCTCTTCTTTAAAAGTACAAAACAACTACTTTCTATGCCCATTTAAAAAATTACCTGGAGTGGCCTCAAATATTTAAACAAAGAAAGAAACAAATCTCAATCTAACATGTTTCACCTTTATTAAGGCTTTTGTCAGAGATCAAGAAATAGAAATGAAGAGGCAAAGAGACAGAGTATTAGAACACTATGAGTTTTTTTGGAATTCTCATTTGTGTGCGCCTGTCTTTGTATTGCACACAATACTCGTAATCTTCAGATGATTTTATTTATTTTCTTTTTCAGCACTTTCTCTTCACATATTATTTTAGGTGCATCCAAAAATTTAGACCTTAAAATATTTCTCTTCATGATTCAATTTAGTCAAAAAGACTACTAATATATAATAAATATTATCAGTCTTATCGCCACTCATATCTGCTCGAAACAGAATCTTAATGTAAACAAATGGCATTGTATATTATGAAATAGACTATGAGCATTTGAGAGAAATCATGAGAAATTTGTAGTTTAAAAACAGTAATTTGACATTTCTAACCAGATGCTTCCTCCGTAGCT
Organism: Acanthosepion lycidas; assembly: GCA_963932145.1. NCBI lineage: Eukaryota > Metazoa > Mollusca > Cephalopoda > Sepiida > Sepiidae > Acanthosepion > Acanthosepion lycidas. The sequence goes on along the minus strand of OZ010607.1, from coordinate 4,390,764 downwards.
AAATGGTATAGCACATCAGGCTATATGATGGTTCTGTGTAGAATACAGGTTTGATTCCTATCGGAAGACGTATATTTTCTGTGAAATTTCTCGGACATTCAGGGCAATAAATGTTGTTAATACAGCTAATAAACTAAGCATTTACTTAATTTTTATAGATACAAATATTTAACATATAAACAGAAAATATATTAAGACTGTCAGTTTCAAGCTGCAGGCAATGAGTGTGTGTTTGTATTTTAAGCAAAAAATACTCTCAAAAATCATTTTACTTACAATCTTGGATTGCCATAGCCTTTAAGTCTTGTGCTTGCCATGGTGATTCCTACAATGACAGCTGGCATGCCTACATAAAAATTTGTTATTTACAGTAAGTAAAGAAACAGTTTTAAAATATTAACCTAATCAAATTAGAAAGTATTTTCAGTATAGAATCATGACATATTCAAAAAATTACAAAAGGAATCTCAAAGAATGGATAAAATGTCAACTTGAAGAAACTTAAAGAATTGTTGGACAGAATATTTGCTAAATATATTAATATGTTAACTAAAAATAATAGTCTTAAGAATATGGAGGTGTGGCCCCAAAGGAGAAAAGCAGTCACTGCTGAATGTTCTCAAGAGCGACAGGGCCAAGCAGCCACTGCCGAAGGTCTTCAACTGTGACGGGGCCAAGCAGCCACTGCCGAAGGTCTTCAACTGTGACGGGGCCAAGCAGCCACTGCCGAAGGTCTTCAACTGTGACGGGGCCAAGCAGCCACTGCTGGATATCCTCAATTGTGACTGGGCCAAGTATTTTTGAATGGTTCTCTACAATCATGTTAAAAACTGAATGCTTTCAGCTGGTTGAACAGAAAAAAAATGATTGATGAGGAATGATTAAAACATGATTGGAAGTCAGGATGTGTGAAATGTAGATATGCTATCATAAAGCAATGTCCAATTATTTCCCTTCAACTTACCTGAGCACTTGTGCTAAATACTCTCGATCAAAGCCTTACATTACAATAGAGGAAATGCCAGATGATAGATTTTCTATTTTAAAATCTTTTACTCAACAATTAATCCCATCGTTTATGAAACATTTTCAAAGATGAAGCAGGCTAATATGGGTTGGCTTTAAGTGACCAACATTTACAGTCAAATTTGATGATAAAAAACAAATTTCAAACTACAGTTTGTCTTGTTTTTCCTCAGAAAAATAAATTCATAATCATTATTCAGCACAGAAATAATTGTCTTTAAGATCAGCTTTATTCTTAAAGTATTTATTTAATATCATTTCAAATTAATAAGAAAAAATATTGTGATAAATCCATTATATATGTGTCACTTTTCTGCCACCATAATGTGGCTTCTGTGCTTTTTCTATAAATATTTGCATAGTAATTGTTTGGATGAACTTTCCTCTTTGGTAACTGAACTATATGACTTTAAATGCAGTACTAGGTTGGCAGCTAGGTCTTATCAGTTGAAATTATTACATGTAACTATAAGTTCTATGCTTACAGTTTCTTTTCTCATGCTTCTTACTTGTGGAACTTTCTTCCAGCTTCTTGTGTTTAAGTAAACTTTTATTTTCAAAAAAATTTAAATGCAATGTCAATCATTATCTTCTGTATTCTTAATTCCTCTTCTTTTATTGTTCCCTCTCCTTAATGTTTTCATTTTCTCTTATTCTTTCACACTCAGCATCACTTGCATCTTAGTGGCTTTATTGTTTTGTTTGGTGTAAAATGATTAAAAATATTACAAAAAAATTAATTCTGGTTTTCTTTTGAGTTCATCTTTGGTTTCAACTCCATGCTATATTGCCAATAGAGCCCACTTCCCGAGAAGTTTTCCAACCCCTGTTAGGAATAACTATTCTAAACTCTGTCTTGGTTGGTTGACTCATATGATTAAATATATATAGTTACTATTAAAACCCATGTAATTTGCACACCTGTGTAATTTACAAAGGTTATTTTCAGGATAAAATTTATTAAAAAATGCTTCTACTCATGTAAAATTTGCACCCAAAATTTTTCAGAATTGCTGATATGGCCAGAGGGAAGAGGTTTTCAGTTTAGCTGTATAAATACAACTAAATTTCACTTACTTACGTAAGTAAGTACTTGCATGATTTCACTTACTTACAATTAGATTTTATTAAATTTTTATTAAATAAAAATATTTTTATTTAAAGGATTGTGATTGTCAACATTGTAAATGTTTACAATTTACATTCTTTTCTTTACCATCCTCAACAATTTTGCTGATCTCATGACAAAACAAGAAAAATAGACAAGAATCAAACCATACAGTCAAGAATATCCATATCACTATGTATGTCAATAGTGCTCCATTGCAAAAGGTAGAAACCCAAAGCAATGTAAAATATGGCTGAGATTGTGATTAATAGCATGAAACTCAGACTTCAAAATGTATCTAATCATTTAATGGTTTTAGTAAATTTATACAGAAAAAGTAAGCATTAAACCATCCTGTATAAATAAAAGTCAACTTCATTACATTTAAGGCCTTATTTTTTTCTGTATAAACTTATTCTGACATTAAATAGGTCAATTTCTGGTACGAATGTTTATGTTTTGTACGTCTTTTTTAACAAGAAAAATTTTTAAAAAACCTGGAAATGATGTACTCATGTAATTTACACACCTACTAAAGTTTTTTATTTTTTATTTTTGTGAGAAATATGCATAAATTACAAAGGTTTTTACGGTACTTTCTGAATACGCTAATATTTACAGGTTCATGGCCCATTTCCTCCAGAATGTCTGAATTCAACATTCTAATGATTCTGATCTTCGAGTCATATATAACTATCTCGGCCACAAAAACCACTTTTAAGATGGTAGAGGCAGAAACTTCACTTACCCCAAGCCATTGGCAATAGGTAACATGTGCGTGATTTGGTTGCAAATACATAAGTAACAGAAATGGCCATGTCCAAACCTTCTGCCAACATGGTGAAGAAGACAACAAGGTAGAAATAATGAAGGACAACTGCAATGGATGTGCACCAAACCTAGAAAAGAAAAAAAAAAGAAATTTAATAAATAATTTTTCCTCACTTCAGACTGCTTCAGTCCTTGCTTTTAACTCTTTTTGCTCCTAAACATGAGAATGTTCAGATGAGTTACGTTTCTTAGTTGTGAAGGTCTGAACTAGTGGAACCAAGATCTGCCATGTCACATACACAGGATGCAAATCATCCTCATTCCTTTGTATTACTTGGGTAAGGAAGAAGTTCCACTCAGTCAATTTCATCCCTCAGACTATCACTTTGTGGAACAGGCTCCTGAGTGGATGCTTTCCAGGCACTACAATATTACCCTATTTAAGTCTAGGGTTACTCTTTAGCTATACTACATATCTCCATAATATGCCCATTACCCTCATTCAGTAACCATCTACCTGGAGTAGCACTAGATCAGTGGTTCCCAACTGATTTTGGTTTGGGTTGATAACCATTCTTAGAGAATTTAAAGAGTTAAAACTGTCTCTTTACTTACTGTAAATAACAATTATTTATGTAGGTATGCCAGCTGTCATTGTAGGAATCACCATGGCAAGCACAAGACTTAAAGGCTATGGCAATCCAAGATTGTAAGTAAAATGATTTTTGAGAGTATTTTTTGCTTAAAATACAAACACACACTCATTGCCTGAAGCTTGAAACTGATTGTCACTATGTAGTATATATATATATATATATATATATATATCAAATTTAATATATTTTCTGTTTATATGTTAAATATTTGTATCTATAAAAATTAAGTAAATGCTTAGTTTATTAACTGTATTAACATTTATTGCCTTGAATGTCTGAGATATTTCACAGAAAATATATGTCTTCTGATAGGAATCAAACCTGTATTCTACACAGAACCATCATATAGCCTGATGTGCTATACCATTTAGCTATGGAGGAAGCATCTGGTTAAAAATGTCAAATTACTGTTTTTAAACTACAAATTTCTCATGATTTCTCTCAAATGCTCATAGTCTATTTCATAATATACAATGCCATTTGTTTACAAAATCAGTTTGTTTTGGGACCATTCTCCACTTTGGTATTTCTAAAATTCTGCTACCCCCCCCCCCAAGTAATATTTAATTTTTACATGTATGCTAGTTACACATGTACGTACATACACATAAAATATTTTTATGTATGCGTATTGTATATGCATCGTATGTATTAACACGCATTAACACTCTCACCCAGACTCACTAGAAAACAATTCACCAAAATATTACCATGCCCCACCGGTGGAGCATCATTGCTCTAGAGTCTTTTATTAGATATTAAAAAAAACAAAATGCTTTTAAATTTTCCTATAAAATATTTGTTTTCCCCCAAGATTTCAATATATTATCAATATGTCTTGTCATATTGGTAAAATATCTTGTCAGTGGGAGCAAGACAATTCACTACCTTCATCTACAAATAGTCTTGAATCATTGCCAGAGTAAGAACTACAAATTGTAAAAATATCAAGGTTCTTCAGAAGTAAACTGAAGTCTAAAAAATACAGCTACTTTATATGTAGCTCCTCTCATCAGATGAATAATGGAAGCTGTGCGACATGGCACAGACTCTATAAGGTATTGGTGTGAGTTTGTGGGGATATCTATCTAGCCATTTATCTCAGCTGTCCATAACAGAATTGTATTTATAAATAAACCTGATCAGTACCTAGATGGGTGATTGCTTAGGAATATCAGGTGCTGTAAGCTTGGATGTGCAGCTGGAGTCCAGTGGTCTTATCAACCTTTTGTAGGTTATTTAAAGCCTGGAAAGATTTTAAGAATTTTTAGAAATAAAGATTTATTGATATAAGTCCTAATTAACCCATATCTGGGGGGATTAGAAGTGTATTCATACTTCTCCCAAGAGTGCTAGTGTGTAAGTGAATATGTAACGAATTTGACTGGGATTAGAAAATGGCTCTGCAATTTCTAATTTGAAGCATTATCTATTACACCACCCACACATCCCTGCACATGGTATGCACAAGCAGTCAAACTATCTAGGTACTGATTGGGCTTTATGTTGCTTAATGCAATGATCATGTGGGATGATGGCTTCAAATGCTAAATTGGAAACCTGAGTTCAAATTCCAGTCAGGTTCATGACATTCACTTATGTACAAATGCCCTTGAGTGATTATGAATTGAAAAGAGACATGATCACCCAAGCATATCCCATCTGTTTCTTTCAGAAAAAAGAAGAGAGAAAAACAAAAAGTGACGAGAGGGTTCGCCGGCAAACCAACTGTTATTCTTTACTGTCAGTCGCCTCAAAGAAATGAATTGCGACACTCCTTTTCTCAGCTGTTACACCAGGCAGTCGTGAAACGGACACCCAAATCAAATGTGCCTACTTCAACCGCCTCTTGGTCTGCTAGTCTATTCACACGTCTAACTCTGTTTCACAAAGTCCGCCAAAGGACTCGCCGTCTGCCGTTTCCTCCTCGCCTTTTTTATGCTAGTCTAACACTGCCAAAATTTGCATGTGTACTGGTACAATCTTGTTTTGGACAAGACCGGCATGTATAAATCGCGTCTTCGACAGCAGCCATGTTTTCTTTTGGATCTATCATGCAAGCAAGACACGTTTGCACACGTTTCGAGCTCCGATGTGTCATCACACATTGGGCTAGCTAATGGCACATATCTCCTCATGATTTGGATAGTGGAATGGGCTTAGGGTTTAAAATGAACAGTTGGTTTACCCACGCCAAGAACATTAATGGAAGATGCTAATAACAAGGAAGCACATGGGTAATTTTAAAGAAATAAGGAATTTATTTACAAATTTACACACTTGAAGTCATGTCAGTAAGCTCATTTCAGGAAAATATATTTCAAAATTATTTTCAATGAATTGTCATAAAGAGAAAATGATTATACAACAGATTAAAGGATCTAACACAATATTAAAAAATATTTAAAACAAAACTAAGAATGTTCATTATTCACAGAAGGGTTATATGGCTGCATACGTTCAAAAGTAGATGAAGAGAGATAGTTTGAAATACTTTGCTTTCTTAGATTTGTTGAAATAAGGTTTTTTGTAGTGCCAACTGCTTGGTTAAAGGCCAATAATATGATTGGTGAGTTATTTGACACTGGTCAAAATCTGAACACTAGATGTATGAACAGAAACAAAACTTTTCACATGACTTCAGACATTCTTCTCTTGTTGATTTAATTTTTTTCCTTCTTTTACATAAAAAAGGATTTCGTGTAGGCTCACTATTTTCTTTTCTTTCTTTTGTCTAGGCTCAATGGCTAATTTCTACAAAGACATGGTATTTTATTGATGCAAAGAAAATTTCATATAGGCTCACAAGTTTCTTTCCATCTTTTTCCTCAGCTTGCCTTATTTTGAAGGGAGTTATTATTATTAAATACTCACTACACCTTCATAGACTGAAATTGATAAATGGAATTAGAGATTAAATTTTTAATAAATTATTAATTTTTATTCATTTGGGTCCAACTGTTAAATTTTTGCATTTGTTTTAGCCCCAAATATTTGAATTCTACAAGTGTATCAAAAACGGAATTTAAGAGGTGAAAATTTTTTACCTTGGATGAAGTTTGTTCAATTCCTGCCAGGAAAACAATATCGGCAATAATTAATGAGATGCACAGGTGGATAAGAACCGTTGCTCGATGTCGACGCATATAACTGAAAATGGAAATGAAAGAACAAATAAAGGAGGAAAACCCTGATTGTTTGAGAAATATTCTCTTTGAAAAATGGCCAGAATTTTAAACACCAATTAGTATTGCAGTAAAAAATAAAACCTTACACATTAACTTGGAACTATCAATCCACAATGAACAGAGGTAAATCTAAAATGGAGGCAATAAAATTAATAGTTAAAATAGACACAAGTCTGGAGCCAAATGGAAACTGCATTTCTTATTGGCTAAAAATGATAACTGTTATTTGGAAGTACTTCAAGTACTTTAAGAGCAAAACAGAATCCATCTCTCTGATTGGCTAAAACGCCTTGAAAGTTACAAGAAAAATAAATCAAATCCTGATTGATCAGAATTCCTACATAGAATTGAATAAAAGGATACTATTAGTTACAATTTTTGCTGCTACACAGAACCTATGCAAGAATTCTAGTTGAGAATGATAGCACTCGGCTGGAAGAGAAAGTCTGATGTAATGGAGGCCTGAAATGTTCTATAGACCCAGGAAAACATTTTGGGGCACAATATTTGTGTATGAGACAAATGAGTAAGACTCATAAAGTAACCATATCAAATTTTCATGTAAATGCATAGTGAGTAAATGTTGAGACAATTTTTAAACCACTGTCTTTTGTTAGTTTATTAATTGGTCATGAAATGTATATATTTTTTAATAACTTAACCTGGGTAGGTATATGTATATAGTGTAACAGTAATTGGCAATAAAAGGATCATTGGGGGCAAAGTTCAAATTCACAAAAATGTCCTTGGGAAAGGCATGTAAATGTCTTTTCCCCAGTTATAGATTAAAGAGTTGACAGTCAGTCTAAGAGAATGGCTACTATGGAGAAAGCAATGGAAAATCACTTGACTATCTTTATCAACAAGTTATGGTAATTCATGGATAATAAAAAAGGGAGTTGTGGAGAACCATGAACTGAAAGAACATGACAGTTTTTCTCTTACAAAAATGGATGGAATTTTAAACATCAAATTTTCATTAATATTTTAACTTGGGCTAAACTCAATATGTTTTAATTGGTGAAAATTAATTTTTCCCCAGATGTAAATATTTAAGATACCCCTTAACATGTAGTCGTCCTGGGTAAGATGTTACACTACATCCTGCAGCAAAGCCTTTGATCAGGAGGTTTTGAGGAGCATGGAACCACCTCTTAATTGCTGGTGTTCCCAGGTCCTGTATATTTTGAATTTATAGAAGGGAAAAACCAACACTTGATGGGCTAAAATCTGAAATAATTTTTATAACTATTTTCAAAATAAGAAAATTTATTTTAACATTTCAAAAGGATGTAAGTAATATGCAGCACTTGAGCTGCAACTATTTCTTTTTTCTATAATAATGTTCACCTTGTACAAGGTCCAAGAGCCACTCGAGGAAGAGGGTTACACTGTAAGAGGTAAGAAGCACAGTTTTGGGGGATAGATAGAGAAGATAATGGTTAACAGTTAATCCTAGACTTTAACAAGATTTTAGTGGTTGGAGAAGCATCCTATTAGGTGGTGGTAAAGAAACGACTGAACTGATAGTAGCAGATAGGAACCGGGAGGAGGGTAATCGATAAAAACCAGTGTCACACGTCCAACCTTCTCACGAGCAAAAAGCTCAGTGCCCAGAAACAAAAACGCGCCTGCTTTATACAGCCGAGGACCAACCATAATTTGCATGCGAATGACAAGACAACGAGACTTCACGTTAACTGTCCGAGACCGCCCGGCATAAAACATGGGCACCGCCATTTTGGTTCTTTTTATCGTTGAACAATCGGAGTTTGCATGGCGCACAGATTCACAGGCATTTTCGAGGTAGGCCATTTTCACAATTTTCCCCACACGTCTGTACCACAAAGATGTTGTTGAAGTGGAACTTACATCTCACCAATGGAATACAAAGGGAATGATGGTAGTTTGCTATAGTGTGCATAGCATAGTGGATCTTAGCTGTGAGTTGATTTGTTTTTTATGGCTTATCAACCCTTTGCAGGTTATTTAAAGTCAGAAAATATTTTTTATATAAGTAAGAATTTTTTTGGAGATGATAATGGTTTTTACTGATACAAGTTATACTAATTAACCCATAGCTGGGTAGAGAAGTGGTGGATTCAAACCTTCCCAAGGGTATTTGGTGCATAAGTGGATATAATAAATCAGATCGGAATTGGAACTCAGGTCTATGATTTTTAATTTAAACTCGTTATGCATTACATTACTGGCACATCCAAGTTTACAGCACCTGGTATTCCTAAGAGTTCACTATGCTGAGCAGGCTTGACATTGCTTAACTTTGATGAATGTACAGGAACCTGTGTTTTAATGTGAAATACTCATAAGCCCTCTTGCATGTAACACACTGGTCAGAGGTTAGTGAAACAATACCCTGATAACCACTGTTACATCAATCCAGGTCTGCTGATTTCTTTTCTTGATTGCATAGTGTTGCATAAAAGTGTCATTGTCAACACTGTGGTTTGAAACTAGATTGCTAGTGACTAACATGGCTAATTCCATTATTAAGTAGATCATGTGATCATAAAGGAAGTGAATAAATAGGAAGTAGCATGATGACTATATGGATCACTCTTCTTGTCTATCCACTATTGTTATACGTTCACTCTCTCTACTATTATATGGATTAAGATTCACTTCTGATCATTATACTATTTGGCAATTACTACTTGAACAAGTATTGGAAAGCTTTACATAGTACCAGTGTCTACAAAGTCTCAAATACAGCGAGCATTTTTGAAATAACAAGATTTCACTCGACAAAGCAAAAGTCACAAGCAAAGCTGTCAAACATCATAAAACATGGCAAGCATTCAAATGTGTCCCTCTTTCATAGGGAAATCTTGGGTTTGGTAGTTTCATGTTAGTTTCACTAACCTACTCTTCTATGATGTCTTAGTGAAAACTTGAAACCAAACACCTTGAAATGAAAATTATACACAAGCAAGTTTAAAGAATGTTTTCATATTCTATATATTTTGTTTACTTATATGGCATTCATACCTTCCTGATATAGATTTTATATTGGAGATTTTCTATTTACAAGACAGTTTTCGCTATGGCTAAGATACATATACACAGGTGAGATCAATAAGTATTAAACTTCTATGATTCATTAACTGGCTATAAAATGTGCATATTTTGTAATAAAGCATTCTATAGAGGTGTGAGTAGATTAACAGTTATCTTTAACAAAGCTGGAACTGGTTCACCAAGTTCGGATTCCAGTCTAGTCTACTGTAACCACTTTTGGACAAAGGCTCTTGGGAAAAAGAAGAATCCATCGCTTCATCTCCCGGGATTAAATAGGTAGGTTGACTGGGTTCCCTAACTGACAGTGGTAACCAGTGTAGCAGAAAGCTTATGGACAACCACTCAACAGTAGGACAACAAAGATTACTAGAAACTCTACTAATCAAAGCCATGAACAACCTCTTGACAACAGGCCCCCAATGAGTTTCAGCCTTATTACTAGCAATTCTCTACTTATCTAACCCATTAACAGCCACTCGATAACAGGCCTCCAAAGAGACTCAACCTTATTACTGCAACTCTTTACCTAAGCAATGAACAATTACTCAACAGGAGGTCTCCAAAGACGCACAATATTATTGCTAGCAACCCTCTTCTCTCTAAACTGTGAAGGACCACACAAAAGTAGACATTAAAAGAGACCCGGCATTATTGCAAGCAACTCTGTAATAATCTAACCCATGAAAACCACCCGATAGCATGCTTCCAAAGAGACCTGGTCTTATTACTGTTGAATCTCTACTAATCTAAACAATGAACAACCACACAAGCCTGCAAAAAGACTCAGCCTTACTACTAGCATCTCTCTACTAAGCCATGAACAACCACTTGACTGCAAGCCTGCAAAGAGACCCAGCATTATTGTTAGTATCTCTCTACTAATCTAACCCATGAACAACTACTCTAGGTCTCCAAAGAGGACCAACCTTACTAGCCCAGTCTAAACAAGAAAAAAATGTCTCTGAAGGAATCACTCTGAGGAGACAATTGCTAAATTTAAATTTCAGCAATGTAATACTGTTGATGATGTCCTTTCAATTTGATTAAAAATCTTTCTTACCGCCAAAGATAAGCATAGACACCAAGTGTAAGGAAACAACCAAGTATTGAAAAGCTGCATCCCACAATTGTGATGTAGCTTAGAACATGTCTGTGTAATTCATTCTGAAAATTCAAAGAAAGCAGAGATTATACAACTTTTTAATTATGTTATCATTGAATATTCAATACAATTGTTAATTAATCTTAATTACAATCATTGTCTGTCATTGGATGGCAACATGAAACACTACATAAATGATTATACAAAGTGCCCAGTCAAAAAGTGGCAAATTCAGAAAGAAATTTATTCGGCTATCAGGATTCATGCAAAAACGGAACAATCATCGATGTTCGCAATATTTGCCTGAATGTTCAACACAAAGTTGTAAACATGGTAACCAGGAGGTAGTAGCTTTCAGATAATGTTAAGAGGAATTTAATTCCAAACTTCAGTTGTTCTGTTTCAATAAATCAATATCAACAATGTCATGACAATGGTTTCAGATCTGGGCTTTTAGAGGGCCACTCCAATGGATCAATTTTCTCAATAAATATGTCGCTTACAGGTTTATTTAATGGTTAGAATAGAATTGGTTAGTAGAGATCAAACTATGGCAAAGGTAGTTTGTATTTATCATGTACTTAGGCTTTTGGAAAAGGTGTACATCTGATTTGAATATTTTGAATATCTGGCTTTCTCAATATTTTTATATTTTATTAAATTGCTAAAAGCCTATCCTAAGAAACGAGAACAGTAAGATGTCATAATTCTTTTATCTTCCTAAAATTTCCCTGTAAACAATATTTTCAGTAAGACATGATGAAAGGGGATTCTCTTTGAGAGGCTCCTTATCTTTAGTGTCTACTGAGATTCATGCTCACCCTACACTGTTTTTTTTTTGTTGTCTTAATCATTTCACTCCAAGCAAGGTATTAATGCCACTAGTATGCAGGGGGTTACAAGGAGTGAAAGTGAAAGAGAAGACTGAGAATAGGGAGGATTGAGGAAAGGACAAAAGATGAAAGGGAATGCCACTAGTACGCAGGGGGTTACAGGGAGTGAAAGTGAAAGAGAAGACTGAGAATAGGGAGGATTGAGGAAAGGACAAAAGATGAAAGGGAATGCCACTAGTACGCAGGGGGTTACAGGGAGTGAAAGTGAAAGAGAAGACTGAGAATAGGGAGGATTGAGGAAAGGACAAAAGATGAAAGGGAACGCCACTAGTACGCAGGGGGTTACAGGGAGTGAAAAATGAAAGAGGACTGAGAATAGGGAGGATTGAGGAAAGGACAAAAGATGAAAGGGAATGCCACTAGTATGCAGGGGGTTACAGGGAGTGAAAGAGAAGACTGAGAATAGGGAGGATTGAGGAAAGGACAAAAGATGAACAGGAATGTCACTAGTATGCAGGGGGTTACAGGGAGTGAAAGTGAAAGAGAAGACTGAGAATAGGGAGAATTGAGGAAAGGACAAAAGATGAACGGGAATGTAACTATTACGCAGGGGGTTACAGGGAGTGACAGTGAAAGAGAAGACTGAGAATAAGGAGGATTGAGGAAAGAACAAAAGATGAAAGGAATGCCACTAGTACACAGGGGGTTACAAGGAGTGAAAGTGAAAGAGTAGACTGAGAATAGGGAGGATTGAGGAATGGACAAAAAGATGAGCAATATTCAAGAAGATGGCGATTAATGTTGCATTTAAATTTTTGAAGATTGTAGTTATCAGGGAAGTAAGTAAATGGAAAGGAATTGCACAGAAAAGAAAGAAAGAAAACTGTTGGAGTAGAAGTGGCAGTTGCATTTAGCCATTTGAACAGTAAATAGGTGGGACCTAGCTGCCCATCTAGAAGCACATTTAAATTCATGTAGTCAGGGCACCAAGGAAAAAAGTTTGTCAGAGCAGTTGCAATGAATATATTTATAGAAAAGACAAAGGGAAGTGACATCACTCAAATGGAACTTATATATCTGAAAAATGGCTGGTTCATTGTACCACTCCAATAAGTATCAGACTCTTCCTACTATACACTATCTTTACAAGATCAGATCAAAAATGGAGTATTGCTACCATATGTGGCCCTGTGGGTGATGAGTTATTTTCCAGTCTTCATCTCTCTTCCCAAGAACTGCTCTTCATGGAACAGACTACAAAGCTAGATGTTTTCCCAATCACTATAATCTTGCCGTCTTTAAGTTTAGGATTGACAGTTATCTTTCCTGCATAGCCCTATAAACTTTACTTTTTGCCTTTTCGTACACTCAACACAATATTAAACAGTTATGTTCTATATTGAGTGGCTCTTGGGTCTTGTATTGAATGAGCATTAGCATACAGCCCCCACCAAAAAAAAAAAAAAAATTTCTAAAGTTTCCTTTCATTATACTGTGCACATAAATTTCCTACTCTAGACATATCTACATGGAGCTGAACCTGAGAGAAACATTTCAATAATTTTCTAATGTTTCTATTTCTACTACTATTATTACAAATAATAATAATTAATTTATCACTTTTTAAATTTCCACTTTAAATAATTATGTACAATTTTAAGAACATCTAATAAAACAGATTATTTGACTTAATATAATTCCAGAAAATTTTTTTTGGAGTGGGGAGCTTTTATAATAATTTGTAATAATGTGAAATAGCAGACAATAACAATACTTATTATGAATGCAGTAGTTTTCTAACTTACAAATGAGTTTTGATGAGACAGATATAAATTGTTTACATGCAGACATGATGAATTTAAAAATAAAATTCATTTACATAAACCTTTCTTATATGACAATTTTTTAAATTTGATTTTGAATTAAAAATAAACAACACTGAGGAGAAATTTTATGAAAATATTGTTTTAAAATAAAAGTGTTATGCAAATGAAATGTTTCCATTTATGTTGTAAATACCATTTGTTTGTCATAGATATAAAACACTAATAGTAAATATGCTAGTGGTATGGACTGGGCTGTTTTGTTCTACTGATGTAAGACAAAGAGTTGTACCATTTCCAAGGGTTAATTTAAGGCAAGATCATACAAAATTGTGTCTTACATGAATTTATAAAAGATAACAATATAGAAATAATGATGAAAACTGTTATTTATTTTCTTTTAATCTTTTCATGCCAAGAAAGGCAATAAAGCCACTAAGATACAAGGGGTTACTGAGAATGAAAGAATACGAGAAAAAGGATACGTTAAGGAGAAAGAACAATAAAAGAAGAGAAATTAAAATGACAGAAGATAACGATAGACATTGAAGGTTTTGAAGTTGACAGGAGAGCAAGAAGCCAGAAGAGAGTTTCACAAGCAAGAAGTGTGAGATAAGAAACTGTCAGCATAGAACCTATGGTTACATTTAGTAATTTCAACTGTAAAATGATGAGACCTAACTGCCAATCTAGTACCATGCTTAAACTTATAAAGTCAGGTTACCAAAAAGGAAGGCTCATGAGAACAATTACCATGAAATTATTTATAGAAAAAGCACAGGAAAGCTAAATACAGTGGTAGAAAATTAACTGGAGATGAGATGCCAGATCAGGACCAATAATATTGCAGATTCTTTGGATTTTATACTGGGATGTGTTATATTAGGTGTTCATTGTATATGTGTAAAGAATGTTTAATAAGGATTAAATTCATTATACATTACTCCACGACAAAGCATCACTGTGTGTGAGTGCAGTTAAAGAGAGACAGGTAGATATTTACTCCAAGAGAGCAACCAAGGGTGGGTGTCAAAATTAAAAATAGGGAAGAGTAAAGTATGCTTTGGTCTTTTTCTCTTCTTTTGGAGGCATACCAACAGTCAGAGAGATAAGTAAAACCAAGTCTAAAAAGACAGATAGATACTAAATATAAGCATCTTTTTTCTTTCTAGTCAGGAATACATGTCAGTATAAATATCAAATCCCATACAATTTGAATTTATAGAAAAGAAAAACCAACACTTGATGGGCTAAAATCTGAAATAATTTTTATAATGATAAGTACTTGTACAAAGCCCAAGAGTCACTCGAGGTAGAGGGTTACACTGTAAGAGGTAGGAGGCTCAGTTTTGGTGCGAAAGTGATTGAAGTTGAGATGTCAGGCCCAATAACAATACAGATGGTTTTCTGGATTTTGTTGAGAATCTAAAGATATACAGCCTGGACACCAGGCCTGATATTGTAGCAACATTCAATGCACTGACAAATGGTCAATTTATAAATATGCAAGATGAATTCTGATGATAAAAATTGTCTGGCATGTCAGTCAACCAATCTTCTTAGCAATGAACTTGGTAATTGACTGAAAAAAGTAGCATTACATGGCAAGAAGCTGTTCAAATGGAACCTACTTCTCACCAATGGAATATGAAGAGAATGGTTCCCTACAATATGTATAACATGATGGTGCTTAGCTATGAATTAATTATTCTTTATCACTTATCAACCTTTTGCAGGTTATTTAAAGCCAAAAAACATTTTTAGATTATACACTATTTTTGGAGATGATAATGATTTTTACTGACAGAAGTCCTAATTAACCTATAGCTAGGCAAAGAAGAGTTGGATTTATACTCTTTTCAAGGGTATTTGTGCATGTGAATTTAACGAACCTGACTGGAATTGGAACTCAGCTCTCTGATTTCCAATTCAGAACTATTATCCATTACCTTACTTGCATATCCAAGCCTATAGCAGCTGGTATTCCCAAGCAGTCACCCATTTAGGTACTGACCAGGCTCAATGTTGCTTAATTTATGTGATTGTATGAGAACTGGTGTTTCAATGTGATATGACCATAAACCCTTTAGATGCAATGGTTACAATGAATATGACTGTAAACCCCCATTTGTGTGTGTGGAGGGGTTAATATAGCAATGCAGATTCAGTGTTTACTTACGATTTTTACTGGATACATTAAAACTGCAAAATTTGTTAGATGGTCACAAACGCAGATAGTCGTCTTATCATCTGTGTATTTTACATTGCAGCCATCTGTCGACCAACTCCCCATTAAACTGACACTGAAGAATTAAAGAGAAAAAGGTGGTGTCACCCATTTGCATTCAACAATCAGAAATTTTAACTTGAATTTTTGAGATTAACTTTAATCATAAGGATTAATTTTGGACTCGTTTTTCTTCCAGTTTTTTGTTCTATTATTGAATATTACTGCAACATCTGATCTAGTGCTTCTGCTACTTAGAGATTCTTGATGAAATCAAAGAATAACCAGCAATGTTATTAGTTCTGACCTGGCAACTCACTTTCTCACCACCGTAATGTAGCTTATCTGTGCCTTTTCAGTAAATAATTTCATAGTAATTCTTCTTTAGAATCTAAACTTTATGAATTTAAGTACAGTACTAGATTGGCAGCTAGGTCTCATCATTTTACAGTTGAAATTGATAGATGTAACTATAAGTTCTAACAGTTTCTTCTCTTGAACTTCTCACTTGTGGAACACTTCTGGCTTCATGCATTTTTGTCAACTATGATCTTCAAAAACTTAAATGCAATGTCAATTGTTATCTTCTGTCTTAATATCTGTTCTTTTATTGTTCTCTGTTATTAATAATATTTACTTTTTCTCATATTCTATGCAACCCCTTGTATCTTAGTGGATTTAATGCCTTGCTTGGAATGAAAAAAATTATTGCAATATTATATATATATATATATATATATATATATATATACACATACATATACACATACACACACACATTCTTTTTATAGATACAAATATTTAAGTAAATGCTCTGTTTATAATAAACAGTATTAACAACATTGCTAACCAAACGCTCCTCTGTG
This sequence comes from Acanthosepion lycidas, assembly GCA_963932145.1. Lineage (NCBI taxonomy): Eukaryota > Metazoa > Mollusca > Cephalopoda > Sepiida > Sepiidae > Acanthosepion > Acanthosepion lycidas. The sequence goes on along the minus strand of OZ010607.1, from coordinate 4,374,125 downwards.
GCCCAATTGGTTAAGGCACGTCAGGCTATATGATGGTTCCGTATAGGATACAGGTTCGATTCCTGTAGGAGGATGCATATTTTCTATGAAAATTTCTTGAACATTCAGGCTGGTAAATGTTGTTAATACTGTTTATTATAAACAGAGTATTTACTTAAATATTTCTATCTATAAAAAGAATGTATAAACATAAAAAAATGTCTTAAATAATTGTCAGACTTTGTCCATTTCATAACATATATATATATATATATATATATATATATATATATATATATATATATATATGTATAAAATCATTTACTCCAAACAAGGTTATAATGCCACTAAGCAAAGGGTTACTTGGAGCGAAAAAGAATGAGAAAAGACAATAAAAGAACTGAATTCAGAAAGACAGAAGATGGTGACTGGCACTGACATTTAAATTTTACAAGATTTTAGGATGAAGAGAATTAAGAAACCAGAAACCACACATGCGAGAAGTGCAAGAAAAGAAACAATTAGAATAGAACTAATGGTTGCATCTATTTCAATAGTAGAACAATGAGACCTAACTGCCATTCTAGTAGTACACTTAAATTCCTGCAGTTGAGATACCAAGGAGGAGAGTTTGGTAAAGCAATCATCATGAAAATATTTATAGAAAATGCAGAGAGAGGCTATGTGATGGTTGGTGCGAAAGTGATTGAAGTTGAGATGTCAGGCCCAATAACAATACAGACGGTTTTCTGGATTTTGTTGAGAATCTAAAGATATACAGCCTGGACACCAGACCTGATATTGCAGCAATATTCAATGCGCTGACAAATGGTCAATTTATAAATATGCAAGATGTATTCTGATGATAAAAATTGTCTGGCATGACAGTCAACCAATCTTCTTAGCAATGAACTTGGTAATTGACTGAATGTAATCAAATTTTGTAACCGACTCAATTGCCTCACTTTGTGTCAGCAGAAGTGTATTACAATTTTTAAAGTATTCAGTTCAAATCAAAGTTTGTAGCATTTTTTCATTTCACATGTGACTGAAATTGACATAGGTACATATTCCGAAATGAGACATTTCAGTGTGTTTTTCCACAGTTCATTTGTGGATTGTGATATTTAAATGATTTTGTGTTAAAAGTGAATTAGATGCATGTTGGTTATTTGATGCACTTTTATTTCTAGAAAGAAAAAAAAAATAACAATGTACAAACAGAAAATATATGTACCATTAATGGAGATGGTACCATAAATGAGGGTACTTTCCATAAGTGGGGTCTGCTAGGTTCAGAAGAGGAAATTTTTAATCTGGAAGAGCAAGAATATTCCAGCAAGCATACAGTTGTTTATAATGACCAAATCAAAATACTTATAACAGGAGAGAGGCATGGAAGAAAGATTTATTCTCTCATTTCCCCCATTATGAGCATTATCATGTCCTTGATATAACAACACCATAGTTCGTGGATGGAATGGAATAGTTGAAATGAAAAGTAATAACAAACATGCCTTTTTCTCTGAGAGACATTTATACCATTAAGTCATCCACAAAACTATATATACACATCTACATGTGTCCCACATGGAGAATAATATATCGCATATATACACAGTGAGCAGAGTGTAAGGAGAAACAAAAAGGAATGATCTTATATATACTATGGAAATTCTTCTGTGCTTCTGGAGAAGACTTGTTTAGGACTCCAGATTGAAATGGGTCAGATTCATCTATGTCCCAGGTGAGGACATATTCCATGAAGAGGAAATGGTGAGTCTTGGTTTTTCCTAAATTGAGGACTGTTAGCTGGAGTTTCTTTCTATATCTGGGAAAGATATATTCCCAAAGGGAAATGCCACTATGGACTTGTAAGCTGTAGCATTTGCTGGAGGAGTCAGATTTATCCTTAGACAGGGCCCCTTGGCCCAGGTTAAACAAACTGAGTGACTGTCCACTCTTGTCACTGTATGAAGTGACATCACTAAGTGGCCATCATGTGACCCATGTGACATATCTCCACCAAAGGGAGATAATAACCTTCTGTATCCCTGCATATTAAAAATAATTCAGGTCACAGAACATTGCAGAGATACTCTGCATATCTCATTGTAAGGCATTTGAAAACATTTAGATTTGTGAATTGTTATTATGTTGAGGTGCCTCATGATTTAATGGGAAAAAATATAATGGACCACATTTATATTTATGATTCTCTGATTAAACACAACAAAAAAATAACCACTTTTGAAAAGAATGATTAAAGGTGATACACAATGGATTGTTTAAGAAAAATGTGGAGTGAAAAATGTCCTTGGGGTAAAATGAAATGAGCCACTGTTAAACAATCTAAAAGTTGAAGGTGATGCAGTGTATATAATGCGTGTTATTGCCCCTTCTAAATCTAGTAAACCACTTATGAACAGTATTACTCTCAGTAATGGCACCATCTTCATAAATGGCACATATTATTAGTAACAAAAAGTAATCATTATATCATCATATACACAGCATTTGTCAAGGAGGTGATGCTGTGTATATGATCAGTTTGTGTATAACCAACTTCTTTTGCAAGTTGAGCTAACTCAGACATCCATGATTCTATCACACCAGTCATCACAATCCTGCATCAAGATTGGAAGGTCGTTAGGATGATATTCTGTGTCATAACATAGCTGGTTAATGTAGGTGGTTGCTGGATGACCAACCCATCTTCCTCCATGGTTAGATATCCAGAGCAGTAGATCACTTTCAAGATATTGGACTGATTAAAGGTGACAATCAATCAATGAAATGCATACACAATGGACCAATCAGAAGAGTATGCCTCTTGCTTTCCTGCTTGTTGGAAATCCTCTTCTATAGTTCCAGTCGAACTCAAGCAAACTGTCTGATTCTTCTGTCAGTCTGTTAGCCTTCTACAACTTTTTGGTAAAGTACTAGAAGTTCTAATTAACTCTGAATTGGTTAAGCATCTCATCTCACAGGGCTTTTGTTCAAATAAGCAGTATGGATTTTGCTTCTCTAGGTCAACTGCTGATGTATTAATGATTATTGATGAGTTTATCTAACTTTAGACAAAAATGGTGAAGCTCAGGCTGTTGCTTTGGACATCTAAAAGCCATTAAGTTAGGATGTCCAAATACAGTCACCCTAATTCTTACACATTCAGATTGCCACTTATTTTGATCCCTACATAATTCTCTTAATAGGCAGAACTTCAATCTCAAACTTGTAAAAAACACTTGGATCCACTGGTCACCTAGAAAGATGCTTTCTGGGAGGATGGAATTATGAAGATCCCTCAAAGATGGTGAAAGGTAGTGGAACAAAATGATACATACATGGATGGAGGAATCACTTAAAAGAGCACAAAGAAGTTTTATTCTGACCCAATCATAATTGACTTCGAAGAATTGGCTAAATTTCTTCAGATGAATCAATTTTGAGGTCATTCAGTTTTGAAAAGTATTATATATTATTAAAGAATAGATATATAAGTATATCAATATGTATAAAAGAGATTTCAGATTTCTGTAAGGGTAAATAAAACTTAATATTCTGATGAATCTTTTTGTATGTGCTGTATCCATTCATGATGTCAGCGATCATGGTCCTCAACATCTTCCTGTCCCTTGTAACTCTTAAGTTTTGTCTTGTTATTTTTCCCAAACTCTTTTCTGCCATCCATTTGCTCAAGCCCATTAAGTATTTCATGTGTTGCTTTTCTCTGTCCCTGTAGCTGTCCTCTGTATATCAGATTTTCCAAGCCCTCCTTCCTCATTCCTAGAAATTTCAACTGTCTCTTCCTGATGTTAAGTATAAGTTTCCTTTTTGTTTCCATTCTCTCCAAAACCTTGTTGTTGTTCATATGTTCAGCCCATATCCTCAGCATTCTTCTGTAAAACCATATTTCTGTTGCTTCAAGTCTCTTCTTCATATTTCAGGAGATTGTCTAACATTCGCTTCCATATAGGAGGGCAGATATCATGTAACAGATCAGTACTCTTTTCTTTGCTTCCAATGAAATTTTCCTGTTTCTTAAAATGTTTAGATTTCAGGTATGTCTTTGGCCATCCCAATACGTCTGTATTTCAGTGTCACATTTTCCGTCCTCTGTTAGAACACTTCCCAGATATTTAAATTTCTGTACCTGCTTGATTTTAGAATTCTGACCTGTTATTTGCATTTTGGGATCATCTTTTTGCTTAAGACTGTGCATTTTATCTTCTTATAGTTTGTGCTTAGTCACTTCATCTTGCTCTCCTTCAGGACCTGCAGTCAATTGTGGTGAATATAAAACAATATTGATCATACAATCTAAGTAATGAAAAGAAACAAGAAGTAAAGGAGTTATGATACTTACTTGGAATTGAAATCCCAAAAACTGCAAAGTGGGTTTATCATGTTTTTCTGCAATATTTAAAATCTGGAGAATTAGTTTTAAGAAATAATATTAAGATCAGAGTCTTTTTCTTTTTTTAAACTTGGCCGAAACTTTATCACGTTATTTTAATTGGTAAAAATTACAAAAAATAAAACAAAAAATAGAAATTTAAAATATATTGGTATTGATGAAAGAAAACTTCTTAATACCCAGTATTGTACTTCTTTTCTTCTCAAAGGTTTATGAGAAATCTACCCGATACCCACTACTGTACTACTTTTCTTCGAAGGTTTATGTTTCTGGCTTTAAATTGTAATGAGTTGGTCGGTCAACTTGAAACCTCCAAAGCGAGTGGAGGTTGGCATGCGCGGGAACTGTGATTGGTAGCTGGCTTGTTGATGTTTTGCATAGGTGAGTTACCAAGCTCTATGTAAAGGGCTGGAATGAGAAGGAGGGCAGTTTTCAGTCTCAGAAGCGGAGACTGTGTCCGTCGCTACGACAACAGGAGAGAAAGAGTCGAAATCATTTATTTTTTCGTGACACATTCCAACACATAAATAAGCTGAAAAAGGTTGACAAGCCATAAAAAACAGGTCAATCAACTCTCAGCTAAGACCAACCATGCTATGCACACTGTAGGGGACCCCACTATCATCCCCCTTCATATTCAATTGGTGAGATGCAAGTTCTTTATTATTATTATTATTGTTAAAAATGGGAATTTTTTTTATTTTATTATTTTATAGTCTTATTTTAAAAATTACAGCATTTTATTTTCATTCTACACTTTCAAAAGAAACAAAATTAACATTTGTCTATATTTCTAAGATGAGGTATGTAACTATTTACACTATATACATAGTTCCGATCAAGGACATATGGCCCAGTGGATAAAAGCATTGGTTGAAGTAATCCGGTGACATGACCCAAAGAGTTGTGAGTTCAATACCTGGCCACAGCAGAGGTGAATAAAAACTTGGAGAGTTGAGTTACTAAAAGGAAAATAAATGAAACTGAGATATCCAGAAAAGGCATGGCATGTGGAACTAGAAAAATCTACCCTTGTAGATGAAACAAAAACTTTGGTTTGAAGTTCCAACGTATATCACCTGAAGAAGGCTGGAGTGTTCAACGGCTAAAATGCCGTGAATATGGCAACAAAAGTCTAAATGATGTAAATAGTTTAAATAACGACAAAATTAAATTGAAACATTTTCTTTTATCTTCAGTATTTTCATAATAATTATTGTTAATGTGGAAGGATTTCTGACTTTTTTGTTGGGTTTTATCTGATCTTTTAGCTAATCTTTTCTTTTGCTTTTAAATTACAAAGACTTAAGATTCCCTCTGCTATTTACATTTAATGTGCAGGTAACACAACAGTTATCATTCTACTAAGTGGATTTGACATGCCAAGTTCAAGTTCTATCCAAATCAGTTGTGTTCACTTTGCATTAACACACTCAGGAAGGACATGAATCCATTGGTTCTCTCCCAACTATGGATTAAATAGTAGAGTATGTTGGTATCTTCAGCTTTTGGTAGGTCAGAGAGAATGGCTACTCTTAATTCATAAATGTAGGGAAGGAAAATTCTCCATTATGTTTCATAAGAAGTCATGGCAATTCACAGATAATAAAGAAAAAAAGAAGCTGTGAAGAGCCATGATTTACTACATCCAGAAGAGATAACATTTTTCAAAGAAATAAATTATTATGCAGCTTGGCCAGATGCAAGGACGGGTGGTTTACAATATCTGGGTAAATTTTATTATTAATTTTGATGAATTTCTTCATCATTTTATTGCTTTTAGTTGCAACATTTTAAACTGATCCTGTCTTTGGCAATTAAGCAATATGAAATCAAAATAGATAAAGAAATGATCTATATTTACATTTGGACTAATATCCTTATCTTTGTTGTCATCACAGTGTTTCAGTTATTGTGACTTCCTATCTTTTTCAGGGGTCTGTAAATCCAGGAATTCTTTAAGGAATTCCTAATTGAACCCTTTATTTAATCTACAAATTATAGATTGTTTGCATTCTGCTATGTGTAGGGATATTTTGTCTTTTTCTTTTCAGTATTGCTCAGTGATTGCTTGTACAGTTACCACCAAGTTTACACATGTACTATCCAACTTAGTTTGGTTTGGTTTACAGCATATCAACCATAATATGTTATTTAATGTTGACAAGATTTTTATTGCTGGTAATATCTTTTTTTCAAAAAGTATTTTTGGTAATATTTTTCCCAAAAATCTATTGCTGGTAATAATTAAAAAAAAAAAAAAGAAAAGTTTTTCTGGTATTAAAACCTATTTTTACATATTTTCACCCCAGTTTGGAGGTTAACTATTTGCCCATAGCCGGGACCCTAACAGGTGCTACCACCCCAGGTCAGGGTGTGTCCTGGGAACACCAGCAATTAAGAGGTGGTTCCATGTTCCTCAAAATCTCCAGAACAGAGTTCTTGCAATTGGATATACTTTATCATCTTAACCAGGACGCAGATGTAGTTTATCATCATACCCAGGACAATATACAATTTGGTTGGTTGGTTATTTAATGTCAAAATCTAAATATTTTATAAGCAAATTTATTTTAGTTTTTGGTGGGAGATAATGATTTAGCGATACAAGTCCTACTAATTAACCCATAGCTGGGGGAGAAAGAGGTGGATTCATACCTTTCTCAAAGGTATTTGCATATAAATGAATATAATGAACCCAACTCGAATTGGAATTCTGCTGTCCAATTACCAATTCCAAGCCATTATCCATTGCATCACCTGTACATCCAAAGCTTACAGCATCTAGTTAGCCAACTTGGGGATTGAATTCAAAGATGAGGATATTAGTTTGACTGCAAAAAATGTAAATTTCTCATACAAGAAATTCAGATAGAACTACCCTCTGTTGAAACCAATCAAATATAGAATGAAGCATTTTTGAAAGCTAAAATATGTTGCAATAGGTTTTATTCTTCATATGCCAAAAAACATTACAATTTAGATTGAATGTATTAACAATATAGGGGAAAATTAAGATTGTATAAATCACAGCTGTGAGGATACTGAGTAAGGTGCTGGAGATCTGAGAAGAGTTACTGTCACTTAATCTCCAGAGATAACCACCAAACATATTATCAACAGGTAAGTATATGTAATATAAGAAATAACCTAGCAAGAATTTGGAATTATTCAGTAATACAAGAAGTTTACCCAGATAATTATTGTCATGTTGAGAATAAAGATAATAAATACTGAAGATTTGAAGAGACTTGTTGTCACATGATCCCAAACAACAATAACAGGTCTCTGTATGCAAAAGATTAAGAATATTTTTATGAATACTAGGATATTACAATATGAATATAATCACATTTAAAAGTGCCTGTAGAAAACATCAGGAATTTTTTGATTTTTTTCCTTCAACAGCAATGGGGAGGTATTGTCAAAAGGAACCTTCCAAATGCCTAAGCAAATCACAGTGATACAGATAAACTTGATATGAAAATCTTATGATTGGCTGGTACATCACAATCATGAATCCTCTAAACCCCTTAGGGTGGTAGGGGCACCACACACCTACTGTGGCCATAGCAGCAGAGTGTCATGGGCAAGACAGTGTTTTATCATAAGTAAACGTAATGTACTTGACTGGAATTTGAACTTGGCTCTCTGATTCTTCAATGGGAGCTGCTATCCATTACTTCAGTATGCTGGTATATGTATATTCTAAAAATAATGTTTTTTGGATCTTATTAAAAATGTACCATGCATATAAACATAACTAAAAGTTTCACAGTGAATGAACCATCATCAGTGACTTAAAATTAGTCTATTCTATTGTTTGCACCTCTTCATACACAGTGATTGCTGCCGTTTCTCTCAAAAGGAGTGGACTGAAGCAGCCACCACCCAAGAAAAACCCATGCATAAATATTCATTGAATAAAATAAAATTACCATATGTACATTTTATTATAATTTATTTTTTTAAAATCTCATAACTTATCTTTTGTTGAGATGCCTTTTTTTTTTTCTCAGGAAATGCTAGAATTCAAATTTTTTCTTGCAAGCCTAGCATAGTGGTGTTTTTATACCATTTACTATTAAAAGAGTTTTTATAATTTGAAAACCTTTCTTTTCAAGGAGGTTCAGTGGCTCCTAAAAAATATTTGGCAGGTTCACTATCTACCTTAACCATTGTTTGGTATATTTAAATAAAATCTTTTTTTTGTTTTGACAATAGTTTTTTTTTTTTTTAAAGTAGTTAGTCATTTATTTTTAAATAATATGTTTATACAAATATTGAGATGTAATATGCAGTATGAAAAGGTTCTCTCACCTGGATGTGCTGAAATGTTAATTGAACAGGTGGATCAAGGTAAGCGGGTAATTTACTTGCCAAAGTAACAGCAAGAACATCTGAGTTCACTGTTTCCATTTTCAGAGTCTGGTTCCTAATAAAGAAAGAGATAAAAATTTGCAGAAACATGTCTCTACTCTTAGGGGTGTGTGTTCATTCTGTTAAAAAAAAAATGACAGCAATTTCTAAGTAATTTTTCAATTGCATCAATTGTATTTTCTGCATGAGTAAGGAGAAAAAAATATTTGCAACCATGTCAATGCAAGACGGGGAAAATGTTTGCGGCCACGTCAACGCGAGACGGGGAAAATGTTTGTGGCCATGTCAATGCGAGACACGGGAAATATATAAGTGCAAAATACTTATCTGAGGTTGGCTTAGAACAGAGTTTCTCAAATGGTGGGTGATTTCAACTGTTGGGTGAGTAATTGGAGATTTGAGTGGGTGATATAGGATTTTGAGTATTACAAAAAGTATCTCAACTTATGCTACCCACCAAAAAATATTCAAAAGAGTTATGCAAAGAACCTGTATAAAACAAAAACAAGAATAAATGGGTCACATTTCTAGATGGGGACATAATTATCCTCACAAACAAGAAATATTTTGTTATCTTCTATAGTTTTGAGAAAAGTTATTAAGATTAAAATTGTTCTTCAGAGGAAATAAAAATAAAATCAGATAAAACCAAATAAGGGGAGACTAAAACCAAAAAAGTATTTGCTGAATTTTTATTAGTTGCAAGTATTTTTCTTTTTAAGTTTATAATTATTAGCAAAAATCATTTAATTTTTTGTCAACACTTTCAACAATAATTCCAACCATAAAACCAGCATTTACCATAAAACTAAATTGTATATGTTTTCCGTGGTCACATTTGCTTTCATTTGTTCCTTATTAATAAAGTAGCAGCAGCTGTGTAAGCCAGTGTTATTTTCTTTTTTAGCTCTCTTTTTTTTTTTTATACTACATTGTAAAGTCTGTTTATGAACTAGTAACAAACTTTTACCAAATAATTTTGGTATGTTGTTTTTGTATGTTTTCTATACAGGTGGGCATTGGAAATTTTTTCCATGTGAAAGTGGGCAATGAAGCAAAAAAAAAAAAGGGAGAAAAAGGTTTGGAACCTCTAACTTAGAGTTTTGTGATCCATCACTCAGCAGGATCTAAACAAGAATGATTGTATTAATTATTACATAATATATATTTTATTTATTATAAAATAATAAAATTTATAATAAAAGAATCATTCTTGTGTGTGTCCTGACAAGTGAAGAATCAGGAAACAACTGAGTTGAATTTTAATAATTATTATGAGCGTTAATATACATACAATAATTATTTCTCTAGATAACTATTGAGCCCTTATTGGCAGAAATTCTGTTTAGCTTGATGTACATTGAATTTTATGTATAATAGGTGGCATTATTATAATTATTTTTGAGCGTATGCACACATACACTATGAAAAAAAAAAAAAACTTGCACTAATGAAAAGATTATATAAAAAAGAAAAATTGAGAAGTATAAGCAGTCAGTTGCTGATATCCCCTGATGAGTGGACAGAGTAATTCACAGATGGTCTGTCTATGAAAATCTGAAGTCAGTATGCTGTAGGTAACACCAATCAGATAAGTGACAAAACATTTACTTGTATTAATTATATATATATATCTATCTATATATATATATATATATATATTGAGCAGATGTTAATATATATACATATAAAAAATAAACTAGAAAAAAATATTTTATCTTATATTTAAATAAACAGTGATTAACAGTATTTATTACAAAAAAATATTAAAATAGACAAAACTAAAACTACATGAATGAATATATATATATATATATATATATATATATATATATATATATAGGTATTGAGGTCGGTAAATCAAATAACTAGATATTAGCAACTGTATATATATGCATTAGTGTTCACACACAGGTAAGAAAATAAATATTTACTCTAATTTAAGGTGTAAACTAAATAGTGCTCAATGTGGTTAGAGCTAAGAAATATATATTAATAAATATACATATGCTTACATTCGAAGTATACTTACATGTCTGAGAAGAAATCTGGTTTATTGGTCAAAAGGCCGGCCAAGTTCTTGTAGTAAATGGCAGTATAGCCAACAGTTTCGTTAGCTGGAAAAAAAATATCTTTGCACTGAATATTGTTTATTTCAATGTTTAGGATAAAACATATTTGAAGCTTCAAGGGTTTCTAAATTAATAAATTACTAACCCTTCAACCACTAATTTCCATTTGTTTTTAGGATAATGGACGTTAAAGCTTTATAGGTAAAAATTACTGCCTAACTCATAAACATAGTCAAAGAAATACAAAAAATAAAATTTGAAACGTGAAGAAAAGACCAAAAACAAAGTTGTAAATATAGAGACAATGTTTCAATGATGCCAACATGAAAATGTCTCAATGCATGTAGAATGAATCTATGTGTGTTTCCAAAAGTAAAGAGAATACCAGTTGCTGAAATTAAGTTCTACCTTAATGCTTAGTTACTTCATGTCTACCATTGTGCAGGTCCATGAGGAAAGTAACAGACAGTATTTTTTTAATTCAGCACTGCTTCTATAATTGTTATAAATGTGCATATAGTGACACAAGAGAACAAACAAAATAAGGTACTACTGGTGAGGCTAAAGAAAAAAATAAAATTCTTTATATTGCTGATATAGAGAATCAAGATATAATGTCTCTTGCATGTGTTGGGTTGGTTGACCAAGGTCACAGGTGATAACATTGACATCATGTCCATTCGCTGTGACTGTGTAGTGAGTGGTGTTCTTAAAAGCAAAAGTGGTGGATCATGACTCATTTTCTAAGGCTTATCAACTCTTTGCAGATTATTTAAAACCAGGAAATATTTTTAGATTGTAAGAATTTTTTTGAGATAATAATGATTTAGTGATACAAGTCTTACTAATTAAACCATAGCAGGGGGGGGGAGAGATTGATTCATACCTTTCCCAATGGTATTAGTGTGTAAGTGAATATATATAACAAATGCAACTGGAAATTGGAACTTGGCTCTTCGATTAACAATTCCAAGCTATTATCCATTACACCACCCACACATCCAAGGTTACAGCACCTAGTATTTCCAAGTGGCCACTCATCTAGGTACTGACCAGACTCAACATTGCTTAACTTTGGTGATCATACAAGAACTGGTGTTTTAATGTGATATGGATGTAAGTCTCATGTTTTTGTTTTAAAGGTGATGTTTGTGATTTGATCCTTTTATATTGTATTTATATTTTCTTTTTAGGGGATTTGTTTTGTGAACAGGTTTTGATGTAGAGTAAATCTGAAGTCAAGTATAATGAAGTCTCATGGGACATTATACCCAAGGGGAAATAACAGTCCATTTCCCCACCCCTTATGCTTTATTTATCCATGTGCAAATGTTAATATTACAATGTCTTTTAATTACTTTTTAATTCAAAATTCAAATTCTGCATATCTTTGTCAAAAATAGAAAAAAAAAATCCTCTTTGAGTGTGTGCAGCATTGACATGAACTGTTTTTGGTATTGCAACTTTAATGCGGATAATTTGAACATGGAACGTCAATTTCATATCAAAAATTTCTTGCAGTCAAACCATCAATCCAATAGCGATGAAAGAAGGAAAAGGCTTAAGATTTCAAAAATTAGGAAACTGGATTGCTACAACTTGGAAATTGGCTTCCTTATGATCTAATAAGGCAGGCATGGTGGAGTAATGAATAGCAGCTTGAATTGAGGAATTGGAGACTTGAGCTTGAATTCCAATCAAATCCATTACATTCACTTACATGCTAATACTCTTGGGAAAGGTATGAATCCTCTTCTCCCCCCAGCTATGGGTAAATAGCAGGGCAGACCGGGTTCTATAGCCATGGATGGCAACTGGTCTACCGCAGAAACTAATGGCAACCTGAAAAAATCTGCCTTGTCAATCATGTATCAAAAGATCCATGATCCCCTAAGCATGTATCACACATATCACATAACTGACTGATTATTTAAAAGAAAATGGATGTTTTAAATTATAGGGCAATGCAGATAATGACTTACTGGAGGTAAAGTGGCTAAAATACAATCCAAACTGGATCTCCAAGAAACATTTTAGGGAGATTGCTTTGTGGGTTGGAGGAGGTATCTGCTTTATTAACACTTTTTTTTTTAATCATATCACTTCATGCAAGGTAGTAAAGCCACTAAGACACAAGTGGTTACTGAGTGTAGAAGAACAAGAAAGAGAAACATTAAGGAGTGAGAAGAAGATTAATCAATGACAGTTTGGAAGATAATGACAGACTTTGCATTTAAATTTTTGAAGATCAAAGTTAACTGGAAATCCAGAAGAGAGTTGCACAAATAAGAAGTGCAAAAAGAGAAACTGTTACATCTTGCCATTTCAATTGTAAACACCAATCTAATACTGTGCTTAAATTCATAAAGCCTAGATACCATAGCAAAGAGTTCATCAGAACAATTACCATGAAAGTATTTACAGAAAAGGTACAGGGAAGTTATATTAAGGCAGTGGGAAAGGGACTAAAACCAAGATGCCAGGTCAGGACCATTAACATTGCAAATTCTTCTTTTGATTTCATCAAGATCTTGGCAAGGATAAAAATTAAACCTATTTTTCACATAATCTTCAGCTTACAGAACAATTCCTCAAACACATGAAGAGATAGAAACTACTCGTTAAGCAAAAAGACTTAAATAAATCTTTCTAGGAATTTTGTTAATCATTTCAAGGAGATTACAGACAGTAAAGGATTCTAAGTTAATTGATAAATTCTAATTAAATATTAATAACAAAAAATTTTTATGACTTTAAATCTGCACATTCCTTTTGGGAAGATCTGATCAATAGATATTAGAAATTATGCATCTGTTCTACATAAAAAATCAATCTTGATAAAATGGTTAAATCAATGAAAAGTGCTCAATACAAATTCAAAAAATGAAAATATAGAATTTTATAAAATAACCAGTAAATGTCTATGAAAAAGTGTATATTGAGAGAAAACAAAGAACATTTAAAACAAAGGAATTACAACCATAACTGCTCCCTTCAAACTGGCAAAGTAAAAAAAAAACAGTAAAAGACTTGCTAATTATATATATATATATATATATATATATATATATATATATATAGAAAATGAAAGATAAAGATTAGAGAGCTATTGTCAAATGGGATGTGGTGGGGAAGACCCAGGCATTTGACATTGGGAACAAAATGTGCAAAGTTGTACCAGGAGAAGTTGGCAATAATGCAATATCCTGACCAACATAAGCTACTAAGTGAAAGAGCATGGTAATGATGACATGCCTCCTAGTTCTTTCTAGCAAGCTATGAGCCCAGATAGGAATGTTTGCATTAATAAAGGATTTTTCTGCCTTTCCTAATATTTATTCATATAACACACACACATATTATATATATATATATATATATATATATATATATATATATATATATATATATATATGTATATATATAGGCATCTATGCAGATGACACTTCAATTTACTCCTACCTCAGAAACAAATATAGTGTTGCTGACAAAACTAACCTGGCTGTTCATCTCGAAAAGGACCTCCAATCGGTTGTGAACTGGTGCAGTAATTGGCTGGTTAACTGTAACACCTCCAAAACAAAACTGCTCTCTATTAATCACCACAGAGATCCTTACCTCCCCCCCCATTAGAATGTCTGACACACAACTTCCTGAGAGAATCTCTCCGTGGCTGCTTGGTCTCACCTTGTCTACTGACCTGAGATGGAACAAATACATTGAGTCAATTGCTTCGTCTACCGCAAGGAAAGTTGGCTCCTTGTGCCGCTCCAGGAAATTTTTCTCCCCGGAATCGATCCTTCAAATCTACAAATCAACCATTTGCCCTTGCATGGAGTATTGCTGTCATATATGGTCTGGAGCCCCTTCTGTTTGCCTTGGGGTTCTTGGTAAGATCCAGAGACGGATATACAATATAATTGGCCCCGATATGGTGTCTCGTCTACAGTCACTGTCTCACAGACGTGCTGTCGCATCTGTCTTTTTTACAAATACTTTCATGGTAATTGCTCCAATGAGCTGCTTTTGCTGGTTCCCAGACTTTGTGAATTCAAGCGTCCTATGAGGCTGGCATCCCGCTCTCACCCTTTCACTGTCGAAACTATTAAATCTAGCTGTCTCTTCTACTCCAATAGCTTCATGTCTCGCACATCTGGAACTCTCCTTCCCTAATCCTGATTCCTTGATAGCTATAATCTCCAGCTATTCAAATGTAATGTCAATCGACATCTATAGTTGCCTTGATCTATCCACTATCTTTCTCCCCATTCTTACCTCTATCATTCCTATCTGCTCTCACTCCAAATCCTCTATAACCCCTTGCGTGCTAGTGGCTTCCCGCCTTGCTAGGGGTGAAATGCTTAAAACTTTTTTATACATTATATATATATATATATATATATATATATATATATATATAAACAACAATGAAAAGTAATAATTATGAAAATACAAAAAAAATAGTATATAATAATTAAAAAATATACAATGGAAAAATATGCAGTAAAAAAACAATTACATTACAAATGATGCATTTATGAACTAGTGTGCAAGAATGAACATATGTCTGGTATGATTACGTCTTATGGAGAACTTGCATTTATGAATGGACTGATGGATATGCAAATTGAATGTTGGTATGCACATGTCATTTACAAAAAAAATGAACATTTATATAAAAGTTCCACATGCCATGCCTGTTTTGGATGTCTCAGTTATTTCCTTTTAACTCAACACTCCAATGTCTTTATCCACTGGACCATGTGTCCTTGAGGACCAGTGGATAAAGATGTTGGTTAGATCCAGTGACTAGAGCCAAAAAGTTGTGAGTTCAATCCCAGGCCACAGCAGTGGTGAACCAAAACTTGGAGAGTTGAGTTAGAGGCAAACAACTGAGACATCCAAAAGAGGCATTGCACGTGGAAGTAGAACAGTCTATTTCAGTGGATGAAATAAATGGTTTGGTTCGAAATTGCAATCACCTGAAGAACGCCGGAGTGTACAATGGCCAAAACGTTGTGAATATGGCAATGAAGATAACAGTCCGATTTATGTAAATAATGCAAGTAATCAGATATACTCTATCTGAAATTTTGCACATGCCTATATATATATATATATATATATATATATATATACTTGATTGATTTAATTTTATAATGACTTGTTTTTTGTTTTTTTTTATTAAGAATATTTTTCTTTTGACAAATTCAAAACTGCACAATTTTGGAGGAACTGAATTTTACTTAATCTCTTTTCAAAATAAAAATAAAAAAATTCACAAATAAGAGAAACAAAAATTTGTTTCTTCTTTGTCTTCTCACTTTCTCACCCAACTCCAGGTCGGTTGTAGTGAAAGAGATAATCAGGTACCCCGAAAAAAAGTTTGTGTTTTGTGTGCGATCTGCCGAAGAAAAATTACCAAAAAGTAGTCAGCAAAAATCTACATCAATGACTAGAAGCTATGCTAATGTTCTTCCCTCCCCTGAATGGTGTGACCAATCAGAAAATTCTCTCGGTGAACAGAAGTCGTTGTTTTTCACTTATAAAAGATGATTTTTTTGAGCTGTGGGACGAAAACGCGTTGTTGTTGGCGAGAAGTGAAGGTTGGATTTGTGACCCCATTTTGTCGTCTCTACGTTGTGTGTTTGACTGTTACGTCGGACTATCGTGTGAACTGCGATTTCGCTACAAGTGTTGCGGACAAGAATCAAGAAATCTATGGCTGTTGCTAGAATCAGTTGACAGTCTTTACTTTACCCCAACATCAGTCTTATGACCTCTCTGCCTAGAAGAACCTCCACATATTGAGATCTACTGTTAGTATAAGTAGTAATATTGTACTCATTGCCGGCTTGCTAGGTAGGTTGCATAGCTTACAGCACATAGTATTCCCCAGCCGTCACCAATTTGGGTACTGACCAGGCTCCGTGAAGCTTAACTTCAGTCATCGAATGAAAACTGGTGTTTCAACATGATCTGGTCATAACCTGTGCAACTAATTTCACAAATTAATTATTTTTTTATTCTTTGTTCTTACAGTCACCCATCTGAGTACTGACCAGGCTCAATGTTGCTTAACTTTTTTTTTTCCATTTCAAACTCACCTGGTAGGAAAGATTCCAAAGTCTTTTGAGAAATGATAACATTACTTTTGTTGGAATCAGGTTTGGGGAAAACAATGTCCTTTGACTTTGTCTGCCCAATTTGAACATCTGAGAAATAAAAGAAAAAAAATCTCTTGAAATTGATAAAAAGAAGGACATGAAAGTCATCTGATATTAAATCTCATTTGATTTCAATTTAAGGATTAGTCAGTAATGAAGAAATGAAAAAGAAGTGTCTTTCAAAGAAGAAGGCTGAAGATTATGTCAGCCAAAACGTTAGGCTAAAAATATAGAAAATACAGCCCCCTCCCCAAATATATAGCATACTGAAATAATCATGTGGAAATTTCATAGCATATACAGGCTGAAGAATATCAATGAAAACATTTTAAAATTTAAAAACAGCAAAAATAAAGACTATAGTAAAGAAAAACAAAATTAAAAAATGCTTCATAGAACAGGCAGAAAACAAAGAAAAAAAATTTTATCTTAGTTTAGCTGAAAACCTGACTTCCAAACATTTTTATTAATAAAGTAGCCTAGAAGCCACCCTTCAGGCAGACTTTAGGTTCATTCCTGCCTGTTGAACAATACCGGCATCAGATGCCTTCGAATAACACTTGCACTAATAGTACTTGATTGATAATACTCACTCAAATAGTAACCTCCAAATAGTAATCTGTATAGAGAATAGTACAGAGAACAGAGATCTGTATAGTAATAGAGGATAGAATAGAAAAGAGGATCAATTAGACGTCACACTAATTCCAATATATATATATATATACATACATACATACACACACACATTTCCTTTACTATCACGATATCTACTTATTCAAAATGGGATTGCCTGTGTTTGCTCTCTGATGGTCTATGTTCAAACTCAAATGTCAGAAGCAACATTTTATTCCTGTATAACATTGTCAATTATAACTGTTCATAGCAGGTCAAGGGTTAATAAATATTTCTCACCCATGTTTTCCGTCTGGAATACTGGCTCATCCGATACATTATCCAAATTATTTACTATGGAGTTCCCAAAGTCTCCAATAACTTTCATCAATTTTGGAACACCATTATTCTGAAGCGAGAAAGAGGAAAAGATGATGAGAGAAACTCAATGTATTGATAGGTCATATAATATCAACCTGCCTATAAGATATATATCTTTACATGCAAATATTACATTGTGGTAGTGTTATTGATGGCAGGTTAAGCAGAAAAGGCTTGAGTTGTATATCTGATAAGTCCAGGATGAGGTAAATTACTATTACCAAAGCACTTAAATCACATATAAAATATATATATATTACTTATGGTAGAACAACAAAAGAGAATTATTAAATCCCCCCAAAAAATAGGTTGATAATTTTGAATAAAATAAAATCACAGGATATGTGTGAAGGTAAAGTATACTATATAGGTACTGTATATGACAGAATTTAAAATGCATCAAGAAAAAAAAAAGGAAAAAAAAAGGAAAAAAAAAAAAGGAAAAAAAAAAGGGGAAAAAAGAGAAAAAAAAGGAAAAAAAGTAAAGAAAAAAAGAAGAAAAAAATTTCTTTTTTTTCTTCTTTTTTTCTTTGATGCATAAAGAAGAAGAAAAAAAAAAGCACACCCTGCATTTTATGTGAGGCTGAGGCTTCATTTAGATTAATTTTATCCTCAATGTTTACTACCATAGGCTATAATTTTAACTGTGTGGCGAACAAGTGCCAGTACATATTCAAAGGAGGCCCTGAGTCACATGCAGACATGCATGTTGGAACTAGTTAGTTATGGCTTGATTTTCCCCATTAACAGCAGAACCACTTTGTATACCCAGATATGGGCCTCTCTGCAAATTTTCCAAATCTGGGTTTTTCTCAAATGTCTTGCATTGTGGGATATCTTGTTTTGCTATTTTTATAGTACTGCCAAGTTATTATTCCCCTCTGTATTTAAATTTGTATTACCCTGACCAGGGATTGAACTTGCAGTTACTATGACACCAAATACATAAACCAATACTCTAATCCCCTAGGATATTGTTCAGTAAATATACTTTAATTTTGTTAACACAAATTTACTGCCAGTTCTGTATATAAAACACAATGGTTTTCAGTGTTTCATTATTAAAGTCAATCAATTAGCATGAGTTACCTGAGGAAGACCAGAGACAGCACCAGCTGAAATGCATTTGCAATAAAGAACAGCAATACTGGGCTGTTATTTGTTGAATTATGGTTGAAAATAAGGAAAGTATTTAACCTCTTCCCTGCCAATTATTTTGGGGAAAAACGTTTCATTTTCAGGAAATTTTTTTTATTTGTTTTTAACCCTTTCAGCCCTGTGTTCCTGAACAATTCTAACCCTTTTGCTTGAGCTCTCGAGTCAAAATTCACAAATAATTGGTATGTAATGTTTTACGGTAGATATAAAAATAGTTATAAGTGTTTACCCACCATTCAACCAGAGGCTGGGCATTACATCATTTTTCTCTACCACCAGTAAAGCTGTGATCAGGTCTCAAAGGGTTAATATAGTAACTAAGAAACTGAGACACTTTGAAATACCTGAGTGGTGGCTAACACCTCTACCAGATGTATCAGTTGACTGCTGGAGTTGATTCATTTTATGCCCTTCTGAGATTGAAACAAGATCGACATATAAACATGTCAGTAGCTGGTTTTTGAACATTATGTTTTGGATGCGTTTATTCATCTGTGCCTGAAAAAGACACTTTTGGTAACAACCTATATATATGTCTATGCCAGGGAAGGGGTTGATTTTTTTTTTTTTAAGTTCATCAGTATAAGGCCCAAGAGCCACACCTGGTAGAGGGCAACTGAATGAGGTGGAAATTGTAGTGTTCAAGGAAGCAGTCACACAGGAGTGTTTCTGCTACAAAGTAGTCATTCTCAGGGAAAACCTGTTTGAGAGGAACTTCTTCTTTACATTTGGAATATAGAAAAATGAAGGCGATTCAATTCTGGATGAAGTATAGGGAGTCCTTGCTGCCATAATGTGCTGGAAGTAAAGAGTGGAGCTCTTCTGAACATTTGCTCAGATTTTCTTACCTTTGTGTTGAGAACATCCCACATTTTGTGTTTAGCAGAGAGGAGGTTGCTTGCAGTTTGATAAAAATTCTGAAAAAGTTTTGAAAGAAAACAACCAACAATAGTTTAAAATCTTTTCTGAAATGAAATACAAAAGCTGACGGAAAATATAAAGCAATAAAGATGATGGGTTATAAAGAATATATATTTGGGGGTGGGGGGTTAACTTTCCACATGTCTTCCATCATTAGCAATACAAAGGGTAATACGATTTTGCAGTTCACGGAAAACATTTGCGAACTGATTTACAGTAATGCCTGAAATCACATTAGTTATTTTAGCTATACTTAAAACTAGGTACATTAAACTTTATGACATTTTTTACAGACTATTTCTATCGTAAGTTATAAATTTTTTAATGTGCACACGAACTTTATGGACACCATATATATATATATATATATATATATATATATATATATATATATATAGCAAAGTAAACCTAAACGCAGATCAGCAGGGCAGACTGGCTGCCCTGAAGAACTGCATAGGTGAAACCTAGGTAGGTTTCTCTAGCTCTTTAGGTTTACTTTGCTATATTTGCTCTATTTAGCATATTGAGCACTTTGTTTAGTTATTTTACTTACTTGTATCAGAGGTTTTTTTTCTTTGGACTCTGAACGTAGATTCTAGATGATTATTTTCACCAGAAATATATAGTTCTTTCTTTTTTTTTTTTTTTTCCTCTTGGGTATTAGTTTGTTGATTTACAAGCTAAAACACCTAAGGTTTTGCCGGACGAGTACAACTGCTTATATTGATAAGATTATTAGTGTTATATATATATATATATATATATATATATATATATGTATGTATGTATGTATATAGAGAGAGATGATGTGATGGATAAATTGTTTAAATTACACAAAAAATGAAAAATAACACAGACATTTCATTTTAACAGATATATTTACCTAAATTACATAAAAATATCTTGAAATACTAAACAGTAAATTTATTCAATAAAATTGCTATTGGTTTCAATCATGGCCTCCAGATGACTTTGGAATCTTCTGAAACTCTTCTATATAGCCTTCTTGTTTGGTGAACACTGCCATAATCTTTGCCTTCAGTTCATCTTTGATATTACAAGGAGTTTTGTTGGTCTCTTGCTCAACTGTGCCCCACACATAATAATCAAGGGGGTTGCAGTCTGGGGATTTAGATGGCTAGATGTAAGGGGTAATGTGGTCACAGAAGTTGTCTGGCAGCCATGACTGGGTTCTCCTGTTTGTGTGGCATGGTGCAGAGTCCTGTTGCCAGTCATGGAGTCTTTCAGCAGCCACCTTCTTGACCCAAAGTAATCCTACCTCCTTAAGGCAATTGATGTAGGCCTCGATGTTGAGTCTGAGGCCTTGTGGGAAGAGGAATAGAGGCATAATGTCGACATCACTAAAGATCACTCCAAACAATATGATGTTAACTGGATATATCATCCAACTCAAGTACAGTGCAAATTTTATGATCCTTTTTTACACAAAAATAAGGGATTGCATTATACAGAGGTAACTTTTTTGAAGAGATTAAAAATCATGTTTTTTCAGCAACTTGTTACTCTATATACAGGTACATTTTTTCAGGAGGGGTTAAAATTCATGTTTAAAAATTCAGGGGTTGTGCTATAAAATGAAGCCTGCTCATACACAAGTGCACGCACACATATGTACATGATATATATATATATATCATCATTTTTATTCATTTACTGAAGCTCACTAGTCCATCTTGCCTTCAATTTGTCCTGTGAATATCAAATTTTCCAAGCCCTCTTTCCTCATTGTGCACCCAGAAACTTTAACTATCTCTTCTTGATTTTATCCTTTTTGTTTCTATTTCCTCTAAAACTTTGTCATTGCTCACATGGTCAGTCCATGGTATTCTCAGCATGCTTCTGCAGAACAACATTTCTGTTGCTTCATGTCTCTTTTACATCTGTGAGGAGATTGTCCAGCATTCACCGTCATATAAGAGGACTGATATCATGTAATAGTTTAGTATTCTTTGTTTCTAACAAAATTTTCCTGTTTCTTAATACTTTGCTTACCTTTTGGAAAGCCTCTTTGGCTATCCCAATGCACTTTTGGATTTCAGTATCACATTTTCCATCCTTTTAGTTTCTTAATACTTTGCTTAGCTTTTGGAAAACATCTTGCACTATCCCAAATTGCCTTTGGATTTCAGTGTTGCACTTTCCATTCTTTGTTAAAACACTTCCCAGATATTTAAATTTTTGTACTTGTTTAATTTTGGTCTCTCCAATTTGAATTGATGTTTAGTTCTTTCTTCTCACTTTCCCTCACTACATTCTTGTGAATTACATTGAGCAACTTTCAAATAAACACAACAAAAACTTTAAGAATATGGCAGTCAAAACCAAATTAAAAAACATGAATAAAAAGATAATTGTCTGAAAATTGTAAATAAGAAAGAATAAACATATATATATATAAACAAAAGTTAAAATCATTTTTAAAATTTACCATTGCTTCTTTATTGCTAATTTTATTCAATGATTCACTGATTTCACTGAATTCTCCTAAGGCCTTGGTTCCAGTTTCCAAACATTTGGGATCATGGAGGGTTTCTTGCTGTTCTGTGATCTTGGAGAGGGATTCTAAAAGTGAAGCAACTTCTTTCTTCATAGGAGTCTTGGAGTTCTTTATGACACGCAACTGGAGAAATCAAAAAAGACAGTTAATGACAAGAGAAATTTTATGGTCATTTTTAATAAATTTTTATCAGCATAAAAAGCAGAACATAAAAAGAATCTGCAATGTTATCAGACCTGACCTGGCATCTCGGCTTCAATCCCTTTCCCATTGCTGTAATGTAGCTTCTGTGAGCTTTTTCTATAAATACTTTCATGTTCTGATGAACTTTTCTCTATGGTACCTAGGCTTTAGGAATTTAAGCACAGTACTAGATTGGCAGAAAGGTCTCATCACTTTACAATTGAAATAGCTAGATGTAACTGTAAATTCTATGCTAACAGCAGCTTCTCTCACACTTCACAATTATGGAAATCTCTTCCAGCTTCTTGCTTCCTGGTCAACTTTGATCTCCAAAAATTTAAATGCAATGTCAATCATTATCTTCTGTTTTCTTAATTCTTGTTTTATTGTTCTCTCTTCTTAATAGCATTTTTTTTCTTATACTCAGTAACACTTTTGTGTTTTAGTAGATTTATTGCTTGGAGTGAAATAATTAAAAATAAATTGACAAATTCAGAATTTTGTATATTTCACTGTAATATCTTCAGAAAAGGCAATAATTCAGATTCATGTGACACATTGAGAGTGTCATTTAATGAATCAGAAAGATTACGTCACTGGAACCCTTACGATCATAATTTAGAGCTGGAAAATGATGTTTTAATAATGAAAAATTAATACAATTGTTATAATTCTCATATATGCTTGTAGCTTATATTTTGTCTGGTGGATGACAGAACATGGTCTGGGGGAGGTGGCAGAGGGAAGGGACTTGTTGAGGAGCTGCAAGGGGTAGAAAGAGGTGGAGAGCCATGATTGCCTACAAACTGAAAGGACATGGCATATAAAAAGAAAAGAAGTTTCTGGTTAATAATATTGTAAGGAAAACACTGGAACAAAAGATTAGGGAAGAAAAGGTCTAATCCCATGAGGGAGAGGGGATTAATAATAGAATAATAGCATTACTGTAGTTCAGTGTGGCAACAGTATGCTTTGCGATAACTCTTCCTATGAGTAGACATTCCACTCATATTGAATAGACAAGTTTATTCAGCAATTAGTAGAGTGAAGCTTGGTCATCTTTCTACACAGCAGGTACCTTTGAAACATCTCTTCCAGTTGAGGGTGTTGTGCTCCCTCCAAACAGACAAGCCAAGCACTAGAGCACCATTTATTAACTGCTTCAGCCCCTTACATATCCCACCCATAGTCAGCTAGATGCGTACATTTGACATATATACTATAATTTCATTGATATATATGTCGTCTAAGTGCTTTTGTTGAATGGTGTCGTATGCTGAAAGAGTTGCATTCACTATGGATTTCTTTAATTCTGCCGCTTGTCCGTTGGATCTTTTCTGTTAATTCATCTGAAATAATGTAAAGTTGCTTTTCACAAATATTAATTCACCTCAAAAAATTATAAATTTTAAATCAAAATTCATTTCTTGCCTCTCAACAACTCCAACCCCCAGAATTAAAAATTGCCAAAAAACGTTATGCACATTTCCTAAGTGTGGATGATATTCAAGGTACTTACAAGGAATTTTTTACCCTTTAAAAAAAAAGAAAAAAATCTGTTTTAGCATATTTATCAGGGTGAGCACAAATGTAGACCCTTCACTTAGTGCATCCAAGTTGCCCACATTTGGGGCAATTGCAAAGGTCAACCCAACTGGAATGCAATGAAAAGGCCTCGCTTTGGGAGAATTTGGTGTGAATTTTAGTAAATATAAATTGTTTATATTTAGGAGAATTAATATATAAGATCCTGCCTTTCTACACAACAATAATTTACTTAGTTGAAGATATGTAGGGACATTATTATTAATAAAAAAACAAATAAAATAATAATAAGTATCATAAATAAATAAAACAAAAACAAATAAAATAATCAAAATTTCCCAGCATGCAACAAAAACCTTCCTCTCCCCCCACCACCTATGAAACAGATTCTTTGCACCTAAAACTGCCAAACTCATTCTCGTTTGACTAGACTTAAAAGAGATACGTTTCCTTTCCTCTTATGGTACTTTGCTATGTCGTGCAATAAAGTTCATGTTTTGTCACATAAAAACTTACCAGACGATAAATTAATAAAATTTTATATTTTCATTTTTCTACTTCAACATGCTTTCACTTAATTCTTTATTGGCTTTTATTTTGTGAACATGATATTATTTCAACTGGTAAGATGTGAGTGACCCCACAGATATATTGAAAGTGACATGATCTACAAGTCCTTTACAATTAATATACAAATGAGGCTACTTCAGTTTATCACTTATTCTTACTAAATTAGCATTGAAACAATTTAGGATATGTAAAATTAAACAAAAGATACATGAATAGATAAATAGATAAAAACAAAAATCTAATTTCTTTTGGCCTAAACTCAATGCAAAAAACATAAAAGTCTCACCTTTGAAAAAATTTCCCAGATGGCTAAATCCACACACTCTTGTTGGGAAGGACTGTTCCAATGACCATATATATCACATGTTCTGACGATATTTCCTGAAAAATAAACACATCAAGGACAAATATTTATTAAAATGAGAGGAACATGGACAAGGAGAAAAGACGCAGTCTCCAAAAAATGGAAATTCAAAACAAGAAAGATGAAAAAAATGTTAATAGAAAGGGAAGAAAAAAAAAAAGAAAGAAGCTGACCAGTACTTGTTGCTCTTTTTTTCAGGGGGTCGGTCTATCAAGGAAATAAAAATCTGTTCAGTAGAACTAAAACAAGGGGGAAATGCGGATAATACACACACACACACACATTAACTACCTTAAAAGCTGCCCTATTTGGAAGCATTTAAACTAGTTCCCATGGAGAGCTCTTGATTGGGTATTCATCACAATAGGTAGGAACAAGTAGATGCAATAGGTAGCAAGAAACTACAGAACTTAAAATTGATTGTTGCATTTAAGTATTGCATTAATATTTAAGCTTACCTTTTAAAAGTTCAACAATAATTCTTCTGCTGCCACTTGATTTAAAGACAATTTGATGTACGTACAAACAATTATTTTTATTTTATGGGTGACTTTTCCTGGATTTTGTAATTAATTTTGATTATTCCCAAATTTATTAAGTTATAAAAATTGTTATCGTATTTTTGTGATATACTTAATTAACGGTCATTGTATAACTCAAGACTTCAATGTTATGGTAAAACAGTATTTAATTACAATTGCAAATAAATACTTAACAACAACAAAGTAAAAGTCAACTAAAGATAATTAACCATTTCAGTGAATACTTTGTTAGTGTAGCTTGGCTTAAAGTCCAGTAAATCCTAAATCAAAATCATCGACACAATAATTCACACTAATTCAACTGGATAGTTCCATTCAATAGTCACTCAATAATCACTGTAGTCAGTAGCCTTACACTGCTATTTATACATCTGGAGGAAAACATATGTTCATAAGTCCAGGGTGTCACACTTGAGCCTCGGTGTCAATAGTTATTCATTTTCTTCCTATACGAGACATACAAAAAGATTTTTCTCAAAGGTCACATAAAAAAAAAAAAAAATGCTAAAAACAATCACAGTAATGAAAACTTGGGAATCTAAAATTTCAGGACTGCTGGTCCAGATCTGATCTGGAATGTTTTTAATTTGCTCACGTAGACGACCTGTGTCTAAAATGGTAAAATATGTTGGGCTACAGCCTCTAGGAGTAAAATTGAAAAAGTGTGGCATTCATATTTATTATATAGATATATCAACACGGTCATTCCTTGTCATGGTGGAGGAATTTGTATAGTCCAATGTCTGAGAGCAATGCTGTCAGGAGTTCTAAACTCCTGCTAGGACCACCCTTGGCGACAAAGTTGAAAACAAGGACCCAGACTAAGCATGACCAACCCCAAAGACCCCAGCATTGGAACAAATGGATGATGATTACAAGAGATCTCAATAGTTGAACCAGCAGATGAAGATGGCTATGCACAATGGACATGCTACAGAAGGTGCCACTTGAAATTATAACAGAATCAGTGGCAGTCCATTGCAGTTACATAACTGGATTCTGCATGTCTTCTTCCATTTATGCCACAGAGGAAGGTCATGAAATCAAGTATGTGGGTCACTTCCTGGCAAGATGAAGTCTACCTTAAATGAATTCATGCCATTGGCACTTTCTTCTACTTTGATTTCTTTCACCCCCAACCAACTCTTGGAAAGCCTAATGGTGATAGGGAATGGATGATGGAAGCTTCCAGTCCTGAACCTGCATGTTGGCAGCAAATTTAGTCATCAATGCCATCATCATAAAGGAAGCGATCAGCAAAGAAGAAATTAAACTCTTGGATACGAGATAAAGCCACAGATGCCAATATCAACACGTTTATATTTATATTAAAAACTGATCCCATCAAAACCCAACACCCATTCTTTTTGTTTACATAAAGAAGCTTTTTTTTTTTTATACTATTGTTCACCTAATACAAGAATCAAGAACCACTCAGGGTAGAGAGCTACTGAAAGGGCATAAAGGGAGAAAGTAAAAAGTGAATAGAAGCTGCCAGAGTGGAACATCTTCCTTACCAATGGAATACGAAGAGAATGAGAAGTTGACCCTGTGTACATTGTAGGACAGGTTCAAGCTGTAAAGATCTGAACTAGAGCAACTAAGGAATGTAGCTTGTCTGAATGATTGCCATGGGAATAGTGATAGAGTAGTGTAAGAGGCTAGCAACATTTTGTCTTTGGGGAAAGGGGCTGTATTGTGGAAAATAATTCATTACCCATAACTCTGCATAAATGTTTTTGAACACTTGCTGAAAAGAGAGGATTGTGCAGCTTCAATCCAGATATGACATTTTTGGTTTGATATAACTAAGATTTTTTTTATATGTTAACCAAATGTAAAATTAATCAATAGATATGATCATTACAAGATAAATCACTGATGTACTGATTTTTTTTCTTCTTTACATTTATTCACCCAATTAAAGGCCCAAGAGCTATTCAAGGTAGAGTGTTAAAAACTGAAGTTGTTGTCAGGGCATAAAGGGAGAAATTAAGGAATGCATATTATGAGGATATGTAAGATAGATAAAATTTGACTCTACACTTGAAAAGATTAACATTGTAGTGATGAGGGAAGCATCCAAAATGCAACAGTTTTGAGGAAAAATCCTTATGGAATTTCTTTCTTGCTAATGGAATATGAAGACGATTCAACCCTATGACCATTCCAACATAAATCCCTGATATACTGATTTTTTTCTTCTTTACTCTTATTTAGCTAATAAAGGCCCAAGAGCTACTCAAGGCAGAGAGTTAATAACTGAAATTGCTGTAAGGGCTTAAAGGGAGAAAGTAAGGAGTGCATATTATAAGGTAATTAATTAGGATAGATAAAATTTGACTTTAGACATGAAGATTTTCATGATTGTAGAACAGACACAAAAATGGTCTCCAGAACTTTCAGAACAATTTTTTCTCTTTTTTAAAATTGCTATTAATGGTAATTCTATCTTCCTCCCTATCCATTTCCCTCCCTTTTTAATGTCTGCTATTATAGCATTCATTAAATTTTGTCCTCCAAATAAGGTCTTTATCAAAAATGTTAATCACATGCTTAATAATCATTTTCCTCCTTCTGGTGCAAATGCTAACCTTCATGGCTAAGAGACGCCACGTTGCATTGTGGTGAACCACCCTCATTCCCTTTGTATTCCATTGGTGAGGTGTAAGCGCCACTCAAGCAGCTTCACCTTTATGAACCACTGATTTGGGGAACTGTCTCTCAAATGGAAGTTTTCTTGATTGCTATATTCTTAACCTGTTCAAGTCTTGGGTTAAACATTATCCTTCCCACATAAACTGTGCCTTTCACTATGTAACCTTCTATCTTGAGTGGCTCTTGGACATTGTACAGAGTGAACACCATTTTAAAAAAAGACAAAAAAGAATGACAAATTGGATTAAAGCTTTTATTTGTACTTACCTGAATAGTATTTACATGAACCCCCACCCATCAAAGTTGACAATGATATAACAAATTTGCGAGGTAGTTATAAAGGAGTGATTTGTTCAAATACTCATTCAGTTATTCTCCCATTGTGGCATGATAGTGATGAGACCTTTTCGTCAACCTCTCTAGGAATGGAATGGAGCATAAAAATGTGAATTTATACCTTTCAAAGGAATATTTTTAATGTCATATTGAGTTGGCCATGTCTTTTCAGATCTTACTTTTCTTTATTATCTATGAATTGCCATACTTTTGGGAGAAAGATTATGGAGTGGCTTCTCATATTGCAATCTCCATAGCTTGGAATTTAATGTTTTCCTTCTCTTAGACCCAAGGTTAAAAAGCTTGGTCTATCTTGTCATTTCATTCATAGCTAGGGGGAGAAGTGATGGATTCATCCCTTTCCCAAGGGCATCAGTGCAAAAGTGAATGCAACACAGAGCATTTGAACTCGGCTAATTGATTCTACTTTCCATGCCAGTATCCATCACATGACCCACACATTCCCCCCGAAAATTTGTGCTAATGTGAAGAATGTTTGCCTAAACTTGAGCACCTTTTTGCTGATTCTGTTTCCATGCCAATAACGTTTATGAGATTAGCAAAATACTGATATTATTGCAGGATTAGTGGAATTGTTTTCTAAAGTTTAGGCATTAAGCATGTTGGAAGCTAAGCAAAGTATTAAGAAACAGAAAAATTTCATTAAAAACAAAGAAAAGAGTCTAAACTGCTATGCAATATCAACTCCACAGATGGACAGACACATAATGAGGAAATTGATTCATTCATTTTCTATGGCTTACCAACCCTTTGCAGGTTATTTAAAGCCAGAAAATATTTTTAGATTGTAAGAATCTTTTTTTGAGATAATTTATTTAGTAATACAAGTCTTACTAATTAACCCATAGCTTGGGGAAGAAGAGGTGGATTTATACCTCTCCCAAGGATATTTGCGCATAAGTGAATATAACAAATGTAACTGAAATTGGAACTCGGATCTATGATTAACAATTTTGAGTCATTATCCATTACACCATGCACACATCCAAGCTTACAGCACCCAGTATTTCAAAGTAGTCATCTATCTAATTATGGACCAGACTTGATATTGCTTAAGTTTATTGATCATACAGTAACCGGTGATTCAATGTGATATGGCTGTAAGCCTATAATGAGGAAATAGGGCTCAGAGAAGTTGACACTCACAGGATCTAATCAAGGCAAGAGTGAAACACAGAGTAACTCATCTAACATGCTTGTGTGAATGGATGGTAAAATAGAAACTAGTAGAGATAAGATAGGAAGCAATGCTTAGAGCTACAAACGATAGGAAGTAATGGAGAGCCATGATCGCCCATATCATAAAGGGACACAGTGTGTATAAGAAATAAATGTAATAGATAACAGAAACTGTGAAAGAAATCTGAATGTACATTTGAATAGAGAGATGCTTTCCAAAATTTTAATGACTTTCTTCTGTCTTCTTGCTTTCCAGTCAACTGCAAAGTTTAAATACAATGTCATCTTGTCTCTTTGAAGTCTTCTTTTATTGTCGTATCTTCTGAATTTTTTTTCTGCAATTCTTTCATTTTCAGTAACCACTTATGTCTTAGTGTCTATCTCCTTGCATGGAATGAAATGTTTAAAAAAATAAATTTACAAAATGCCTTTGAAATGAATGACATGTTTTCTCATATTACATCTTGGTGTAATCTTTTTCTTTGAATAATGACGCACACATACCTCAACCTTCACCTCATTTGCTAAAAAGTATGACTTTTTGAACCAAGCAACTTTCTCCTGTTAATACAAGTATCAATTTTGATTTTAGTATTTTCTACTGAAGATGCTGGAGTACAGATTGGATGAGGGATGAAAAATAACTGACCTGTTGAATTTTCTGAACAAGGAAGTGTTTGGTTTTTTCCAGCCATTGTTTCTCGCCAGATTCTCCCTTGGCTGTCAGTATCAGCTGGACAGAAATGATTGGCTGCAAGCAGAAAATATGCAAATAATCTATGATTGCATTTAGAAAATTAAAAAAGGAAATGTTTCTTGCAATTACACACAAGATTCATATATTAAAGTTTCAAAATTCATTTGCACTTTCCTTTAAAATCCAAATCTTTTTCTCTCTATATATTTCTCTCAACTAAAAGGTAAACCTCAAATAAAAAGAGGAAGAAGAAAGCACTGAACCAGAACAGAAAAATGTCAAATGTTTACAAGAACAGAGCCGACTAATTTATGACAAAACTAACAAAAATCAGGGAGGTTCCACGCATAACTTCTGTTATTAAAAAAAAAATGAAAAAGAAAGTAACACCAGAAAATAAAATTGAGACAAAGAGATTTTTGATGTTAGCCAAAACCAATGTCTAGAACAAAGTATCAGAGCCTGGTCAAAAGGATATAAGCTGATACCTCTGAGCTAGAAGTAGAAGGGATGGTGAGAGGGATGACAAAAGATGCTACCATGAAGAAACCAGCCATGCAGGACACATGAAGAAGTAGTTAAGAGGTCATCTGCTGATGATATTTCTGCCCTGCTTAGAGCCGAGAAAAAACACAGTAGATTGACACTGGCCTATTTCTGGTTTTACTACTACCCTTATGGTATGACTTCAAAACTACCACACATTGACATTTCTTCAGACTTCTACCAATATCTGCCTTATTAACAAACATTTTGTTATACCAAAGGACACACTCAACACTCTGAAGTAAATAAATAAAAATATATTAAGTGGCTGGATAAAAAGATTGTTAAAATGCGGCCTAGTCTACACCTTCCTTCACCTGCATCTTGTATGATGATGGAAAACTAAATCGGCAGGATGTGTTAGCCTTCACCCATAAGCTGTTTCTTGAAGTTGCTGCTAGACTAGAGGCTAGAAAAATTAATTTTGTTGTGGACACAAGAGCTGCAATATCAATTGTCCCAAGGAGATAGTTATGTGGTGCAGTGATCTGCCCTATGAATGTCTCCGATGTATCAGTCACATTAAATCTGGTGTTGCAAAACCTCAATTGTAACTTTACCTGGACATTTGTAATTGCAGATGCCACAAAACCTCTCTTGTGTCATGATTTCTTAAATCATTTTGGTTTGGTTTGGTTTATTTTGTTTCACGGCATATCAACCTCAATGGGTTATTTAATGCTGACAAAATTTTTTATTTTTGGTAATATTTTCTTTCCTTAAAAATCTGTTTCTGGTAATATTTTTCCTTCAAAATTGTATTGCTGGTAATAATTTAAAAAAAAAAAAAAAGTATTGCTGGTAATAGTTAACTATTTGCCCATAGTTGGGACCCTAGCTGGTGCTACCATCCTGGGCCAGAGCAAACCCGGGAACACCATCAACCAAGAGGTGGTTCCATACTCTTCAAAACCTCCTGATCAGAGGCCCTGTCACCGGATGCCGTTTATGGATGTAGTTTACCGTCTTACCCAGGTTGATTAAATCATTTTGGTCCGATGATCAACTGCTCCAATAATAGACCAGTTGATACAACAACTAATAGACAGTCTAATGTGACACCAACACCAGAAATTATGAACATTGCAGTGGACCAAGATAATTCTACAGACATGGTGTCATGAATAAATTATGGAAGAATATCCAAACCACAATCTTAATGCAAAAAAAAAAAAAAAAAAAAAAAAAAAAAGAAAAGAAAAGTTTTTCATAGAATTGAGATTGGTAGCAACCTCCTTACATTTTCTAAACCATTAGAAAGCCCAGAAATTCAACATAGCAAAGGAGGAATTTAGGAAACTCCAAAATGCAGGAATATAACCGCTTCAAAAGTAGAATGGAGTTCAGCTTACACATGGTACCGAAATCAGATGGTACATACAGATCTGTAGGTGACTACACGCAACTGAATACAATGATGAAAGCTGATTGATACCAAGTGCCAAATATAAATTCACTGGCATCTAAGCTGCATGGTAAGAAAATCTTTTCAAAAATTGATTTATCATCAGCTTATCATCAAGTGCCATTTCATCCGATGTATGCAAAAATAGCCATTACAACACCTTTTGATTTGTTTGAGTACATGCCTTTCAGACTACAGAACGCATCAAGTACATTTCAGCAAATGATATATAACATCTGTGATTTCAGTTGTATGTTTATATACATTGATGACATTCTCATCTTTTCAGATGCTAAAGAAACTTAATCCTGGGACCTCAACCAAGACTTATAAAAACTTAGTATGATCTAAAAATTTCTCTTTCAAAGTGTTTGTTTGGTACTAATGAGCTTTGAATTTTTTTTTTTTTTCAATATTTCTGGCAAGGTATTAAACCCAGCACTAGGAAACTTGCTGAGTTGTGTTGATTCCTTGGACTGGCCAACTTCTATAGGAAACTGGTTCCACGTCTTAGCGATAAGGTATTCCCACTCACAGAATGCATATGTATGAACACAAAATTGAAAAACTTAACACTAAAAGAGGAGATTGAGCTTTTCAAAAATATAAAAGGAGAATTTGTCAAGAATAACTGCTCTCCCCTACCCCAACTCAAAAGCTAATAATTTTCAGCTTGTTACAGACAGTTCTAATTAGGCTGTAGGTGCAGCATTACATCAAATGTTAGATGACCAACCGATTCCTATAGGCTTCTTTTTGTTGTTGACACAATAAGAATATTCTACCTTTGACAGAGAATTACTAGCTGCTTACCTGGGAGTAACGGATAGTGGCTCAGATTGAGGAATTGGAGAGCCGAGTTCAGATTCCAGTCGATTCCATTACATTCACTTACGTGCAATACCCTTGGGAAAGGTATGAACCCTCTTCTCCCCCCCAGCTATAGGTAAATAGCAAAACAGACTGGGTTCTATATTCTTGGATGGCAATTGGTCTACTGCAGAAAGAAATGGTTACCTGCTGCACAAAAAAATCTGCCTCATCAGTCATATATCAAAAGTTACCTGATCATTTAAGTGCGTATCATACATGGCACATAACTGACTGATTTGCATTTTAAAACCAGAGAGAAGGAATGTATTATTATTAATGGACCACAAACCTTTTTGTAATGTTTTTATAAGACAAACTCAACTGAAATCTGATATAAAACAGAGGTGATGTTTTCTAAGTGAATATGTTACTCTGATATTTCACATATAAAAGGTAATATCCCACGAATATTAATAGATACAAAAGACAATGAGGAGACTCAAATGATAAATTCACAAGTAAAGAATTTGGCTAAAGAAATGTAGAAATTTGAATCTGACAAACTATCTAATGGTAATCTCCATTCTTTTTCATACGTCTGCAAAGACTTGAAAACTAGTGAATATGGTTACAGATTAATAGGGTGCAAAAACATTTGGAATCTCAATACACAAGTTCATTTAAGATATTACATTGCAGTCAAAAATATTTTACTATAAAAATTGCTGATGGTGCGAATAATACCGTGTTAATTGACAGGTTGAAAACCTACATTAATTAAGATCAACAGAAGTTACATTGAATGCCAACCAGAAAGAAATAACACTCTCTCAAATTCCAAAGGAACGAATGAACATGAAAAACAAAATAAAACAGTTAAAGCCAAATCTGAAAGAAGGATTAAATGGAAAAAGGAAAACACTTTTACTATTAATTAAAGTTATGAATTCAAACAAAGAAAATTAAATAACAGTGAACAAATAATTATTACGAACACTGTTCACTGGTGGGGAAAGTGTGTATAGTGATAGAAAAATAAAAAGATGACTATTTCAAAAAAGATAAAAAAAATAGAAAACTAAAAGTTGGCCAACCATTTTGGTTTGCCATAAAGAAATAAAAACAAAATGATTAAAAAAAATAAATAAATAAATAAAATAAACTAAAAGGTCATCATTCCTAAATGGAGGTGAGAAAAAAAAAAGGGGGATTGTCAGATGAAACCTGTGAACCAATCAGAATTCAAGAGACAATTCTGAAATGAATTCCTTTGTCTCGAAAAATTTATAAACTTAGAGCCAACCAGTCAAGGTAAACAGAGAGTGGATGAAGCATTTTGTCCATTCTCAAATGTCAACATTTTTGGACACCTAAAAATCTCACAGAGAGTTGAAAGGCTTACTACTATCAAGAGATACTTCTCTTCTATTCTAAAGGACTTTGAGACATTCAACATGAGAACTTTCTGAAATTAATTTATGAACTATTTGAATATTGTATATTTTAAGAGATATAAAATTTTATCAGTACATGCAAAATATATCATTGTACTAATTATCTTTGCATGTATTTTTACAAAAGAAATTTGTGTATATTTGAATTAAGGACATTATTCAAAGATAAGCACCTGTAAACACATAACCGCAATGTAAGCCTTCAATTTACTTGGGCTGAACCCGCAAGGGAGCCAGTTTAATCCAACAAAACACTTTTTTATGTAAGTTCAATTTCTATGTGTGGGTAACAAATATTATCCATAGCATAGAACTTAACAGTTGGGATAACAGATGAGGGCAATTGTTTGAATGTACATAGTGTAAATACTTGCTACAAGTTAAAATTTTACAGAAAATCTAATATTTTAATATGTGCAAAGAAGCAACAAAAACTTTTAATTTTCGAGATTGTTGAAAAACTGCTATTTTTATGTGACATGTATGTTTAAACTTATTTATGAATATCAAGTGGATATTATCCACGGATTAATATTAGGGACTGAGAACATTTTCAGATATTGTAAATAACCAGATAAACTTACTTTTTTCTAAATTGTAAATCACATTGCTTTGTGAACAGGGAACACCATCACCAAAGCAAACTTTGCAACTGATATGATGAAATTGCTTTAATTGTTTTATATAAAGAACTTCTGAAAAGGCTGAAAGTTTTTGAAGTTGGAAGTGTTCTGAAAGAGAAGCAGAGAACAATTTGATAAAATACAGGAAATAAAACAAAATATGACTTAGAAATATATGCTCAACACCACATCTAGTAGCAAGAAGAAAATAAAAAAGACTAAATCAAGGATAGAAAAAAAAGCAAAAACCCCCAAAAAGAAAAAAAAGCAAAAACCCCAAAAGAAAAAAGAAACCCCCCCCCAAATGAAAAAAAAAAAAAAATCCCCCAAAAGAAAAGAAAAAAAAAAAAAAAGAAAAAAAAGAAAAAATCCCCCAAAAGAAAGGACGAAAAAAAAAAAAAAATCCCCCAAAGGAAAGAAAGAAAAAAAGCAAAAATCCCCCAAAGGAAAGAAAGAAAAAAAGGAAAAAATCACCCAAAGGAAAGAAAGAAAAAAAGAAAAAATCCCCCAAAGGAAAGAAAGAAAAAAAGAAAAAATCACCCAAAAGAAAGAAAGAAAAAAAGAAAAAATCACCCAAAAGAAAGAAAAAAAAGCAAAATCACCACCAAAAAAAAAAAAAAAAAAAAAAAAAAAAAAAAGTAACTCAACTCCAAGTTTGTTTTTTGTTCAACTCTGCTGTGTAACCAGATATTGAACTTACAACAGTTTGGGTCAAAGAAAAAAAACTTGAAGTGCTGAGTTGATAAAGGGAATTAACTGAAAACTGAGATATCCAGGTAAGGCATGGCATGTGAAATTAGAACAATCTACCACTGTAAACTAAATAAAGGGTTTGGTTTGAAATTCCAATGTATATTATCTGAGAAAATACAGAGCATATAATGGCCAGAATATTGTGAATAAGACAATAAAGATGAGGACAACAGTCTGAACAATGTAAATTGTGTAAATTCTCAGAATATTAATAAAACTTGAAATTTATCAGCAATATAGATAGCTTTGTGCCTGACTTGTTTTAGACGAATTTCAACTTACCATTGTTATTATAGAGAGGAACCGAATCAAGAAACCATTTGAAACTGATAGGAAAGGAATCTTGAGGTTTGCTCAAAGAACAGATGATGAATTCCTCTTGAAGTCCAGTGATAGAATACTGGGAAGATAAGTTCAGAATCACTTGAGGTGGCTGCTTGGTGGTGACATTGAAGGTAACATAATCTGATGACTTTTCTGGTGTTGATACTTTACAGGATAGTGTATCTGGGAAGAACGAGAAATTACAGGTGAGTTGTTTTTAACGAGCAATATTAAATTCAAGTCCAAAAATTAACAGACTGTCAATTGATTCTCTTTGTACTCAAAATTAAACATTTTTTAAGTTTATGTAATGGTATCTTTCAATTCTTCTTCCCTGTCACTTAAAGACGTGGGCAATCACATCTCTCCACAGCTTCTTGTCCTTTGTAGTAAATTTTATCATCTCTCCTAATCCATGTTGGGCTAACCATTTACAGAAGCTCATTAAGTACGTTACTTTCTGCTTTCCCATGTCCCGCTTGCATTTAATGTCCTGTGAGTTTCAAATTCTCCAAGCCTTCTTTCCTCATTATGTATATATATTTTTAAACAATTCATCTCAAGCAGGACAATAATGTCACTAAAAAGGGACTAATGGAAGTAAAAGAGAAAGAATATTCGAAGGAATTGGAAAGCCAATCCTAAACAGGAAAATCTATAATAATCCTTTACTCCTGTTCAAAAGACTGGGGAAGAGTGTGAACTGAAAATAAATAAATATTTTACTCCTATATGTCCTAGAAATATCTGTATCTGATTCTAAATCGAAATGTCCTTATTTCCATTTTCCCTAAAGACTTATATATAGCATCAGAATGAAATAGTTGAAAATTAATGAGGAAAGAGGGCTTGGAAAATTTGACACTCATAAGATATACTGTAAGCAAGAGAGACAGAGGAAAGCAGTGTATAACCTACATAATGAGCTTGGGTAAATTGTTGGCAAAACAGGGTTTAAGAGATATATCAAAAAGTTTAAGAGCTTTAGAGGACAGGATGTTGTAAAGAGCCATGATCAACCACAATCCCCAAGGGATATGGCACATAGATCTTTCAGTTGTCCTAGTTTTTCTTAAAGTTTTGTGTCCTAGGAGGCAGGTTCTCTTCTACCATGAATTTTTAAGAATCATAATTGATTACTAATGTTCATAAATGCCTGTGCTTTATTTCAAATAACAGGGGTCCTTAAAGCTTTTCAACACACCTGTGTGTGTGTGTGTGTGTGTGTGTATGTGTGTGTGCACACATTATTATTAGTATAAACATAATTTTTATTGGATACACATATTTAAGTTGTTATATCTATTTTGCATTTTCATCCCCCCTTCACCTGGCTAAACTGGTACCAGCATGTAGAAGCAGTTTCTCTGGTAGGGAAAAAAAGTTAGTGGGGCAGTTTGTGTTGAGAGGCACATTTTTCTTTCATAAGACTTCTCAATCTTGGCCACTTGATATTAATCTAAGCCAGATCAGACTAAAAATGGAGTATTGCTGACAAATCAGGTTTGGAGCTGCCTAGTACTCACTTTTCAGTCTTGAGAGAGTTCAAAAGCCTTGTGAGTAATGGATTATTTTCCACCCTACAACCCCTTTCCGCACAGATGAAAGGTTACAAGCCTTTCATTATACTATTGCTATTTCAATGGAAAATGATCTGATGAACTGCATTCTTTAGTTATTCCCTCTATCTATATTCCATTAGTAAGAAGGAAGAGCCACTTAGACAGTTTCCTCACAAGAACTACTAATAGATTCCCAAGAGGATGCTTTCCTGATGACTGCAATTTTAACCTCTTCATCTAGGGTTAATTATTATTTTCCCACAGATCCCCATGAATTGCCATTCTTACTTTCTTCTCCTTTTATGCTCATGCAAAAACCTCAACAACCCTCTACCTTGAGCGGCTCATGCGACTTTTATTGGATGAACATTAGTAAAAATAAATAAATAATTAAGAATAAATAAATACAATTTTTTTTTGGACTTACCATTGATGGAATCTGTCAGTAGACGTATTGTGAGACATTGAGATTGTCCCAGACAGGAACCACACAAACTCTCTAATCCAATCAATTCCATTTTATCAGAAGGTTTATTGATAGAAACGCCATTAAAAGACCAATCAAAAGAAACTTTTACATCGCTTGGCTGGGCACAACACACGTATGTCACATTGCAGTCAATGCAGGCAATTGGAGACACTTGTAGCGCTTTCTCAATAAGAACAGTCCCTGCTGGAAAAAAATAAATCAAAATTTAATATATTACATCACCAACCTTTAGTGAATCAATTCTTAAAGAATTTAACATATGTTTATCTAAAACAAATGGCATGTATCTAAAAATGTTCCCAAATCAACGTGCAAAAATAATGTCTTTTTCACCAATTTTTTTTTTTGGTAACCGTTATTCTTTTTTGACCTGGTAACAACTTTTGTCCAACATCAATTCTGCCTGTCAGTGTAATGGTGGGTTTCAGCATTTTCAGGTATATGCTCTCAAGCAGTGCTTTTTTGCTCACTTTCTCAAAGCTCTCTTAAAAGTACCCACAAACAGTTCTGTCTGTCATGTGATTTAAAAGACCCATATCTATGAACACAAAAGAGATTTATGTCCAGGCAATCATACTCTTGGGACAAAACTGGCCATAAATTTGATTTTATTAATGCCACCCTAATTAAAAAACAAAACAAAAAAAAACAAAACAAAGAACATGTTTACGGAGGAAGTACTTTCAGAGCCTGTTAATATCAATATTACCAACTATAAATGCACATCAAAAGCATTACATCACCAACCTTTATTGAATCCATTCTTAAAGAATCTAACACATGTATACCTAAAAAAAAATGGTATGTATATAAAAACATTCCCAAATCAACATGCAAAAATAATGTCTACTAGAGACAC
Organism: Acanthosepion lycidas; assembly: GCA_963932145.1. Lineage (NCBI taxonomy): Eukaryota > Metazoa > Mollusca > Cephalopoda > Sepiida > Sepiidae > Acanthosepion > Acanthosepion lycidas. The sequence continues at coordinate 4,334,590 of OZ010607.1, read as the reverse complement.
ACACACAATGCATTATCATCTGATTCCCACATAGACAAACTAGAATCATTATACACTTGTATACATATAGTAATATTTATGGTTTTTCAGGTTGGCTTGGAATTCATTAATTTCTTGGAATTTTCTCATCTCTCCTTGAATTTGGAATGCCACAGATTATGCTAACACTGGTAAAAGAGATGAATGCATGTGAAAATTGATTGACCAATGAAAATCAAACGACACAAAAGTAAAATTACCAGAATTTTTTTTTTTTTTTCTCAATATCTCATTCTTTGATGAAGCTTTAAGAAAAGTTAAACATGTTAGACTGATGAACATTTCCTATTTATTCTTTATCAGAAGAGAAAGGCCAAAGGGGGCCTCACCATAGTTAGGGTCTGCAAGAACGTTAATGCTCTATCATCATTTTGAGCCCAATTCTTGTGACCCCATATTCACTGTTTTCTTGTGGCCCCATATTTGCTGTTTTTTCTGCAGGGACTTCACTTAGTAATGAATACCTCACTATGGGGTATTGATTAACAAGTTAGCCTTGCATCTCATTATTATGGCATAAGGTCAATTGTCACCATTGTCGAGATTAGGTCATTTCCTTATAAGGAAACATTTAGCATTCATTGACCGAATAGTTAGTGTTACTATAGGTTGAAATTTATAAAATACTTTTATCAAAACAATTTTTCAGCAATCTAGGTGTTAACTATGCTGACTCTTGTGGTTCTACCTAGGATGGAACTCACAATTCTTGGCTAATAAATTTCTGAAGATATTAGCCTCCTACTCCTCAGCTTAATGGATGCATTCTAAGCAGCAGCAGCAGCAGGCTTGTCTCCCTTCCTGCCTAAATGAATTTAACCATTAGGCATTATTTAAGTTTATTGAAATTTCTCCTCAGTAATCATTTTTCTGGTAAAGTGCTCAGTTTATTGAACAAGGTCCTGTTTTAACACTAAGCTTACCAAATTCACAAGATGTTATACTTCTTACTAATACTAAGCTGTGTGTGTGTGTGAAAACATTGCAGTCTTTAAAAATGCGGGTATATCAGCTCTGTCTGGAAAGTCTTTGGTCATTTTGGTTATCTCAAAAATCAGTGGCACAGTCAGTGTAACTTGGCAACCAATCAGAGAGAAGCTTACTGCACATGCATGAAAATACATTCTCCTATTTGGTTACTCAGTCTGCTGTGAGATGTCATTGAGTGAAGTTGTGAACTCTGTAATCATTGTATTTTTTCAGGCAATGTGCCTGCTCATTCAAGATTTGACAAATCATCATCTCAACCAAATCTGTCAAGCCCCTTCCCTACAGTGTAACTTTGGCGACCTGTGATTTCTAACTTTTCCCAAAATTAGAAATTAACATTAAAGCCACATGAACAGGATTAAAGAGAATATAACAAAGCAGTTGGTAGTGATCCCCAAAGAGGTTTTTTTCAGTTTGTTTTAAAATGGACTATGATATAAGCAGGGGAGTTTTTTGGAAGAAAAAAAATACTATGGCTAATATTTTATTAACATGAAATGGTTCAATGCTTTCTGGACTGCTTGGGGGTCACAATTAGTCATTCATGCATTAGCATGTCTTGAGCAAGTAAACCTGATGGAGTCTATTCCCCTCCATGCCAATGATGTACTCAAATTTGAAGGCTTGTCTTGATTAAGGACATGTGGTCATTAATTCCATTGGAGGCCCCCCCCTCTGCCTTAGCCATTGACTTCAGTCTGTGAAGCCCTCTGTCCAGTAGTGCTGGGCCATCACTGTATTGATGCCATACATACTTATGGAATAAAGTCCACCCCATTGTGCTAATTGACCCTTGACCATACAAGAAGGTTCATTTGCCTTTTGACAGATCTTGCTTTTAATCTTCCTCACCATAAAAGACTAGTGGGGGAACCAGTTTAGTCACCAATAAACCAATTATGTGGCAAGTAGTACTGGGTTATGTGGTACATGGTAGCATTCATAGTGTGAGACATGATAGAATGAAAATATACGAAATAGTTATTAATCAGTTTGATACTTACGGTGGTTTGGGATGGATATTTGAATGTAGTTTGGATCAATCGAGAAATTTGAGAAACCATTTTTGACAGCTGAGATGTAAGTTGATTTGACCAATGACATTTGACCAGAATGGTCAAATGTAACACCAATATCAGCAATGGTAGTACCTGGTCTAAAATGGAGAAAGGACAAGAAAAAAAACTATTTAAAATAGATAAATACATTTATAGGAGTTTTCGTTGCAGGAATTGACAGATATTTGAAAATAATCATTGTTGCTTTTCATAGAGAGTATTATATCTGCTATTAATTTGGCCCATAAACCAATCCCCCACTTTATATCCTCTAAAAGAACTAGTTCTCATTTGGTCGACCAATTTTTACTGCTTACCAACACTTTGTCCATTATTTAAAGTCAAAACCTCTTTCGGCTTATAGGAGGTTGCTTACAGTGATGATGTTCCCAAGCAGTCCTCCATTGAAGTACTGACTGGGCTCGACGCTGCTTAACTTCAGTGACCGAATGAGAAAGTTTCAGCATGATTTGATCATAAGCAATATAGTTCTCATTTGCAATCAAATTTGTCATTCGATTATGTGGACACAAAGTGAGGGATCTTTTTGCTTCTCATTCAAGTTCTAGACTTATCCCTTATTTTATGTCCTTTAGAACATCACATTCTTAATTTCAAGTGAATTTGTCATTCGATTATGTGGACACAAAGTGAGGGATCTTTTTGCTTCTCATTCAAGTTCTAGACTTATCCCTTATTTTATGTCCTTTAGAACATCTCATTCTTAATTTCAAGTGAATTTGTCATTGGATTCTGTGGACACAAGTGACGGACCAATTTGCTTCTCATTCATGTTCTAAACTAATCCCCCATTTTATGTTCTCTAAAAGTTTAGTTTCCTATTGGTTTTTATGTAATGCCTATTTGTAGGAGAGACTTTGATGCAATAACAGTAACGTCTTCAAACAATACTTGGTCAGATGCTGCTAATTCCCATAAATATATATATATTTTCTTTATCCATTATGTGATCTAATTATTTCAATCCATGTCCAAATCCAAGTGTTGGCAGCGACACTTTATTCCTATGTGATAGGTTTTTAAATAAACATCTGATGAACGAGAAAACTTTATCTCACCTGATTCTAAAAAATTCTGCTTGAAGAAATCCTTTGAGTTGAAAGAGAAACTTTGAAACCTGAAATCACAAGAAAAAAAAAGGTTATAAAAGGTAAAGGATTTACTGAAAACTCAAAAAATTGTGCCTTTGTGTCAGACAAATCTTAATCCATGTTTGATTACTCTTGAAGAGTTAAATACAAGGCCAATTAGTGATTACTGTAAAATATTTCCCAACTACCTGAACCAACTAGTAGTATGTCATCATCACTGAGCAGATTCTGAATATTCAGCAACTATGATGAATGGTTGTACTCTGAATGAAGCTCTTTGCCTTGAACATCAGTTGGGATTCAAGCTCACACCAGACCTCAAGTGGGACTCATCTACATCGTCCATTGTTAAATCCATCATTGGCAAAATGGTTGGTTCCTTGTAGCACTTCAGAAAGTACCCGACTCCTACTACCACAACTTTATCATTACAAGAGTCAGATTAAGCCAATAATTTGGATAGTCACTTTCCCACCTCCTTAGGGATGCAATCCTGTGCTTTTTCTATAAATACTTTCATGGTAATTTTTCACATCAACATTGCTGTGCTATGTTGACTTTATGAATTTAAGTGCAGTACTAGATTGGCAGCAAGGTCTCATCAATTCACAGTCAAAATGGCTAGATGTAACCATGTTCTATGCTAACAGTTTCTTTTCTCACACTTTTTGCTTGTGGAACTCTCTTCTAGCTCCAGGTTTGCAAGCCAATTTTGATTTTCAAAAATTAAAATGTAATGTCAATCATTATTGTTCTTGCTCCTTAATAATATTTCTCTTTATTCTTTCAAATTCAGTAAGTCGTTTATCTCAGTGGATTTACTGCCTTGCATCATGTCATATGATTTTAAAAAAACAATTTAAAAAAAATTGTTTTTGCTATTAGCATTGCATAGAAGTGCTCTTTTTTTTCCTTATATCTGGGCTGGAAGTGCCCTTTTTTTCTTATATCTGGGCTGGAGGTGCACTTTTTTTTCTTATATATGGGCTGGAAGTACGAGATGCTCTTTTTTATGATGTCTGGACTGGAGGTGTTCCAGGTTTGAACTCAAATGAATCTTGTGGCCTTGTGGGTGATGTATTATTTTCCACCCAATTCTGGCTACTCTATCACTATTTCCATGGCAAATGTTCAGACGAGCTACCTTCCTTAGTTCCACCAGTTCAGACCTTTACAGCTTAGACCACAGGATTGAATTACCCTTATTCCCTTTTGTATCCCATTGGTAAAACTATTTCTTCCCAAGAAATGCAACTTTGTGGAACAAGCTTCTGAGATGATGCTTTCCTGATCACTATCACCTTAAAATCTTTAAATCTAGGCTCAAGTATTATGGATTTATATGAAAGAAATTAAATTTTTTTTTTTATAAAAAATTTTTTTAAATTATATATTTAGAGATTCTTGATGTAATCCAAAGAAGAATCTGCAATGTTATTGCTCCTGACCCGACATCTCAACTTCAGCTTTAAATTTTAAAAAAAAATTTTTTTTCACCCAATACCAGGCCCAAGATCTCATCAGGATAGAGTGTTAATGAATGAAATGTATGATATGAATTTAAGAGGAGAAAGTAGGAAGTGAAGATTGAGGATATGGAGGATTGATAATGATTGACCCCAGACTTGAAAAGGTTAAGATGCTCAGGGAAGAATCTCTGCAGTTGTCTGCTTCGTAAAGTAGTGGTTCTTGGAATGAGGATGATTCAACCTCGTGGATGTAGCAAGGAGTGTGTTGACTGAAAAGGTTGGTGCAGGTGGCACTAAAGATTGGAGCTCATCTAAACATTTGGCATGGAAGTAGCAATAAACTTGCAATGTTACGCCTGTGAGGAAAGGGGTTGTAGGAGGGGAAAATATGTCATCCTCCACAAGACTGCATAAACATTATTGAAGACTGGAAAGTGAAGATCATGAAGCTCCAACTCAGAGATACCAGCAACACTCCATTTTTGGTTTGATAGGAAATTCTGCTTGCATTTTATTTAACATACTCAGATTGTTTATGATGACTTGTCAGCTAAACAAATTATGTACACTATTTAGAATATTCAGACTATTGTCCTCATCTTTGTTGCCATATATATCACAATGTTTTGGCCATTGTACGCTCTGGCCTTCTTCAGTTTAGTTAAATCCAGTGACAGGATCCAAAGAGTGTGAGTTCAATACCTGGTTAAGATGGTGGAGAACTTGGAGAGGGGAATTAACAGGGGATAACTGATAACTGACATCCATTAGACATGGCATGTGGAATTAGAACAGTCTACCCCAGTGAGAGAAATAAAGGGTTTAGTTCAACATTCAATCACCTGAAGAAGGCCAGAGTGTACAACGGCCGAAACGTTATAATAAATATGGCAACAAAGAGGAGAATAGTAGTCCGAATAATGTAAATAGTATACATAATACCTCATCTCAGAAATATAGACAGATACTAAACAAATTATGGTAACCAAATTAATTAAAATTAATTTTGTGATACTGTAGCAATATATTTTCTTTTATTTAAAAATGTCTCCTACTTACTGACTCTGTAAATTTTCTGGTGAATCCATTATAAGAATCTGAATTTGGATTACTGAAGACATTATTACTTGGAATGCTGGTGATCTTGAAGGAAAGTGTGAGTCTCTGAATCCGACTGTCTGCAAGAAAACAAAATCAGAGTGAGATGAAAAATAATTCTATGGTAATTGCCGGAAGAAAACTCCCAGAATATTACTTACTCAACAAGTGAATAAATATTTAATTATATTAGGTTATATATTTAGAGATTCTTGATAAAATCCAAATTAGAATCTGCAATGTTATCACTCCTGACCTGGCATCTCAGCTTCGGTCACTTTTCACCACCATAATGTAGCTGCCATTTGTCCATGCATTGAATACTGCTGTCCTATTTGGTTTGGTGCTCCTGCTAAGTATTTAGAGATTCTTGATAAAATCCAAAGATGAAACTGCAATGTTATTGGACCTGACATCTTAGCTTCAGTCACTTTCCTGCTGCTGTAATGTAGCTTCCCTGGGCCTTTTCTATAAATATTTGATGAGCATTGTCCCAATGAACTTTACTCTGGTGCCTAGATTTTATGAAAATCTAAGTGCTTTTAAGCGCTGTAAGCAACACTGGCTTCATACAAAAAATTGAAAAAAACTGAAAAAAATCAAGTTTTTCATACAACTTAAAATAAAAACTTGAATAACTTTCTCATTTTTATCCAATTTTCTTCAAACCTGTCACAAAAAATTGCCATCGTGCAAGAAATAAGATAGTGTGGAAATAATTGTAGATCCGAATGCAGTTTTGTGACTGTTTTATAGTGTTGTTTGTTAACTTTTTTTTTATTCATTATTTATTATTTCTTGTTGGCTGTTATTATGTTTACTTGTGTTTGCATGTGAATACATATTTTGTTAATTTGTTTATTATTTACATAATCCAAATCAATAAATAAGCAAATAAATTTATTTTACTTATTTATTATAAAATAGTCACAAAACTGCATTCAGATCTACAACTATTTCCACCCAATAACCACATCCCAAATGACTGTCAAAATGATGTAATAGGCCTACCCATAATGCACAATTGATCAGCACATGGACTGATGATTGTGCTTAAGCAAGGAACAAACTGCCACTTCTGGGCGTTCACCTCAATGTCCACTTTTATATTTAAATACACTCTATCCATGATATTGAATACTTTAAGCCATAAATATAGAAGACCTTAAGATTATATTTTTGTCATATATATGTGTGTGTGTGTGTGTGTGCATTTAATCTGGTTTTACATAAAGTAGGCCTTTGTTAATGTCTACATTTTGCTATGGAATTCATTCTTTTTATTTATCAATCAGATTATTTTAAAGTTTTCTTCTGAACATATATTGAAGTTTTTTTTTTCCATTGACATGCTCTTAACATATATATATATATATACACACACACACACACACACACATACATAAAGCTATGGTAAAAAATTTTAGTACAGAAGAAAAAATTAGCAGGAACAAGAGAAATAACTTTAAAAGAAACATATTATAACCATAAAATATATTTCAAAAGAAAAGATATGCTAATAGTAAAATACTTTCAGCATATATATCGAATAAATAAATATGAATAAAATGTACATCCAAGTGTTCACACACACACACACACATATATATATATATATATATATTTTTCCTTTGGTTTAAGTAAAACAGTGCTCAGTGCAAAATAACAAAGCTATTAAGTATATATTAATAAATATACATAATACCCCAAGCTGACAGTACAACTCAGATTTTCATGTACTATGCAATCATCAGTTTCTGAGAGCTGATCACACTGTTGTGATGTTGAATGTAAAATAAATGGTTTTAAAAGTTTTTTAAAAACTTTTAAAACCATTTATTTTACATTCAACATCATCACTTGATAAGACACCGGAGGTGTCGAAACAAAATGGCTATTTTTGTAGTGATTTTATAACATATTTATGATATAATTTTTAAATAATTATATATATATATATATATATAAAAAAATGGAAAAACATCTGTAATTATTTTATATATCAAAGACAATTTTAGTGAAAAAATATGAAAAGTGGAAAAGTTTTTGTCTGACATATTTTGTCAGATCAACAAAATGAATTTGGATAGACTATATACTCAAAACGTGTGATTTAAAAAAAGAAAAAGAAACTTGATTCCTAGCATTCACTCTCACATCAACTTTTTCCACACACACATATTACTTAAAGTTTAAATATCAATTTTTTTTTGTTTTGTTGTTTTAAAAACAGAACCCCTTGAAGAATGGACGACCAAGAAACTTTGAAGTTGGAGAAAATGACAAAAAATTTAAATTTAAAGTAATTATTTTTATATAATACTCATGCTCTATTTTAAATATTATTTTAATATTGAGCACTATATTGAAAAATATCTGCTGCTTCTTAAATCTCATACATACATATATATATATATATATATATATATATATATATAAGGTTTGCTCTACTTAGTGTATTGAGTACTTTACGTAGTTGTCTTTTTACTCGTTTTGGGTTTTTTTCTTTGGACTTGGAGCTTAAACACTTGACAATTGTTTTCGCTTTGTTTTAATATTCTTGGTTATTTCTTTTTTTATTTCCTATTTTTCATCAGGTACTGATTTGTTCTACTGCAAGTTGAGCTGAGGTTTTTCCAAATTAGTACCACCATTTATATAATATATATATATATATATATATATATATATATATAATGTTTGTGTGTGTATGCATGCAGATATACCTACCATTTATGAACAGCTTTAAGGGGTAGCTTCGGTGCCCAGGTGGTGAAGCAGAATCTTTAACATTAACCTTCAAGTTGTAAGCAGCTACATTTAAAGGAATGTCTGTTTTAGTATATATTGCCATGGCCGAGTTGATTTCAAAGATCTGTGCTGAAACAGAAAATACAATTAACTTTCTATCAATTCATATTAAACTTCTAGTTCATCTAAATATTCATGCAGTCAAACGTACATATTTATACTGATAAATAAAAAGCATATATTTATATTGTTAAATAAGGATACAGAATAGAGCTAAGAATGAGTTAGAGTAATTGCTTCAGCTTATTTAAGGTTACTTAACTAAATTTAGATGGGCTTTGGTGAGTTCTATTAACCTTATCATGCAACAGCAGGTGAAATGTTAATAGTTTGACAAATTGATGAGAGGAACTAGTCAGCAATAAATAGCATAACAATGTAAATATTGTATCAATTTTATACTTTGATAAAACTTACAAAAATTACTAAAATAAATGAGTAGTTCATTATTTACATTATTCAGACTATTGTCCTCATCTTTGTCACCATATTTATTACAATATTACGGCCGTTGTATGCTCTGGTCTTCTTCAGGTGGTTGGAATGTCGAACTGAACCCTTTATTTCGCTCACTGGGGTAGACTGTTCTAGTTCCACGTGCCATGTTTAATGGATGTTAGTTATCAGTTATCTCCTGTTAATTTCCCTCTGAAAGTTCTCCACTGCCTTAACCGAGTATTGAACTCGCACACTTTGGATCCCATCACTGGATCTAACCAACGCCTTTATCCACTGTGCCTTTATATAACTGATAACTGACATCCATTAATCACGGCAAGTGGACCTAGAACACTCTACTGCAGTGAGTGAAATAAAGGGTTCAGTTTGACATTCCAATCACCTGAAGAAGACCGGAGTGTACAACAGCCGAAATGTTGTGATAAATATGGTGACAAAGATGAGGACAATAGTTTGAATAATGTAAATAATGTACATAATACCTCATCTCAGAAATATAGAGAGCAATTGTTTTCGGCGATTTTCTTGTGATTTTTTGCAACACATTTTTTTTGTACAAAAACAATTTTTACAACTTGGAAATAAATTTGGAATAATTGAAATTGATTGCAAAATCCAGCAAAAGTCACCCATGAAATAAATATAATTATTTGTACAGAAAGTAAGGACCTACGTACATCAAATTGCCTTTAAATTAAGAGGTGGCAGAATTATCATTCAACTTTTAAAAGGTAAGCATAAATATTAATGCAATACTTAAATTCAGTGATCATTTTTGAGTTCTGTAGTTTATTGTTGCCTATCACATCTACTCCTCCATACCTATTGTGATGAAGGCCCAATCAAGAGCCCTTCACAGGAGCTAGCGTAAATGCCACCCAATAGAGAAGCTTTTAAGCTACATATATATATATATATATATATATATATATATATATATATATGCTTAATACAATTATAAAGTTTATCACTTAGCTGATTAATGCTATATTCAGTACCTCAAACTCTGGATTTTTGTAGATGAATCCTTTTTGTGAAGATTCAGTCCACTTATCAGGACGTTTCAGTAGTTGACTGCTGTTTTTTTTTTTTTTTTTTGAGTTATTTTTATACTAAGTTTGATGAAATTAATTTATAATGATATTCGAGAGCTCTTATTATTATTAGTGTAAAATTGATCTTTTTCTCTTTTGTGTGTATGTGTGTGTGTGTGTGTGTACCAGTGTGTATGTGTGCATGTGTGTATGTGTCAGATGTCATGGTAATTTCCCACTTTCACATATACAGATATCCACAGACAAACTGGACTTACTGGCAAACTGCGGATCTGGTCGAAGTGAGATGGTCATCTGGCTGTTCTCTTGCAGAATATCGGGGTCAGTACAATTGAGGTAAACAATTTGTGTTTCCTTGGAAACCGGGTGCATCAGGTGGACAACATTGGGAAAGTTGCATGAAGGTGGTTCATTCTCATCAACCACATGAATGACCACATCAACTGTGCAGTGACCAATGCGGTTACTTGCCTGGAAAAAGAAAAAATGCCAGGTATTGGCCCGAGAAGGAATTTGTACTGTCTAGCAATGATTTCAAAGTTAAGTATTCAATATTGTTGTTCTTTGATAAAAATGAGAAAAGAAGAATTTAGATCAGCAGTTTTTAATGGTTTTGTCGCTTGTATGCATTTTCAAACATTTGTGAGGTCTGGCATCCATATGTTAATATTGCACTGGTAAATGGAGCAGAGTTAATAAAAAAAAAGCATTTACACTATTGACATCATTTGAAACTGTTGTTCTCATCTTTATTGCCATATTCACAATGTTTCGGCTGTTGTACGCCCTGGCCTTCTTCAGGTGATATACATTGAAATTTTGAACCAAACCCATTATTTAGTCCACAGTGTTAGTGAATATGGCAATAAAGATGAGTACAATAGTCTGAATAGTGTAAATAGTTACAGTAACCTCATTTGAAAAATATAAACAAATGTTAATGTCATTTGTTTACTTCTTTTTATAGCAATCACCAAAAGTAAGCCGTGATGGAAAAGGCTGAATGATGATCACTATGCCGGAGTTTAAAAACTGCCCAACTTTTTACGTGTTGTTTTTTTTTTTTTCATTTAGATATTGTAACTGTATTAAAATATATATATATAGGTAAAAAAAGAAAATGGGTATTAATACAGATTCAAAAAGTTTATTTGATAAAATTCTAACTGCCCCATAATGCCTGTAACAGATATTTGATTTGGTGCTTCTTCTATATATTTAGAGATTGTCTAATGGACCTGCAATGTTGTTGGTCCTGACCTGGCATCTCAGTTTCAGTCACTTTCCCACCACAATAATGTAGTTTCTTTGTGCCTTTTCTATAAATACATTCATTGTAATTGTCCTGATGAACTTTTCTCAATAGAACCTAGACTTTATGAATTTATACACAATACTTGATTGGCAGAAAGGTCCCATCATTTTACAGTTGAATTGGCTAGATGTAAGCATAAATATTATGTTAAAAGTTTCTTCTCTTGCACTTCTTGCTTGTGACATCTCAGCTTCAATCATTTTCCTGCTGCTGTAACATAACTTCCATCTGCCTTTTCTATAAATACATTTATGGTAATTTTTCTGATGAACTTTCTGCTATGTTTATACCCCACCCCACGAGACAAAATATTGCACATATGGGGAATGGGGATTAGTTAGGACTTCATAGAGACTTTGAGGTCTTATGATGGATGTAGTAAGAATGGTAAGTATGAATGTATTGTTTTGGTGTAAATAATACTCTGGTAATTTTGAGTCAGTAATTATAAGACAGAATAAGACGACCCTTCCCCCATTTCTTCTTTTAGCCTTGAGTCACATTTTTGTAATTTACAAAATAAATATTTTCAGCTAAGTTACCTAGACTTTATGAATTTAAGCAGAATGCTAGATTGGTAGTTAGGTCTCATCATTTTACAGTTAAAATGTCTAGATATAAGTTCAAAGTTCTATGCTAAGAGTTTCATTTCTCACTTGTGGAACTTTCTTCCAGCTTCTTGCTTCCCAGTCAGCTTTGATCTTCAAAAATTGAAATACAATATCAGTCGTTATCTTCTGTCTCTTTAATTACTGTTCTTTTATTGCTCTCTCTCCTTAACAGTGTTCTTTTCTCTCATATTCTCTCACGCTCAGTAACCCCTTGCATCTAATTGGCTTTGTCTTGCATGGGGTTAAAGGATTTAGAATACTATAATTGACACATAAACTATATGCTTTTTTTCATCCCATAAACTCTTGTAATTTTGGAAAATTACAATTTTATTGGAATATTTAAGAAAATTCTTTTTTAAGTTTGTATCTGAAATGAAGAAAATATGAATTTTCAGGAAAACAATCAGAATGTTTTTGTTTCAGATCCAATGCAAATGATTTTTAATTTTTCCCTCCACAAATCTTCAGATAATACATGATATTTGCAAAATAAATACCTGCACTCTTTATTAATAGGAGTGGGAATCATTATATGACCATTTCATAATGAAAAAAATTCAGGTAACAATTCCCTCATTAATATCTTAAGATATTTTCCTCTAGTGAAACATTCTCTGGGTAGCTGACTACTTAATTTCAACCCAACCATGTGGTGTGCATTCATACACACACCACATTTAAACACCAGTTCCCTTACGATCACCAAAGTTAATCAATACTGGTCAGTATCTAGATAGGTGATCAGGTGCTTTAAACTTGGATGTGCAGGTGGCATAAAGGATAATGACTGAAATTGTTTATTGAAGAGCAGAGTTCCAATTCCAGTTGGGTTTGTTATATTCACTTACATGTAAATACCTTTGGGAAATCTAAGAATCCACCTCTTCTCCCCACAAATCTAACTCTGGGTTAATAGTAAGATTTGTATCACTAAAATCATTATTATCTCAAAAAAATAAATAAATCAATAAAATAAAATAAAAATCTTACAATCTAAAAAAAAAGAAATCCCTGGCTTTAAATAACCTGCAAACTATCACAAATTCAGAGAGCCGTAAGTTCAAATAGCTGCAAACCCACTCTTCCACTTTGTTGACTCAAACGCTGTTATCTCTCAAATTCTGAGAGAAGAGACAAGGTAAGTTGTTGGTTAGGAACTATGTTTCCTGGTTGCCTTTATTTTCTTGTTTTATTATTTGTGTGGTCAGCACGAGACATTACAATTAACCTTTGACCTGTTCATACTTTATATTTAAAAATAGATAATTTTTATTATTATTATTATTATTCCAGTACAGCCATGCTAAAATAACACAAACATTTTCTAAATGAGCAGTTGTGCATTGAAAATGATATTTGCTCAGGTCAACCATCACCTCAATTTCACTTGAAAATAAATCCAGCTGTTTATATTTGTACATTAACATATTTTTTATTCAATTATGTATTTTTATGAGTTTTTTTCTAAAAAGGACATGTTACTCACAAGCAGGTTTAAACTGATGTTCATATTGTCTAGTTGGTCAATTGGTCTGTGAATGTGGATGACTCCATCTTGACTGAGGTAAAAGTAAGGAAGCCACTGAGTGGGACCTGTTCAAAAGACAATAAAAAGTGAGACATAAATAATGCTGAAATTCTATGAATAATTAAAATATTAATTTATATTATTTGTAGGATATGACCAATTTTGGTTCAAGGCTCTGTTTTGGAACTCTTGGTTAAGATTGAGGTCACTTTTCAAATGTAATTAAAAGTTTGCAAAACGAAGATCAACAGAGAGTCTGTACATATCGCTTGCAGGTACGTTTGTGACTGATAAGTCCAATGTGGGACAGGCATACACGGTTGCAATAGTTGCAGCTGAAAGTCTAGCCTGAGCGCAATGGTATCGCATTTCTTGCTCTGCCTCTTATCCCTGAGAGTGGTCCTGCAGATATTTTCAAAGACAGTATGATTGATGGTGAGACACCAGACGTCATGGTTCTCAGTTAGGGTTGACCATTGGCAATGGTTAATGTAACAGGCACCAAAGGATTTTTTCAGGTAATCTTTGAATTGCATCTTTGGTGCCCCTCTGCTGTAAAAGCTCTCTGCACAATAAAATTTTAGGCAGGCAATGATTTTTCATCCTGGAAACATGTCCAGCCCAGCATAGCTGGGACTTCAACAGCATGGCCTTGTTGCTGGTGATCTTCACCTTTTCAAGGACTTCAATATTAGGTGAAGAAGTCACTCCAGTGGATCTTAAGGACTGTGTGGAGGTAGCAGTGGTGGAACCATTTGAGGAGTCGCAGGTGGTTTTGTTAAGTGATCTATGACTCTGAGCCATATAGGAGAGTGGCAAGTACAATAGCTTTATGCACCCTGATCTTAGCATAATTAAAATATAATTGGTTTAAATGATATAGACAATAATTGGGCTTATTATTATTAATTATAGTAATTTCTTATTTTTTTTTTACAATAATGTTCAACCTGTATAAGGCCCAAGAGTCACTTGAGGTAGAGTAAGAGGTAAGATGTGTGGGGAAGATAATGTTTAACCTTAAACTTGAACAGGTTAAGATTGTAGTGGTAGGGGGAGTATCCTCTTGGGAGTTGGTTCCACAAGGCAACAGTTGCCAAGTTACATTCCCCAAGTCTGATAGCCACCATATTCTACAGATCTTGCCTCATGTAACTTTTTCCTCTTCAAAAATCAAATCCGATTTGAAAGGAACAGGATTTCTAGACATCAAGAAAATCCGAAGGAATGCAACAAGGCAACTGCTTGATATCCCTAAAAAGGAGTTCCAGGAATGCTTCCATCAATGGAAATGATGCTGGATAAAATGTGTGGCTTCAGAAAGGGGACTACTCTGAAGGAGATTAAGTGTTGAATTGATATGTGTTGTAGTTTTCTTTTCATAGTACCAGTCCTAATACTTTTTCATCAGACCTTGTACTTTTAAGTTGCATTAAAACTAGTAGAAGTTAGAAATAACAGTCAAGAAATGGTGAAAATCTTACCACATGAATCAAATTATATTAAATATAAAGAAAGCTTTCATTATTTTACATTGCTACTCTGCCTATTTTCTTTTCTTAGAAATGATAGCATTTAACATTTGTTTGAAAATAGGAGAGGGTAATTCTTATTTTTTTAAAATGTTCACTATGTACAAGGCCAGAGGGTCAATCAAGGTAGAAGGTTACAAATTAAGAGGTATAGCTTATGCAGATAATGGTTAACCCTAGACTTGAACAAGATTGTAGTAATTGGGTTGTTTTGTTTTATGGCATATCAACTTCAGTGGGTCATTTAATGCCAACAAAATTTTGAAATAGATTCATAGCGATAGTTTGGTAAAAAAGGTGTTTATGTATACATATATATTTGAACCATTTTTCAATGACTCATATTTTTTAGTACAATCCATGATGTGAAGTCGAAATATAGCACTAGTCAGTCACTAAGCTTGCCTTTTTTATTACGTTATTCTCAGTGATGAGCTTTCTCTTGCTCTTATGCAAATTAGGCATATTAATTTGCCAGTGTCACTACATCTCCCTGAAACGTATTGGTTTTATACCTCTAGTAGTTCTTGTACTTCTTCTAGTGATAGTTTCATTACTTTGCTCTACTTCTCTCTCTCCCGTATTTCTTTCTCTGGGAGACCTAGATCTGTCCCATGCTAAACTGTAATCATAGGCATCTTCTTGCATTATTTGATCTTCGTACGAACTTTCAAATTCATTCTGGCCCACTTGATCCTGCATTACTTCATCTTCTGATATTTCATTCTGTAACGATTGTTCTAATAAATCATTAACAGACAGAATCATAGACATTTCTTCATTATTTTGCTCTTCATATTCACCCTGGGTCCTTATTTGATCTGCATGGGCTAATACACTGTTGCTGTTTTCTCTATTTATTATAGCAGTATTGTGGCCTTTTTGCATGATAAATTCTGCCCTTTCCTGATTTGCTTCTTTGTTCTTTTTGTACCACATTTCTTCATTTGTGGAATATAACATCATTAGCGGAGCTCTAATTTGTCTTCCCATTAAAGTTGATGGGATTTTTAGTCTTCCAGCATCTGGTATTGTGCGATAGCTTAAAAGCAGCCTCGGTAGAAAAACTTCTACTTTTTCTTTTTGCTGAGAGCATGCTTTTAGTCCAGTTTTTACGGTCTGCACCATTCTTTCCGCTAACCCGTTCGACTGAGGGTGATATGGGGTTGTCTTATACGGTTTACATCCTATTTTGTCTAACCATAAATTAAGATCTTCCTCACAAAATTCTTGTGCATTGTCAGATACCAGGGGTTTTGGGATGCCGTTTCTGGAAAATATGACCCTTAGAATCTGTTTTATTGTAAGACTTTTCTTGTCTGGCACCCAGATTATTTCAGGCTAGCCTGAAAAAGAGTCTACTAGAATTAATAAGAGTCCTACTCCAGTAATATACACATAATCCATATGCACCCGACTCCATGGCTCCACTTCTTTGGGCCGTGAATGTAATTTGGTTTGTGTAAAGTTTCTTAATTCATTGCATTTTTTGGACCTTTTTGTATATTCTTCGACATCTCTTGAATATCCTGGCCACCATGCTTCTAATTTTATCCTTTTTTGTGTGGCCGCTACTCCACAGTGTATATCATCATGTACACTTTTTATTACCAATTTTCTTTGTGTTTCTGAGGGAACTACCATATCTCCATTACAAATCACTCCATGTTCTATCGTTAATTTCTGTCTTATTTCTTTGTAGGGTCTTTCTGCTCTAGAACAATTTTCCCATGAGTTTTTTCTTATTCTCGATATTATCCTACTTAGTACTGGATCATGTCTAGTTTCCACAACCATTCTATCTAAAGACAAAACATCAGTCTCTACCCAAAGTAAGAATGCATCTTCAAATTCTTCTTCTGTTTTATCTTTTGACTCCTTGTAAAATCGCAATATCGATAGTGCATCTATGTGTGGAATTGAATTTTCTTTGACATATTCTATATTAAAATCAAATGCCATTAATCTTAATGCCCATCTTAGTATCCTCGATGTCATGACTTTGGGTAATTCTTTCCTTGGGTTAAATATAAACTCTAATGGTCTATGATCACTTAACAGAAATTTTTTCCCAATTAAAAATTGTCAGGCTCTAGTAGTTGTCCACACAATAGCCAATGCTTCTTTCTCTATATTTGAATAATTAAATTTGGTGTTCGTTAGTCTTCTTGATAAATTATTGGATGTCCTTCTTGTGATAATATTCCCGATATTGAATGTTCGCTTGCATCTGTGGTTAACGTAATGTCCTTTTTTGGATCAAACATTTTCACTACTGGTTTCTTTGCCATAATTACTTTTAATCTATCAAAAGCTTTTTGTTACTCTGACCAAATAAATTCAACATTCTTTTTTCTTAAATTTGCAAACGGTTCATCAAGTCCGTGTATTTTGGTAAATATTACCTATAAAAATTCACCAATCCCAAAAAAGACTCCATTTCTTTTTTATTTGTAGGTGTAGCTACTTTTAGTATTTTTTCTATCAAGGCTTGGTATGGTGATATACCTTCTTTTGAAATGGAATAACCTAAAAAAGATATTTTACTACAATTGCTTACGCATTTTTCCTCATTTATTGTCATTCCAGCATTTCTTAATCTATTCAAGATTATGTCAGATTTTCTTTTTTTAATTCATTTTCATTAGTAGCTCCTATGCATATATCGTCTTGGTAACAAATCATATTTTTCATATTTTCTAAAACCTGTTCGATGGCCCTTTGAAATATGGTGCTTGCGGTTTTTATTCCGTATGGCATCCTTTTCCATCTTAGTAACCCTATTGGTGTATTTATCGTGGTTACTTCTTTGAAGTTATCGTCTATTGGTATTTGATGGTATGCCGTTTTTAAATCTATTTTTGTAAAAACGCTCATTCCTGCCAGTGCATGTAATGCAACTTCAACATTCGGTATAGGATATGAATCCGAACAAACTTTGTGATTTATGCCTATTTTGTAATCTCCACAAATATGCAAATCACCATCTGTCTTCTTCAAAACTACAATGGGTGATACCCACTTGCTACCCCAGGGGAAACATGTTCAAGAAGGTCTTGTTCTATTAATTTTCAGTTTTGTTACTACTAATGGCAACAAATGTACTGGTAATTTTCGTGCCTCATAATAAGAGGGGGAGACATTTTCTTTTAATTTTAAACTCGCTTTATAGTTTTTTTAACTTTCCAGGTTTTTTCCATTTTTATCTCATTAATTAATTTGATGGGTCAGTCATAAAAACTTTAGGATACTTTGAAGGTTCCTTGGAGTTACAAGATAAATTTGAAGTAATACCTATAATTGTCACAAGTTGTAAAAAGAACCACGGACTTCTTGGAAACGAAGTGCTTAACATAAATTCTAGTGGACCTGGGAACACCAGCAATTAAGAGGTTGTTCCTCACTTGTACTCTGTTTCAATCATTGGACAGAATGACTGCAAAGCATTTCTGCCTCCCCGAATTATGGACAAAAGCTCACAAATGCATGCTGGGATTTTTTCTAGCCAATAAAATAGGCCAGTTCTCAGTTTCAAACGACTCAATCTATCTTGAATTCAGAATACTACATTCATTTGTCCAAACTTGCTTTTATGTGTCAATGCCAATTTTTAGTTAGTGAACTTTTTGCCATATTACTGTTGATTTGTCTTTGCCTATATTGTTTGCTTGCTTTTCTATTCTTTTTGGCCCTGTTCCTTTCTTTTCTGTGTTATTGCTTATTGCAAACTTTGTCAATTCTTTTTGTTAGACAATTCTGTTCTTTATTTTGCATTTGACTATGACTAATCACTTCACATTTCAATTATCAGCTCAGCATCATTTTGAATAATTAGTGTAGATGTTTTTTTCATAATATGGAGATGTTGAAACCAAATGAAATCACAGCCAAATTTGTTGTCCCTGTCCTACACAAAGTACAGACTTAAAATGATAGATTCAAATTTGATTCTTCTTGTGGTAGCAGCATTATTATTATTATCATTATTATCAATGTTAATACAGTTAGACAGTTCTGTTATTTTAGATTTCACCATGGCCAGTCACTCTACATACTCAGAGAAAACAGGCAAGCAATAACTGAACAGTACTAAATAAAAATATGAACTACATGTAATATCCCTAAATATGAGCAGTTGAACAAGAACAGCCTACCCCATAGATTAAATAAAGTGTTCAATTTAGATTTCCCTGTAGGTTTCCCAGCCTGAGGAAAGTCAAAGGGCACAACAGCCAAAACCTTGTGATAACAACAACAAAGATGGGAACAATAGCCAGAACATAAATAGTGTAAATAATGATAACTCCTCATCACCAGAAATTCAGACAAAAATGTCTGTTTAGATTCAACATCAGCTCTGGACATATTACCCATCAGAAAAATTGGCAGAAACAAAAAAAAAAAAAAACAAAAAAAAAACAATGTTTTGTGATTATTACCTAAAAATGAGAGCCAGAAAGAATTTCTTTTTTGACAAAACAAAGTGGAATACTGAGAAAAAAATCTAACTTACGAAGAATGATCAGTCGCAGAGTTCCACTCTCTGGAGGATTCTTCACCTTAATTTGACCTACAATGAAATTTTGCTGAGCCAATTCACTGACATTGAAGAAATTTGTCTTTGATTCACAGACTGGTGGTTTGGGAACATGAAGACGAATGGGAAGAGCATATCTGATATCCAGGCGTTGGTTATCCACGGTGACATCCAACTGGGCACATACAAGAAGAGAAGAAATAATAAAAAATAATCAATATTAATTTATGCAGTGGATTACAGTTAAATGGATTATCTGTTCCAAATAAGAGATTCTTAATAGCGACCAATTGTGCAAGAATAAAAGCAAGCATATGCACAATTTTTCCCATTTTTATGCAAATCCATTTAAAATGAGCAACCTCTTATAGAGGTAGAAATTTGTAGTTCGTGGTTCTGAAGTATTTTGTTTAAACTAAGTCCATGTTTATACATATCATGAAACAATTTATACAAAGAATTAAATAGCAATGTTAATGTGACTAATGGCAAAATCACTTCACTAACAAAACTTAATGATATATTAACTTACTATCAATTCCTTGAATAATAAGATCTTTATATTCAAGTAAATGTCTGATGGAAAACATATGCCGAGTACTTTCAACAATTTCAAATTATCATCAGGGCACAATTTTTTCCATACATTGCCAAATAAGGATCTTTCTATTCAGGATTTGATAGTAAGTTAATGCTTCATTAAGTTTTGTTAGCAAAGTGATTTCACCAATAATCACATTAACATTTCTATTTAATTCTTTGTATAAATTGTTTCTTTGCAATATAAAATATAAGCTGCACACCCTTGTGTGTGTGTGTGTATATATATATATATATATATATATACACACACAAGAGAGAAAGATCAGATGGAGTAAAAATCCATATTTCATAGCATTTTTTTTATAAACTCTTATAATATCAATAGCATGTTTTTATTATAAACTTTTATAATAAATATATATATATATATATATATATATATATATATATATATATATATATATATATATATATATATATATACACACACACACACACACACACACACACACACACAAGCTTTAAAGCCACCCTATTGGGCAGTAAATAAGCTAGCTCCTGTGGAGGGCTCTTGATTGAGACTTCAGCTTGTTCAGAAGTTTGAGAGTCCTTAAGTCTATATTCTCAGCATTGGAAGCTCTCATGGCTGCTGTTTGATCTGGGTTTTCATTTGCATGGGACTTTCTTTTCCTCACTACAGCCTTGGCTCTTTTGATTGCAATATGGTCCTCTGTTGATGGAGATTTATTTTTGCAAGGCATACTGCTGTCCTATGCAATAGGCATCAATAGACTACAGAAGAACTCAAAATTGATCACTGCATTTAAATATTGCATTAATATTTAAGCTTACCTTTTAAAAGTTCAACAATAATTCTTCTGCTATCACTTAATTTAAAGACAATTTGATGTACGTATGTCCTTACTTTCCATACAAACATTTTTTTTTTCATGAGTTACTTTTGCTGGATTTTGTAATTTCAATTATTCCCAAGTTACAAAAATTATTATTGTACAAAAAATTTGTCACAAAAAATCCTGCAAAAAAAAAAAAAAAAAAAAATTCACCAAAAATAAATCGCAGTAATGAAAACTTGGGAATCCAAAATTTCTGTGACATGAGCTATTGAAAGTTAGAGAGTTGTGTCCCTTTAATTGAAAAAATTGTTCCTTATCAGTTGTTTTTAATGAAACTTGTACAAAAGTGGGATTGCTGCTTAAAGTACTATCCAATTACATCATTAGCAAATTGAAAAATAAAGCTTCTAAAATAATTTCATTTTTTACTCTTATTGTGTATATGGTAAAATCACATTTTTGGTTTGGGGCTGACCTTTTTCAAGAGCTGAAAGAAACCAATGCCTTCCTCATTCCCAAGGGCAAAAGTTCATTGATTTATGACTCAAGGATATAGGATTACAACAAAGTCACACCCTGAGCCGAAAGACACTGCTCATGAGATAAGGCAGAAAAAAATGATATTCTCTCAACAAATATACTGTAGTTTGAGCTAACAGAAAATTTTTAATATTAATTTGCTATGATCGGGATATTTGTTTTCTATGATGTCAAATACAGGAGCTGTTATTAAAATCTGCTAAAAAAAAGTAATGGATTATGATAGAGTTTTTAATTAAAAATGCTAGGTGCACTACATGATAAACAGCCAACTGTGTTAGCAAGTCATTAAAAGATATGCTGGCATCCTAGAAACAAATGTCACTTGATATTTCTAAAATAATCTGATAAATACATACTTTGAAGAAGACATCAGAGATTAGAGGAGAAACAGTAAAAATTGTTGTTTTTTGTTTTTTCTCTAGTTTTTTTTTTTTTTTTTTTATACTCAGCTAAATTCTGAAGGGTTCAGCTAAAAAAAATTTTTCATTTTTTCCTCAGTTAATTTTAAAATTTTGATCAGCTAAATTTCTGGGGACTAAGTTGTTTTTGTTTTTTTTGGCTCAGTTATTTTTTATTACTCAGCTAAAGTTTTTTGGGCCCTGAATTTTTTTATTTTTGCTCAGCTATATATATTTTTTTTCTCCATCAAGACATTCATTTCAGTAGTTCACTGCTACCAGCAAGCAGAAAATTATTTTTCTCCTGATGATGGCCATGTTGGCCGAAACTAGTTGAGGAATCTAAACGAAATAATAAAAATGAAGGAATATTAATATACAACCCAGTGTGTCTGAAGATTTTAATTTTTTTAAATATTTTTTATTATTCAAAATAAATATATATATATATATATATATATATATATATATATATATATATATATATACACACACGTGTGTGTGTTTAAGGTATGCTGTATTTGTGAGAGAAGGATCCAGGAGCAAGATATCATCCAGCATGGCTGGTGAAGGGTCAGTTGCAATGAATGACCAAACTAAGCTTTGAATACCTTTCTCAAACTTCACAGCACATCTCTGCCAAACTGGTTAGAATTCAGTCTTCCTTCTAAACTGGTTAGAATTCAGTCTTCCTTCTAAACTGGTTAGAATTCAGTCTTCCTTCTAAACTGGTTAGAATTCAGTCTTCCTTCTAAACTGGTTAGAATTCAGTCTTCCTTCTAAACTGGTTAGAATTCAGTCTTCCTTCTAAACTGGTTAGAATTCAGTCTTCCTTCTAAACTGGTTAGAATTCAGTCTTCCTTCTAAACTGGTTAGAATTCAGTCTTCCTTCTAAACTGGTTAGAATTCAGTCTTCCTTCTAAACTGGTTAGAATTCAGTCTTCCTTCTAAACTGGTTAGAATTCAGTCTTCCTTCTAAACTGGTTAGAATTCAGTCTTCCTTCTAAACTGGTTAGAATTCAGTCTTCCTTCTAAACTGGTTAGAATTCAGTCTTCCTTCTAAACTGGTTATCACCAAAGACAAGAGTACACAGCATTCTGTGTGCCAGATGAAAGAGCTAAAACAAATTCTGAAATATCCACAAAATTAAGGCATATTTTAAATACAAGAATGATTTCCAGGGTTACTTTCATCCTAAATATTACCTGGTAATTTCCTTCTGAATTCTTAGGAAAACAGAAAAGGCATTTGTCATGCAAACAGGTGACATTCTTTACACTGAGCTGTGTAAAGCTTCCTCCAAATTGATAAACCAGATTGCGCGTATCTGGTTTACCGGGGTCTTGGCATTTCATATTGACAGCCCCACACCGAAGGGCTGAGTTGCTGCTTGGAAAAGAGCCATTATACACTGGTGTGCAGACAGCACTCACATTCCCTGAAAAGCAGAAAATATTTAAATATTGAAAATCATGACAAAAGGCTATATATATATATATATATATATATATAATATTAATTGTAGATCAGTTTTATTAATTATTATTACTAGGATCTACACGGATTATATACCAACTGATCAATTACCTGTTATATATATATATATATATATATATATATATATTAATGCATGTTTCATTAAATAATATAGACAAGTTTTGTCTATCTATTTTAAGTAAATTCCTTTCACATTGTTGAATAAGCTTTTTAGCATTGTCAGTGAAACATGAAAGAAAATCAGTGTTAATACATGATTTTATTGTTAATCTTGTCTAAGCTTTCAGATGACATAAACCATCATTTTTCATGCAAACAAAAACTATCATTGTTGCAATGACTGCATAACCATTCTAAAACAAAAATTATCATGTTTGTTATATAATTTATTATTTAATTTATTGTAATATACTTGTAAACTCTGATGATGTTCTCCTCCTGCTTCATATGAAAGAAGCTAGGTTCACTTTTTCTTTCTTTTCTTCTCCCCTTCTCCTCCCCCATCCTTCTCCTCCCTCCTCTCACTCTCATTTTCTCCTCCTGCTTCATATGAAAGAAGCTAGGTTGACATAATTCAGTTTTTCTTCCTTTTCTTCTTCTTCCCCTCTCTTCCTCCTCTCTCACTCCAACTCCTCCTCTCATTTTCTCCTCCTGCTTCATATGAAAGAAGCTAGGTTCACTTTTTCTTTCTTTCCTTCTCTTCCTCCCTTCTCCTCCCCCATCCTTCTCCTCCCCCCTCTTCTCCTACTCTCCCCCTCATTTTCCCCTCCTGCTTCTTATAAAAGAAGCTCGGTTGACCTAATTCAGTTTTTCTTCCTTTTCTTCTCCTCCCCCCTCTCCTTCTCCTCCTCTCTCCTTCTTCCCTTTTCACACCACAAAAAAAAAAATAAAGATTCTAAATGGTTAAATGTCCAAGAGAGTTAATATTTCTTATCAAATTTTTGATTAGGCACCAATCAAAACACAAAGTCAAGTCTCACCGATTAAATCACCAATGAAACTAATTTGATTCTCACTGGGTACTTAACTACAATCCTCACTGTGGACACTTAACCGTGCGATTTTGTGTCATACTAAATACCAATACTTACTAGGTGTTGTAATAACGAAAACATTGGAAGGTACGAAGGTCTGACTGTTGCTGACTTTGGCGCCAATCTGAAATGAATAGTTTTTCATTGGTTGCAAATTGTTTATTTCTTGTTTGTATGCTGAACCTTTCAGATCAAAACTGTACACGTATGTCGTTTCGGAAATGTTTAGTTTGTAGGATTTGATCATTTCTGGTGTGGAAAACTGCCATGACACTTCAACTGTTGAAAAATTGAAAGTTTTCACTTGGAGAGCCGGGGCAAGAACTAAAAAAGCAAACAAAAAAAGAAAAATTTATCAATCAGGCTGATAATTTCTACCCTGAATTTCTAGGATGAGGAATTATTATTATCATTTGATTTTGAACTAATGTTATTTGTAACTATTTATTTACTCTATCGACATTGTTTGGATTATTGTCCTCATCTTTATTGTCACATTCACAATGTTTCAGCTGCTGTAGGTTCTGGCCTTCTTCAGGTGATCTATTTGAATTTCAAAATATCTTGCCTACAAAAACGCCTGATAATTATGCACCAACCCAATAAATATGCATACCACAACATATATTTATACAATCCACTACATTACATTAGAATTTTTTTTATAAACAACTACTTGAAAGATGAAGAAGCTATGTGTTTCACATGACTTTCTGGTGAATAAATAGATGCATGCTGATTTGCTGCCATTACACATTTTGAATTAAATGTGAGGAAGAAATAAGTATGTATAATAAAAAAAATATGCCTATCATTTTGAAGAAAATGAAACCTGTTTTAAGCTAATATTCCAGATTTTCATACGAAGCCCAGAGGAACAATAAACCTTCTTTTACCATCTTTAAATACAAATTCCATACATGCAAGCCACCAATCTGTTACTGGGTGGCATGCCACAATTGTTTGCAGCTATCAGGCTGCCAACATGTTCTTATTGGCAACGTTACCACTAGAGGCCCATTGATGGGCACTGGTGGCTGCCATTGATGGCCCACCATTGGCTTGCATGCAGGGCCAAGAATATCAAATAATATATATATATATATATATATATATATATATATATATATATATATATATATATATATATATATATATATATATGTGTGTGTGTGTGTGTGTCAAGGACACGTGGCACAGTGGATAAAGGCGTTAGTTAGATTCAGTCACAGGACCCAAAGAATGTTAGTTCAATGCCCGGTTAAGGCAGTGGAGAACTTTCAGAGGGAAATTAACAGGAGATAACTGATAACTGACATGCATTAAACATGGAACTAGAACAGTCTACTCCAGTGAGCTAAATAAAGGGTTCAGTTTGACATTGCAACCACCTGAAGAAGGCCGGAGCATGCAACAGCCGAAACTTTGTAATAAATATGTGAACAAAGATGAGGACAACAGCCTGAATAATGTACATATCTCATCTCAGAAATATAGACAGATACTGTAATATAGACAAATACTGTAATATATATATATATATATATATATATATAGAGAGAGAGAGAGAGCTAAAATTACAGCAGAAAAATTTCATATCTGTTGTTAGAAATTTCTTTGCAAATCATTTTCAAATTGATGTTGCCTTTTTGGAAACTTTCAATTCATCAAAATATTTTGTACGACTATTATTAACGTCAGGTTCAGTAAATTTGAAGAGAAAATGGTAGAAAAGTACCATATGTATTAGGTTTGTGCAAAAATAATGACGTAATAATGTTGTTTTTTGACATTAAAAAATACGTCAAAAAACAACATTATTACGTCATTATTTTTGCACCAACCTAACAACAAAATTAAATATTTGCATTGAATTTTCAAAATAGAAAAGGTAATTAAAAATAAAAGTTTTACCGATTACATAGGGAATCCTGGTTATACCTAGATCGCCAAATTTATCCCAAACATTAAGCTCAAGAAAATATCTTCCACTTGATGGTGGTTTTCCAGACACCAGTAATTGTGAACCCTTTGTCACGAAATTTAAACCTGTGGAAATAAAAATTGAAAATAGTTGGAATTTTTTCACCGTTAATATTAAAGATAATTCCTAATTCTCAATTTGATTTCTATAGAAGGTTTTGTAATGGCTATATAATTATAGTGGCTGTATAATAATATCATAAATTTCATAATTGTAGTGACAAATTCTTAAGTTGAATCAGAAATTATTTATTCTTAAAAAAAAAAAAAAAAAAAAGGTACAATTATATTCTATTCAGTTATATCTTCATGGTTATTTTCAATCACTTGTTATCACTTCATGGGCAGCTCTTTGATAGGTTTCGAGAAAAATTCCGCAGATTTTGATGTGAAAAGGTTTTTGACAGACTCGAGTTTAATTTTTTTTCAATAAAGCAGTTATCTTTTTAAACCTCCCATGAATGAATCAAGGGTGACATCTGCTACTTTTCTTCAAACATTAATGTATATAGTTAGCTTTTTTCATAGATTTCAAATACTATTATCTTTTCTTTTAAACACTTGATGATTTCAGATCACAAGACCATGCTTGCTTACAGTGGCTTGACAGAGAACCAACGAAAGAAGAATTATTTCCGTTTCTTTTAAATCTTAACCAAAAATCTTAACTCTGTTGTCTTGACAACTATCATTTTGCTTACTTATAGCTTTCCTTATGCCTATGACCATATCACATATTTAATTAATCCACTAGTTACCATAATTTGTTCAGTTGACAAGTCATCATAAACAATGTGAGCATATTAAATAAAATGTAAGGAGAATGTCATATCAGTCCAAAAAATGGAGTATTTTAAAACTTTTCATCCAAACTTTACATAAACAGTTGAGACTTTCAAAAAGTCCTAATCTTTAGAGCCAATGTGTTTTTACATAAATGTGGTTATAAGACTGTCAACTTGCATTGATCAGTAGATAATATGCATTTTAAAATTGATGAATTCATGAGATATTCCCTAAGCTCTACTCTTTAGAGCCAGTGTGTTTTTAAACACAATTCTTAAGAGTGGGAGCAAAATTTTCCAACATTATTTTGCACCAAATAAAAGAAAATATTTGCAGAAGTTTACAACTGTTAGAATTAATTTTCTTGTAGGCATATCTCTCAGACTCGAAAACAACTTATATACAATTTGTTTACATGTATACACAATTCCATACCTTGTATGGAATTGTGAAATTTGATTCAGAAGTAACTCGCCCTAAAAGTCAGTTTCCACCATTTCCTTTGAATTAATCACCTTGGACATGTATATAGTGATTTCAAAAAGGGTAGTCATCATGAAGAGGAAGATCAAAACTCTAGAGTTGGTTTGTGCATGGAGTTCAAATTCCTGAAACTTTTAGATCACCTCATGCATATAAAATATTATTCATAATGCTTAATAAGCTATTGTGGCAGATCATTACTACTGTAGTGACTTCGATTCTCATTGGGGATATGTAGCCTACACTTGTGGTCTAAGGGCAAACTAAGTTAAGGTTAGTAAATGTCTGAATGTTTTGCTATGGAGCAATGATTAGAAAAAAGGTTTTATAGATCTTCACTTACCGCTTAGTCTGGCATAAAGCCTCAGGAGCTAACTGATGCTTTCGTTTTCTTTTTTTAAAATTAATTTCAATATAAATTTTCTATTTAAATCACATATTTTATCTTATTTTTAAATTTAAAATCAAAAGAAGTCATTGGATTTTAAGCCCAGTTTGCATCAAAGTAACAAGCAAGACAGATGAATTGTTAATATAATGAAGCCAATCAATGTCCCACTATTGTGACTGTTCGAAGTTAAAATATTTCCATAGATGAAATTATAAACAATGTCATTTGACTCAACTTATTTGTCAATATAGTTAAATTTTTATGAGATTTTTTATGCACTAGTGGTGTAATGATTAGAGACTCAAAAGAAGGAATTGGCAAGTCAAGTTTGAATTTCAATCAAGATCATTACAGTTCTTTTTGCACTAATAATCTTGGGAAAGGTATGAATTAATCTCCTCCAGGCTAGGGGTTAAATAGTTGCACAGACGGAACTTCAGAGCCATGGTTGCCAACCATCAAGGGAGAAGAACAACTCTAAATTCAAAACCATATGTGACCCTGGTGAGGCACATGTTTGAACTGTAACTAAGGTCTGATTAGTATAGTTAGCTCTGGGGGGGGGTTAGGGAGAAGAAAGACAAATGGACCTGAGCAGATGGGCATACTCAGAAAGTAACAGATACACTAAAAAATTAAAAACTTACTTGCCAAAATTGAATATGATTTATAATCATTTTTGATGTGTTAAGATTTTCCTTGATGTCTATCATATTGCTCTGTATAGTATATATTGAGTTCTCTTTATGAAGCTATTTTTTAATATTTTATATTAAAAAAGACCTACTTGTATCATGCTTTCCACTTATGGATTTGATATTATTAACTCTCTCTCTCACACACATTTTATATATATATATATATATATATATATATATATATATATATATATATATATAGAGAGAGAGAGAGAGAGAAAAAAAAAAAGAAAGATAATATGAAAAGTATTTTTTTTCACTTAATTTAATGTAGGAGTTTTATAACCACTCATCGGAACAGAGCTAATCTGCTGTCATTTCTCGGTTCTCTTGTTCTTTTATTTGTATGAGGGTGTTATTTTTTCCTTTCATTTTAACGAGTGTTGATTGATTGTTGATTTCTCTTCCTCATTTTTTTCTTACTTTTTCTCTTATTTTTTTCTCACCTTCTTTGTTAATCTCTGGTTTATTTTTGACCACTATATTTAGGTTGGGATTTTGTGTGTGTATGAATGTTTGTGCAAGTGTGGGTTTATGTGTGTGCCTATGTATGCATAGATACACACATAAATCCACACCTGTATGTGTTTATGTGTGTGTTTGCATGCGGTTATACATACACAAGTATGTATGTACACACTCACCTGCATGTGTATGGTTGTGTTAAATGTATTGTGTGCTTAATTGTGTGAATGTTAACTGTATGTATTCTTTAGTAGGTTGTAATATTTCACAGTGTTTTAACATTACTTGCTGTTTAATATTATTTCATATTAATTCTATTAATGCTTTATCTCTCTGTTCAATATTGATCACTACCACAAAACCTGCTTGCTTTAAATGCCTCCTTATCAGCAAACCACTGAAAAACCAGCAATTTTGGCTTCAAAAACAGTATTTCAAATTAACACACACACACATATATTGGATCCTCCTGTCATTTTCGATGTACAAAGGCCAAGCAGCTCAATTCTTAGAACCAACAGCCAGATAATGATGAAGACTTACACAGAACCTCTTTTAGAAAGAGCCAAATATAGAAAACTGACACACAGTATGCCACAAGATCCCCAAATGATCCTCCACAAGTTTTGAATTCAGAGTTGTTTTTCTCTGAGATTAGTTGCCACCCAAGACTATAGAACCCAGTCTGTCTTGCTATTCACCCATAGGTGAGGAGGGTGGGAGACGAGATGGATTCATAAGTTTCCCAATGGTATTAGTACATTTACAAATCTACCATTTGTCTGTGCATTGAATACTGTTACTATATCTGGTCAGGTGTTCTTGCAATTCATCTCAAGGTTCTTGACAAAATCCAAAGAAGGATCCATAATGTAATCAATCTTGACATCTCTCAATGTCTCACCAACATGACATAGCTTCCTTCTTTCTTTTCTACAAATATTTTCATGGATACAGCTCTGACAAGTTTTTTTTTTTTACCCCTGCTGCCTGAAGTATGTGTGTTAAAGTGTGCTACTAGATTGGCATTTAGGTCCCATCCATTTACTGTTGAATTAGGTAAGTGCAACCACCATTTCTACTCCAACAGTTTCTTTTCTTGCATTTCCTGCCTGTGGAATTTCCATCAGTTTCCTTGCTTCCCTGATAACTACAATCTACAAAAATTTAAATGCAGCATCAATTACCATCTTCTATATTTTTTAAACCTGTTCAGCTTTTATCCTTTCCTTGGTCCCCACTATACCCAGTCTTTTCTCTCTTCTTCACTCTCTGTAACCCCCTGAATACTAGTGGCATTCCTGCCTTTCTCAGAGTGAAAGGATTTAACAAAGAAAAAAAATGTGAATGTAATGAATTTGACTGGAGTTTGAACTCAGCTCTCTGATTTCTCAACCCGAGCCACAATCCATTACTTCAGCACAAATTACTACAAAACGAAGACGTTAATCTGAAAACTCGAGTCATGTTCTTAAACAGTTTTGTCAGATCAAGGCTTTTATATGGATATCATGGATGATTCCAAACTTGTTCTGAAATATCTTATGCTGTATACAATCACTTTCTCAAATCAATAATTAAAGTGGGCTGATGCTATGGAATTACAAACAAAGAACTGTACCAATTAACAGAAACCACATCACTTGAGGAATTTCAACAAAAGCAACAGCTAAAATGGATAGCACATGTAACTCAAAGAGAAAATAACATAATGAAGATGTATCAATACTGGAAAGAGCAATAACAGCTACTGGACTTGAGAAATCTATTTTCCTGAAGAATATTTTTAAAAAGAAAAATTTTATAAATTCAAAACTATGGTGGCACTGGATACTTGGTTAATATATATATATATATATATATATATATATATATATATATATATATATATATATGTATATATGAAATTCTTACCAGAGTTGTTCTGTTGTACCTGGAAAACAAAAGGTCCCAGTCCAGATACTGTTGAACAGTGCAAATTGCCAACCAGGGAATGTTCATAATTGACTGAAGTGTACAACCACACTGGGTCAACGAGTTGGCAATGAGGAGGCGCAAAGATCAGGTTTAACATGGTGTTAAAGATGGCTGACAAAAAGACATTATTTTTGTCAACAGCCTGTAAATAAAAAAAAAAATGTTGAAAATTAGTAACTAAAAATTTAATGTATATTTTAAACATGATTATATGATTAATTTAAACAAAAACTTCAGGAAGCAGTAGTGACTGTAAAAATAGAATCAATCAATGATTGTGTTTTATGAGGGCACATAATGAAAGAAGAGGAACGCATAACCTCTGCCTAAGAAGGTTGTGTAAATGGATAGTAGAACAGGGTTTAGGAGAGATAGCAAAAAGAAAAAAAAATACTAAGAGCTACAAAAGACAGGAAATTGTGAAGAGCCATGATCACTAACATCCTGAAGGGACATAGCACGTAGAAGGAGCAGCCACAGCAAATGGTGTTAGCAATAATGTGTCATTATTATTATTATGTGCCTTTACAATGGGACTAATTATCTCATTTTAGTTGTTATACTAACAATGTTTCAACCATTGTACTTCCCAGTCTTTTTCAGGAATGTCAAATAGGATTCTTTCATTCCACTTATAATGCTTGGAGGATATGCCATCTCATTTAATACTCACTTGGGTCATACTAATTTGTTGATTAATTTGAAGTAGAATTCATGTTTTTTTTTAAAAAGCAACTCTACTTAGTTTTGATTAAATCTTAAACAATTCCACTATTGGTGTCAGTGTAACAGTTTCTTTTATGTACAATGTCCCTTCAGGATGTAGGCGATCACGGCCCTCCACATCTTTCTACTTCTTATAGCTCTTAATAAGTTTTGTCTTTTTGTCATTTCTACTAAACCCTGTTCTGTCATCCACTTGCTGAGGCTCATCAAGTACGTTACATGCTACTTTTCTCTGTCCCACAATCGGTCCAATGAGTATCAGATTTTTCAAGTACTCGTTATATGACCCAGAAATTTCAACTGTCTCTTCCTGATGTTAAGTATAAGTTTCCTCTTTGTTTTCATTCTCTGCAAAACCTCATTGTTTCTCACATGTTCGGTGCATGGCACCATTCTTTAGAACCCCATTTTTGTTCCTTTAAATCTCTTCTTCATCTTTGAGAAGATTGTCCAGCATTCATTGCCATAAAGGAGGTCAGATATCATGTGACAGTTCAGTACTCTTTTCTTTAGCTTAAGAAACTTATTAAAAAAAAAAAAAAAAAAAATATTCAAGCAACAAAGGAAAAAGAACCAGAGATGTTTGGTTTGGTTTACGGCATATCAACCTCAATGAATTATTTAATGCCGACAAAATTTTTATTGTTGGTAATATTTTCTTTCTCAAAACTGTATTTCTGGTAATATTTTTTCCTTAAAAAAAAACCTATTTCTGGTAATATTTTTTTTTCAAAAATATAATGCTGTTAATAATATATAGCTGGTAATAATCTCTTCAAAAATCCATTGTTGGCAATAATTCTATACAAAGTGTTTCTTGTATTAAAACCAATTTTTAAACTTTCACAGTGTTTTAACCCCAGTTTGTGGGTTAATTATTTTCCCATAGCTGAGATTCTAACAGGTGCTACCACCCCGGTTCAGGGTGGACCTGGGAACACTAGCAATTAAGAGGTGGTTCCACAGAAACAGAGATGATCAGCATGAGAAACACGCTTCAAGATTACAAACATAACATCAATCTTCACAAACAGGGATGGGAGAGTCGAAGGCAATAAAAATCTACCACACACCATCAACCACATATAGCGGATACATGTGAAATGGTTCAAAGGATCCGAGATACATAATAAATTGGCACGGTTTTCTAAAGCAGTTTAACATTTTGGAAATATATCTCCAGATTGAAGTGTTCATCCTTCTGAAAAGCGAAAAAACCATGACCAAAAATTATGTATATATTTCATCCCACAAGCACATCTGATCAGCCACAGTCCGAAAAAGAGAGGGGGTGAAGCAACATCAAAATGTTGTGAGCTGGAGATAGACACTGAAATTAGGCATGGTTGATCATATATCACGAGAACAATCTACGTCTGAGAGGTTAGAAGGGAGGGGAAAAGAGGGGCAGGGGCAAAAGAGAGAGGCAGTGGCAGGGGCAAAAGAGAGAGGCAGTGGCAGGGGCAAGAGAGAGGCAGTGGCAGGGGCAAAAGAGAGAGGCAGTGGCAGGGGCAAGAGAGAGAGGCAGTGGCAGGGGCAAGAGAGAGAGGCAGTGGCAGGGGCAAGAGAGAGAGGCAGTGGCAGGGGCAAAAGAGAGAGGCAGTGGCAGGGGCAAAAGAGAGAGGCAGTGGCAGGGGCAAAAGAGAGAGGCAGTGGCAGGGGCAAAAGAGAGAGGCAGTGGCAGGGGCAAAAGAGAGAGGCAGTGGCAGGGGCAAAAGAGAGAGGCAGTGGCAGGGGCAAAAGAGAGAGGCAGTGGCAGGGGCAAAAGAGAGAGGCAAAAGAGAGAGGCAAAAGAGAGAGGGAAAGGAAAAGGGGCAGAGGTGAAGAAAGAGGGAAATGGAGAAGCAGAGACATAAAAAAAAAAGAAGTCACTCCTACCTTAATGCTGATATTTACAATTTGCCTTGTGTCAATTGTGTTGTTCGGCTTCAAAACCAAAATATCTCCAGTCAAAGGATTGAGTTGAACAAATGGGAAAAATGATTCTGGTGTGACATCTGAAAAGAAAATCAAAAAATGCATTAAGCAAATCTTTGCATTTATAAAAATATAAATAGGACTCAGAAATGTTATTTCAGTCCATAGAAAATAATTTAAACTTTGACCAATATTTTTATTCTTATAACGTACTAATCCATAGGTTATAAAATCAAGAAAAATGTGATAAGAAAGTCAGTAAGAATGAAAATTCATTTCACAGGCTGAAGATTTTTACGATATATTGCTACTGTACAGTATCAGTTATCTCCCCTTGGCAGAATTAGTGAATTATCTCCCTTACCTAATAGATCTTTGGCATTGAAAAAGGAAAAATACTTCCCTTTTATTGTTGCCACCCACATGGTTTGCATATATCAATTTTCTTGCCGCTCTAGACTTTACTGCTACTTCCCTTAAATTCCATTGCAGGAAAGAATCACCACAAAATACTTTCTAATGATAAGAACTTTATTATCTCTCTTTCAAATAATATTTCTATCTCCAGTCCTTTAATAATAATGCAGTTACATAATGCAGACAGCGTAATTACTTCATACATCCTGGGTCTGAAGATAAAAATAAATGTTTCTGTCAAGTGTCACCTCATCCTAGGTTTGCAGATAAAGGGTTTGATTTATTACAGGTGCGGACACTTGATGCCAGACCCTTTCTTGATGCCAGACCATTTCTTTTTGCATAACCTGGACTTTTCTAGACTATACCCTGTGTATTTACAAACACAGATTTGATGAGATAGACACTGACCATTTAAACATTCCATACTGCATCCCATATGAGTCTACCAATAAAAGAGATTGATCCTGATTTCTTTCCCAAGGTCAATGTGTACTGATGATGGGTGGGTGAAGAGTTTATGCTGAGGACATAGGTATTCATCTTTGGAATAAGAATGATCTTGAACAGAAAATCAACATATTCTACCAAGTGTTCCAAGAAATGGGATTACAGATAAACTTCCAAAACAGAAACTATGATTTGGAATTGGAATGAAAGCAGTGATGGCACCTACCCTGAATCCATCATCAAAATGAAAACATCCTCTATCAAGTGTTCTAAGAAATAGGACTCAAGATAAACCTTTCCAAAACAGAAACTATGATCTGGAATTGGAATGAAAGCAGTGATGGCACCTACCCTGAATCCATCATCAAAATGAAAACATCCTCTATCAAGTGTTCTAAGAAATAGGACTCAAGATAAACCTTTCCAAAACAGAAACTATGATCTGGAATTGGAATGAAAGCAGTGATGGCACCTACCCTGAATCCATCATCAAAATGAAAACATCCTCTATCAAGTGTTCTAAGAAATAGGACTCAAGATAAACCTTTCCAAAACAGAAACTATGATCTGGAATTGGAATGAAAGCAGTGATGGCACCTACCCTGAATCCATCATCAAAATGAAAACATCCTCTATCAAGTGTTCTAAGAAATAGGACTCAAGATAAACCTTTCCAAAACAGAAACTATGATCTGGAATTGGAATGAAAGCAGTGATGGCACCTACCCTGAATCCATCATCAAAATGAAAACATCCTCTATCAAGTGTTCTAAGAAATAGGACTCAAGATAAACCTTTCCAAAACAGAAACTATGATCTGGAATTGGAATGAAAGCAGTGATGGCACCTACCCTGAATCCATCATCAAAATGAAAACATCCTCTATCAAGTGTTCTAAGAAATAGGACTCAAGATAAACCTTTCCAAAACAGAAACTATGATCTGGAATTGGAATGAAAGCAGTGATGGCACCTACCCTGAATCCATCATCAAAATGAAAACATCCTCTATCAAGTGTTCCAAGAAATAGGACTCAAGATAAACCTTTCCAAAACAGAAACTATTATCAGGATGCAGAATTAGTAAATATTAAACACTTCAATACCTCAGTGTATGTATTAGCTATATCTAATTAAGTATAGAAGAATAAGAAACTCAACATAGAATAGGCTGTACTAATGTTAGTTTCACCAAACAGAAAAACTTGAGTTATGTTCTTAAATAGCCTAGTTAGTCTGAGACTTTCATATAGATGTTATGCATGGCACCAAACCTGTTCAAGAATATCTAAACTGTCAGTTATATACAACCACTTTCTAAGATCAATCGTAAAAAAAAGCTTTGATCAAGTGAAGCCTGTGAGTCTTGGGAAAGATCATCCTTCTTTGAACATTGTAGACTGGTGCTACAGATTCACAAACGACGAATTTTACCAAATTACAGAAACTACATCATTTGAGGACTACCAACAGTGGCAACAACTAAAACGGATAGCACATGTAACTTGAAGAGAAAATAATGACATAATCAAGATGTTGACATTCCACACTACTTCAAGTAAAAGGTTAGGAAGGAAACTTCCATTAATAATGAAAAGAATGATAACAGCTACTGGGCTTGAGAAGAGAAAATAATGATATAATCAAGATATTGACATTCCACACTACTTCAAATAAAAGGTTAGGAAAGAAATCCCTATCAGTAGTGGAAAGAGCAATAAAAGTGACTGAACTTGAGAAACTTGTTTTCCTAAGAGAGTTTAAGAGGAAGATTTTATAAATTTCAACCAAAAACAGTACTGGCTGCTCAGTCAGTGAATATCAAATGTAGGGAAACAGCTAATACTACTATTACAACCTTTAATTTATACAGAATCTGATACTAAAACCAAACAATATAGGGTGAAAGACATTTTTAATCATTTCACCTCAAACAAGGAAATAAAGCCACTGAGCTGCAAGAGACTAATGAGAATGAAGAAAACTGAGAAAATCTAGCTGAGAAGAAAGAGCAATAAAAAGAACAAGATTTACAGACATAAGATAACATTTGATGTTACATTCAAATTTTTGAAGATCATAGTTGACAAGAAAGCATAAAAGTTGGAAGAGATTTTCACAGGTGAAAAGTCTAAGAGAAGAAACCATCAGAGTAGAACTTATGCTTACACTAAGCAATTTCAACTGTAAAATGATGAGACCTAACTGCCGCTATTTCTAGCCTATCCTCTATTTCTATGCGGGCCGCTATTCTCTATACTATTCACTATATGGATCACTTTACTTTTTGAGTGAGTTTTATTGAGCAAGTACTATTAGTGTGAGTGATATTCGAAGGCGTCTGACACCAGTATTGTTCAACGGCATTACTATAGTTGTACCTGTGATTACAAAGTCTCTTCGATGACGAGCATTATGAAAGTGACAATGAGTATTTGTTGACATTACAAAAGTTGCCAATGATAGACATCACAAAAATAACAGGAGTTAACAAGAGGATTAACATCCCATTCCACAATATCACTGGGTTTGCCATGTCCATTAATGATGTTAAGAATAAAGGTGAATTAACCATTTTTATAAAAGAAATGTTTGAAATTCATTCATTCATTTTGTTTTTGCTCATGTAGAAAGCACAAATGTTGGTTGGTTGATTTATTTTGCTTAGTGGCATATCAACACCTCTATGGGTTATTTAATATGTAAATCTAAATATTTTGAACACAATTTTATGGCTTCAACTAAATAAATTTTGAATGCAATTGCATAACTTCAACTACAGATAAAATATATTGTTGCTAATTTTATTATAAATATTTGTAGATTGGTGGAGAGATCTCATCTTTTTACAGTGGAAATTGCTAGATTTAACTACTAGATGTAGTATATAGTCATACCCAAGAGCAGCCAAAATATGAATTAGGTCATTAGTTTCCTTTTACTTACATGTCCTATGTTTGGTTTGGTTTATTTTATGGCATATCAACCTCAGTGGGTTATTTAATGCTGACAAAAATTTTTATTGCTGGTAATATTTTGATTTTGTCAAAAATCTGTCTCTGGCAATGTATTTCCTTCAAAACTGTATTGCTGGTAATAGCTAACTATTTGCCTATAGCTGGGACCCTAACAGGTGCTACCACCCTGGGTCAGGGTGGACCTAGGAACACCAGCAATTAAGAGGTGGTTCCATGCTCCTCAAAACCTCCTGATCAGAGACCTTGCTACTGGACATAGTTTAACATCTTACCCAGAACGACATGTCCTATGTATCTTAGTTGCTTTTTGTTGTAGCAAGTGTTCAATTCAATATGGTTTTGGTTAGTTAGAAAAGCTATTTGTTTTTGATTTTGCAGAATAAGTGTAAAAGGTTCTGATGAGTGTTTGTCATTTTAGAGATCTAAAACATTATTCACTTTCACTTTAATCACTTCACCCCCAAGCAAGGTAATAAAGCCACTAAGATGCAAGGGGTTACTTATTGTTAGAGAATGACATAAAACGTGTATTAAGGAGAGAAAACAATAAAAGAACAAAAATCAAGGAGACAGAATATGACATTTGACATTGCATATAAAGTTTTGATGATCAAACTTGTTTGGGAAGCTCAAATATACAAGAAAGTTTCATAAGAGAGAAGTGCAATAGATGAAAATGTTAATATAGAACCTACGGTTAAATCAAGCAATTTCCACTGTAAAAAGATGAGATCTCTCCGCCAATTTACAGGTCGGTCCGAAAGTCTTGTCACCCTTACATATAATTTTCTATTTCAGATGGCTGACATGAAAATGTTAGCGTTCATACATACCTTCTTGATGGGTGACTGCATCAATGAAATTGAATAAACTGAATCCAGTACATGTGCGTTTTATTATTGCATTACTTGTTCTATTTTGTTCATTACTTTTCAGTAGGAGGTTACAAATCTTTTGGACAACCCTGGAGTACAAATGTTTAAATTCATAGAATCTAGGTACCATTGAGGAAAGTTCATCAGAACAATTAGGCATGAAAGTATTTATAGAAAAGTCATAGTCACCTACATCATGTTGGTGGAAAAGTAATTGAAGTAGAGATGCCAGATTAGAGCCAATAACATTGCAGATTGTTTTGATTTTATCAAGAATCTCTAAAGATATAGCAGGAGTACAAAACCAGATGAATTCAGTTGGTGTAAAAATAATGTCGTTTTTTGACGTTCAACTTCAAAAGAAAAAAAGACATTATTTTTGCACCAACCTAATAACAGCAATATTTATGCTTTTTGCTTATTTTTTCACAAGACTCTTTTAAATCTTTTCCTTTTGTTAAGGAATTCAGACAGTGATAAACATTCAATTTAACCAATTCCGAAACAAGGTGCCATGTTTAAACAATCTCAAGAGAAAAAAAAAAGTCAAAAGGTCACTTACCAATGAGTTGGTAAATAATTTTATTCTTGTTTCCCTCTGTATTGCTGACAGCTTTCACACTGAAGTTAATTCTGTTTTGTAAAGGGTGGCGGTCGAAATTGAACTGGACAAATGTTGGAGTGAAATTGCTGAAACTTTGTGAATGATTCTGGTGCGTTTTCACAAAGACTTCAAACTGGAATGTGTCGCTTCGTTCGGGTCGGGAATAAACCTCATCCAATTCTGTTGCAACGATGGTTACCTTTAATCACAAGGAAAAATACCATATATATATTGACTAAGGATGTGCAGCTGGTGCACTGTTTAGTAGCTTGGAATGAGAAATTGGTCATCAGGGTTCAAATTCCAGTTGAGTTGGTTGCATTCACTTTTGTACAAATACCCTTGGAAAAGGTATGAATCTCTTCCACAACCCAACTTGGAGTTAAAAAGTAGTGCAAACTGGAGTCTTCAGCCTTAGTTGGCAACCAGTTTATATGAAGGAAAACATTGAATTCAAAACAGGCTGGGTATGGAACTAGTAACTCCATCCCATAAACAAAAAAGAAAAAACTTACTACAAAAACCACAGTAGCAATGTCCAGCATATTGAATCTTGTGGCCCTAAGCTTCTTGGTTGAATCTACCCCTGCAGACTTGATTGTGGGAGAGTATTGACTATGCTTAATATTATGAAAGGGAAATGTGGGAGTGAAAAAATGTGCTGCATTCATCTTATAAGTAGGAGTACTTCCTTACCTAAAAAGGAAGTATTCAAAATCTTGGAATACAACTGAGATTGAACCCTGACCACTTCTAGTGGCGAGAAATAAACAACTTACCAAATCTCAAAAAGGATTTCATGTAAATAAAGTATAAAAGCTCCCATTTACATTAACAGAATTTAATCATTATTATATCTAAGTACTTATAAAACAGTCTGGAACAAACATAATGCCTAGTGACGATGAAACTCACTATGGCATTTAAG
Source organism: Acanthosepion lycidas (assembly GCA_963932145.1). Taxonomy (NCBI): domain Eukaryota; kingdom Metazoa; phylum Mollusca; class Cephalopoda; order Sepiida; family Sepiidae; genus Acanthosepion; species Acanthosepion lycidas. The sequence goes on along the minus strand of OZ010607.1, from coordinate 4,294,423 downwards.
AATTCACGATCATGAGTCCTGTAAGCAATTACAGTCTAAAGGACACCACATGTACTGCAGCTGTAGCAGCAGTGCTGAGTCTAGGGCAAGATATGCTGACCCTTTCCAGAAATGGTTTGAATTCAGAATTTTCTTTCTCCTAGACTAACCAAGGCAATAGGACACAGACTGTTTTGCTATTTAATCTCTGTAAGGAGAAACTATTAGAATAGAGCTTAATGCTGACTTAAAATAATTTCATCAGTAAAATGATGAGACCTATCTGCCAACCTAGTACTATACTTAAATTAATGAAGTCAAGGTACCAAAGAGGAAAGCTCATCAGAATAATCGCAATGAAAGCATTTATACAAAAGGTACAGGAAAAGTATGTGTTACGACAGTGGGAAACTGAAGTTAGGACCAATAACATTGCAGGTTCTTTGGATGCTGTTAAGAGTCTCTAGGTCGGTTGATTTGTGTTTTATGGCTTATCAACCTTTACAGTAGACTAGATGTTGTAACAATGTTCAATGCAGGGAGAAATAGTAGACTGGAAGATTGAGTCTGGTGAGAAAAAATTCTAGTCTGATAAAGTGAATCAAGTTTCTGAGTAGACTTCATATAATCATTCCAATTTATATCAATGAAAAATGTTAGACCAAGAAAGTGCAATGAGTTGCTCTCTAGTTTGAATTAGCCATGATGATGGAAGGACAAAAAAAAAAAAAAAAAAAAAAAAAAAAAAAAATAGTTCTTCAAGAGATTTAAATGAAAGCAATTTAGTTTTGGAGACATTAAAGTTAAGTCATTTTTTGACCCAATTAACAACATTTTAATCTAACATTTTCTACATATTTTCAACATATGATTGCTAATAAACATTTTAAGAAGACTTACAAAAAGTTTAGTAAGAAAATCTTTGGGCTATTTATAAATTACTAAACTGAGAACTTAAATTTCGAAACAAATAAAAAAAAAAAAAACTGTATATTTCTGAGATGAGGTATTATGTACACTACATTATTCGGACTATTGTCCTCATCTTTGTCGCCATATTTATTACAACATTTCGGCCTTTCAGTATCTGACTATATTTCTGAGATGAGGTATTATGTACACTATTTACATTATTTGGACTATTGTCCTCATCTTTGTTGCCATATTTATTACAATGTTTTGGCCGTTGTATGCACCAGCCTTCTTCAGGTGGTTGGAATGTCGAACTGAACTCTTTATTTTGCTCACTGGTATACTGTTCTAGTTCCACATGCCATGCTTAATGGATCTTAGCTGTCAGTTATCTTCTGTTAATTTCCCTCTCCAAGTTCTCCACTGTCTTAACCTGGTATTGAACTCACACTCATGAGGACAATAGTCTGAATAATGTAAATAGTGTAAATAAAAAAAAACATTTTTCAATTCACATATTTCATTGCCATGCATTTCAGTTGGAAAAGGCCAATAATTCTGTCCAGTGTTATTCTTTGTCCAATATTTTCACTTCGTTCCACAGGGGCTGATGACTACCATTTTCTCTTCCATACAGGGTCAGCTATGCCTGATTTCATTATCTCACCTCTCACTATGTTTTTTTTTGATAGTGTGAATATTAATCATTTCTTTATTTTGAATTTTATATTCTTCGTTGCTGAAAACAATTTCGTTTCTTTAAGTAATAATAGAACTGCTTTAAATATCTAATTGAACTCAAGTGGAACTCTCTCTCTCATATATATATATATAATCCATTGCTAAAAGTGCTGCAAAAATGGTTGATTCTTTGTACAGAAAGGTACATGCTTTATCTTTTGAGAGTTAGGTTGGATGAAAAATAGAGTGTTTCTGCTCGATCCTCACTTCCCAGCTTTGACAGAATGCAAAATCATTTACGTGGCCTTGTGGGTGATAACTTATTTTCTAATCAGCAGCTCTTTTCTTACATATGTAACATTGCAAGCTTACAGTTACTCTATCGCTATTTCCAGTGAAGAGACGTGCTAAATTCTTTAGTTCTACCAATTCAGACCTTTATAGTTAGGAACTGGCATGCTATGTTCATGGTGTTGAATCACTTTAATTCCTTTTGTCTTCCAGCTTTAAGAAGGAAGTTCCATTCTAAAAGATTCTTCACAAAAAAACGTTCTTTTGAGGAACAAACATCTGCGTGAATATTTCCCCAAAGATTACAATTTTCACCTCTTCAAATCCAGGGTCAATTGTTATCTATCTTCCCTATCCACTTTCGCTAAAAACGTTTATATCACAAACCTATCCTGAGTGACTCTTGAGCCTTGGGTTAAACAAAATCGTACAGTCGTTTATTTCCCTTTAATTTGGCTGCCGATGACAAAGTTTTTTTTTTTTTAATCATTTCACCCCAAGCAAGGCAATAATGCCACTAAGACGCAAAATGGGGTTACAGGGAGTGAAAGAAAATGAGAAGAATTTAGTGACGAAACGAAAATAAAGGAACAGGGTCCAGAAAGACAGAAGATGGTGGCTGACGTTGCATTTAGGTTTTTGAAGATTGTAGGTGACAAGGAAACAAGAAATCGGAAAGGAGTTCCACAGGTGAGAAGTGCGAGAAAAAACTGTTAAATTAGAAGCGGTGGCTGCATCTAATTCCACAGTAAAATGCGAAGATCTAGTTGCCAATCTAGTGCTTAAATGCATTTAGTTGAGGCACTAGGAAAAAAAAACTCATTACAGTTGCCATGAAAATATTTATAGAAAAGATAGGGAAGCCACATCACGTCGGTGAGAAAGTGACTGAAGTCGAGAGGTCAGGATCCTTTACAATACAGACCCTTTTGTCAAGAATCTCGAGCAGTGGTTAATCTTAAATCTTTCAAAAGTAAACTTAAAAATATTCTTACCGTATATACAGATTTTGTTCCGCTTTGATGAAACCAAAGACATGTTTGGTTGTCTTCAGAGTGCAGCTTGAAGTTGGCCGAAATATTTTGTCCTTTGGCCAAAGTGTACACCAGGTCATCTTCTGCGTCTTTACATGGACTCTTCGGGTCGGCACCGTCTTTGTGAAAGCAAATCAGTTTTTGAGTTCTCTTAGAGTTGCTAACCATGAAGTCAAGGTTTTGTTTACATGCTGGAAGACGGTCAACTGCAGCAACGACAAGAAAAATAAAGCCTTGTTGAAACTTGAAGGGTTGCGACTTCAAAGAAAATAACTAGAAGTACACATGAAAATTTAATTATTTTCCAATTTTAATTTTATGTTGAATTCTTAAGTTAATAATTCAATAGCTTCCTTGTGAGTTACACGACTGTAAAATATTGGTAGAAATTCCCCTATTGAATCGTTAAATATTTGAGCTTAACAACAAAATATTGCAAGAACAAAATACGGACTTCCACAAAAAAACGCGATACCAAAGGTTTAAAATTATTTTTTTAAGAATGTAAAATCTTTAAGTTTTTATTATAGTTTTAATTTCAAGTTAATAGATTCAATTTAATATTTCCAATAAGCAAAATACTTTGCTGTATTTTCAAAAACTAGTTTTCAGTTTCTTTTTTTCTATTTATTTTTTTTTTTTGCTAAAACAGCTGATTAATACCCCTTCTTTTTTTTTTAGTTATCTTCCATCGCAATGTAATTTTCTTCATTAAAAATATTCCAAAAATAAAAATATACTTTTCTGAAACTTTATTTGAGGAATATTAGTTGATTTAAAGTAAAATTCATCTGATTTGAAACAAATATTATTTACTTTAAGTTTAAAATATCGCAAAAATGCATTTTTAACTTGACATTAGCTGTCTTGACGTGTTTGACAAGATGATAACGTGTGTTATTCTACACTGTACAGAGACTTTATCTGTAAAATATAATTGAAGACATGATCCTCATTTTTGTTTAATTTTTAGGTATACTCATTAATCTTAAAAATTTAAGAAAATATTCCCTGTAATCCAATGTTTTATTGAATTTTGGAAATTTTGGTTAAAATTTACTCGCTCTTATTTTCTGATAATGTCGTGTATGGTTGCCGATACTTACAAAGTTCGGTGCTTTTATACAAGAATAAAAAATAAATTCTAAATTCTTAAAAATATTGATGTTTAATGAATTATATTAAGCTTTTCCATTTACGATTAGTAAATATAATTTTCACTTAATAATATCAAAACTGCTGAAATTAAAAGAGAATTTTAAGATTTTAAACTGAAATTTTTCTAAAATTTAAAAAATGATAATTCGTGTAAAAATGTATTATTCATCGAAATCTTTTCTTGAGATGTGTCCTTAATATATCTTATTTATAAAAGCAATAAAAAAACATTTCTAATTAAAAATGTCATTGTTTTATTGCATTTTTTATTTTAATATTCAGAGCAGATTTTCAGTAAATGATGTTTCTTTTTGACAAAAACAAATTAATGATTTAAATTCTCCGAGTTATCCTGCTTCTAACTCGAAATTTCATAAAATGTAAGTGGAGGTAAAAATGTAATATATGTAATTTCCACTAAAATTATCTAAAAAATCTTTAAAAAATAATTCATTTGTGAATAAGTTCTGAAAATTTAAAAAATCCGACAATTATTTGATTTTTGCAAGAATTTTCAAACAATGTTTTTTACCGTAAAATACTAATCTTTCACTGACGTAAAGGAAAAAAAAACAAGAATTTTTTTAACCAAAATTTTGAACGTGCTAGAAAGGATTAAAAAATTTAATAAAAAAATTCTTTGGTTTTCCTCTTAATAATAACACACATTTTAACGATCATACTTTGTTTTTATTAAGTTTGGGGGCATGCTTGCATCATACTATGCTGTTTTTTTAGAAAATGTTTGTGGGTACCTACAAACATGAATGCGGGACATTATTTCTTTGTTTTTGTCACTGAAACGAAACATCATCTTTGATATCTTTTCCCTCTTTCCTTGTGATAATGTTGATTGTAGAAATCTACATTCAACATCATCACTTGATAAGACACCAGAGGTGTTGGAACAAAATGGCTATTTTTGTAATGATTTTATAATATATTTGTTATAATTTTAAAATAAATAAGTGTGTGTGTGTGTGTGTGTGTGTGTGTGTGTGTGTGAGTGAGTGAGTGAGTGAGTGAGAGAGAGAGAGAGAGAGAGAGAGAGAAACAAACAAACAAAAGTAACCACACTTTTGCCATGACATATCTTTAGGTTTGTCACACTGCCTTCTGCACATGCGTGCTTAGTGTTGGTATCTTGTTCTCTCTCTATCTCGTATATATATTTCTGCAAAGCTCCTTTGATATTGCCAATGTGTACATTCCCTCGCTCAATAACTTTGTTATTTTCTGGTTTCCAGCAGTTGTTAGATCCTTCCTTTTACCCATGTTTCAACATATATTATGAACAAAAACAGTTTTTATTAGATTTTAGCGGTCATAAGCTAATTTAATCTGCATATTAACTTCAGTCAGTCCATTTTCGTAAATTCCAAATATTTCAAAAACCATTAAAAATGGCAGAAAATCTAATGAAATATTTTACAAAAGGTGGAAATTGATGAGTTATTTGATAAATATTGGTTCAGAACTTTTTGGGTCATTGAGGTTTATTTGATTTGCATATCTAGTTCTCTCTATCTACAAGGGTAAATAAAAAATTATCCACACTTTTGCCATAACCTACCTTTAAGTTTATCACACTACCTTCTTCTCAGGTGTGCTTAGAGTTGGTACTATTGTGGTCGCATTATCAAAGATCGCGCCAGTTTTCTTGCGGATGTTACAGTGTAAACATGGACCGTGTCCACTCTACAATGTGGATAATTATATATTTTTTTATTTACCCTCGTATGTTTATCATATATATATCTATATATATATATATATATATATAAGATATAATCTTAAAATATGTTATATTTATGAATAAATGTGTACGGCATCAGGGATAGAGCGTATGTACATCTGAAAGTGGACACTGAAGTCAACACAGAGTGGCAACAGTGTTTCCTGTCTGAGCATAATCTTCAGGCCATCAATCAGGCCTGAATATTGCATTCAAGCATGAAACATACACAGAAACCTACCAATCTCTTTCCGCAACGTACTTGTGGAAATATGACCATAATAGCCTCATCCGCATGTAAAAACGACTAAAAATAATGGAAGCATTAATGATAAAATAAAGAAAAAAGCCAACACTTAATATCAACTATGAGCATGACGACATCGTGCGGACCATGTTTGAAAAAAAATTCCATCATTATAGATGCAAATATATAAAAATGTACATATGTAAAAATAAAATAAAAAAAATCCTTGAACAGGATAGCCGAAAGTGCCCGGATATATAGATCATTTTGAAAGTTTTATCACACCTTATGCACTGAAAAGAAAATACTTGTTGGGATGCAAAAAAAAAAAAAAAAAAAAAAAAAGAAAGAAAAATTGAATAAAATGTTTAATCATAGTACCTTGTTAGTAGTCTTTATTGAAAGTTGTGTGTGTAAAGACAAAAGGAAAGCTTCTGTAAGATACTTACCCACAGAGCAATTGAAACCTGTCAAGTCTCCAAGACATGGGCAAGAATATCCACTTTCCGGGTGATAGAAGGTACGGCAGCTGCCATAGTTTAAGCAGGAACACAATGCTTTCATGCAAATCTTACCTAATTAAGAATAAAAAGGAATTTACGGCATCGCAAACAGAAACTATATGTTAGCTTTTTGTCTAATGTCACATGATTATAAACCAACATTCAATCGAATCCCTGCTTAATAACAGCAAAATTTGATTTTGGCTTAACTTGTGTCCGTAAAAAAATAAATAAATAAAAATTAATTAAAGTGTCAAAAACATAATAAAATAATTACAATTATAATTATCATTGATTCACTTAAACCAATGAGAATCAACTCTGCTCTACATACATAAACACGTGACATTCTATCGGACAAGCAATTCATACGGACAGGTTGTTAACACATGCGTCAACCAAAATTTCGTTTCCTTTTCAGGCCTTTATAGTAATATTTATTTCTTAACAAAAATTCAAACTTAGAAAACCCCAGACACTTCTTGTTTTTTTTCCAAATTATCTGAACATAAAAAAAAAAAACATACGAGAAAGACTGTATACACTTTGCTTATTCTTTATCTTATCATTCTGTTAGATTCCAATCCATATATAGCAGACCATGGATTTATGTGTTGTTAAATTAGGAACGCGTGTGTTTATTCCCGCTAGAACAAGGTCCACTACAAGAACATGGCGGACTCCAGAGACTGAATCTACCATAAAGAAGTATAAAGAAAACCAACTAGACATATATATATATATATATATATATATATTTCAACAAATTATGAAATGGACAAAGTCCGACAATTATTTTAAGACATTTTATGTTTATACATTCTTTTTATAGATACAAATATTTAAGTGAATGCTCCTCTATGGCCGAATCGGTTAAAAGGCAGGTCAGGCTACATGAAGGTTCCGTATAGGATACAGGTTCGAATCCTGTCGGAGGACGAATATTTTCAATGAAAATTTCTCGGAAAATGATGTTTAATACTATTTATTATAAACAGGGCATTTACTTAAATATTTGTATCTATTAAAAGAATGTATAAACATAAAAATGTCTTAAAATATCAATAAATAGATGTATTAAACCTAACAATTTTACAATGGATATAGACATTAACATTTGTGTTAGTGTGTGAACGTAGAGAGTTTGTATTTTGGTGAATGTTCGTACGTACGTGTATGTGTGTATAATGTTCATGGCGTCTCCCACAAATGGGAAGACGCAATCGACTGCGAGAGCTTACATTGCAAATGTGTTCGCTGAAGATGAAAAAATGAAAAGGAGAACCAGGCAAGAAATCGCTCTGTACTTGTAGGGAGAGCATCCCATAGTGAAAAATTTTGACAATTAAGGAAGAGCTAACTCCAGCACATATTTGATTGATATTTGACCCCAAACTCACAATTTTCATCACTATTACTGTCTCTCGTGTCTCCAACGCCACATAACAACCAGATAAATAATTGTTTCCGCTTCTTGCTGTTTCCCATTTTTACGAGTATGTGTGTATATATATATATATATATATATATATATATATATATATATATATATATATATATAAAAATGGGGGTTATAATTATTTAGTTATAACTGCCCTATAAACTGAAAATTACATTTCTATAAATACGTAAATCGAGCCAAATTTGGAGCACTTAAGACAGTTTACAGTCAAATTGTGCATTCAGAGCCTTGTCTATATCCTTGTGGAATAAAGTGCATTAAAATCAATTTATTTACGCAGTGTCTCTTGTGTATTTTAGACAAAATGATTTGCATATCTTGAATTATGAAGAAATGAAGTTATCGTACCAGTAGTGCTGCTGTTACTATGTCAGATAATTAATAATGTAGAATTCCAGACAAATCTATGATAGCTTTAGCCTTGAGAATTAAAACAGCAACCATGAAGGAAATGCGAGTAATCAGATTTTGGTTTACTCGACTGCTTTTACTCCATCTTGTATATCAATTGTATAAATAACTGTCAAGAGAAAAATGTCCAAGTAAACTGGTTGAAATAAAAAGATTTGCATCAGAAAAAGACAATTGAACATGAAAGTTTTCTGAATGACCTGACGAATTTCACGAGTAAAATAACGTTTATACACACTCCCGCCGTCGTCCTCCTCACTTGTTCGCTCACACACTCCCGCCGTCGTCCTCCTCACTTGTCCGCTCACACACTCCCGCCGTCGTCCCCCTCACTTGTCCGCTCACACACTCCCGCCGTCGTCCTCCTCACTTGTTCACTCACACACTCAAAAAATTTTGGAGAAGTGTTTTGACACTAGCTTACCCAAAATATTTTGACAGAGAGAGAGAGAGAGAGAGAGAGAGTGTGTGTGTGTGTATAAGTGAACAAGCGGAATAACTATTTTTCGGTATAGGGATACGATTCATATTGAATAGACAGATTTTTCAAGTATTCATTTTTTTTCTTTTAATTATTCCATAATGTATCATTGTAGCAGTGTGTTAACCACATTGAGATCAGTGATAATATTATACCAAAACTTCAAATTTATTTTACAGAAAAGATTTTTTACCGAAGCAGAAATAAAATTAACTTCTCCCCATTTCTAATGCAGATGCTTATTATTGAGTTGTGCTCATGGAGTGTTGCATTGGTAAATCGACATATTTTAAGACAAGATTTATGTGGAAAAGAAGAATGAAACAAGAAATGTACAACATAACAGGTTTATTCATCAACTGACATATATCAGAAAAAAATACAGATAGTATAAGATTAACCCTTTTTTTTAGAGAGTTCTTTAGAAAGGGAGATAACTATCTACAGTTTACTCTAACATTTATGCGTATAATTTTCTGTAGTGAAAATGGCTGAGGTACCGTCAACGAAAAAATAACTAATTTTTTAGTAGTGCAATCAACCTGATGAGCTAGGTCTCATTCGGCACGCTTTTTGAAAAAGAATGCAAATGCCTGGTTTGCAAAATAAAACTATTAAATTAAGATTTGACATTTAAATCACTTCGTTGGCATCAAGTATTTTCTCTTTTTCAAATTGTTCTCTTTTCTAGGATAGGCAAATGGTTACAATAGAGATTTATCATCAATTACGAAAATAGACAATCGTACCGTTGAGCTAATGCTTCAGACATCAAAGCTTCTGTTCATGCGATGTACTGTGCATCTTTACACTTGTTAGCCACAAGAAGCGCCATATTGATAGACCTTTGATAAATTACGATTGGTACTATTCTGGAAATAACAAGCAGGGTGTGTTAGAAAACCCACGGAAGTCATTCCGGTCTCACCTATCACATGAAAAGCCACAAGCAAGCTGAACAGACTTTAGAAAACAAGCCAGACCCTGTGTAAAACAACATGTTTTGCCACACCTGCTTCAAGAGCCATTATCATGAGAATTAAAAACACTGATAAAAATATTTAGCTATGGCCATACTCGTTTAATGAGTAGACAGACATTTTATAATTATTTTTTTTAAATATGATTGCATCGCGACACAGAAAGTAGTATTCAGGTTTAATTTCAATATTAAACCCTAACTACCGGGTGCCTGAAACTAAATTAGAAAGAGGACAGGTTAAAATCGTTGAAATTAAACCTGAAACTTAGTAATTTCTGTGTCACGATGCGATCATATTTTTAAAAAAAATACTTATAATCTAGGCTCTACTTCTCTATTGAGCACTGTTTTAAAAAAAATACTAAAGAACTTCCTATTATCAATCTAACAGTTCTTTCATATTATATCAATACACACACACACACATTATATATATGGTGTAGGGGTTACTAAATAAAAATCCATTACTTCTTTAGAGAATTGCTTTATTTACGTTTGGATATGAAACTGAGCAGATCTGAACATTTAGAGAATCTATGATAAGGATTTCATTTAAAGACATTATTCAGCCTTGACTGATTGGAAAGGTTCTCTGTAGCTCAGAACACCTTGGATCAAATGACGCAGATTCGAATATTTTCTTTAATAAGATTACTTTAGTATTCAGGCTGGTAGACCACAAACAAATGGAGTGCCTGCTCAAATACGAGTATCCACTAAAAGTAATATTTAAAGTTTATATATATATATATATACACGCACACACAGAGTGTAACAGCAAAATTGTTCAAATCGTGTAACAGCATAACTGTACACCTACAAAATGTTTAATACCTAAATAAACACTAAAACTAATTTAGTTTCTTTTTTCCCACGTTTTCGGATAAGACGTTTAGCCATCTTGACATCATTTGTTGTAAGAATCATTGAAAAACTCTGAGTTCTTCAGTAAAATCGTTTTGTGTCAGCCAAACTGCTTTACTAAATGAACAATGGTGAGAGGAAAAAGATTATTCATACCTTCAGTAATGGTACCAAAATTCATACTCTGGCTTCCATCTTCAAAGTCCATTCAAAAACCATCAAAAGGATGGTGAATAAGTTTTTAAAAAAGGGAACAGTAGAGAGAAAAAAATGGATCAGGCGGTCACAACAGGAAGAGGGATCATCATTTCAACTTAGGGATGAAGAGATGAATTAGAAAAGATCCAACTCAATTCATAAGACGCTTGGCACGTGAGACAGGAGTTTCACCTACGCCAAAGAGCAGTCAAAGAAGACTTGATAATGAAATCGTACATGAAAACTGTGAGGCACCTTGTTACTCCATGACGATTTGGACAATTTTGCTGTTACAGCCGGTATATATAATCATTTCACCCCAAGCAAGGCAATAAAGTCACTAAGATGCAAGGAGTTGTTGAGTGTTAGAGAACATGAGAAATACTATTAGGGAGAGAATACAATAAAGAACAAAAAGACAGAAGACGATTGACATTGCATTTAAAATTTTGAAGATCAAAGTTGATAGAGAAGCAAGAGCCGGGAGAGAATTACACAAGCGAGAAGTGTGAGAAAAGAAACTGTTAGCATAGAACTTACGGTTGCATCTAGCCAATTCAACTGTAAAATGATACGATCTTACCGCCAATCTAGTACTGCACTGAAATTCATAAAATCTTGGTATCATGAAAGTATTTATAGAATAGGCACATATAATCTATATTACGACAATGGGAAAGCGACTGAAACCGAGATGCCAGGTCAGAATCAATAATATTGCAGATTATTCTGTGGCTTTTATAAAAGAATCTAAATATATAGCAGGAATACCAGACGAGATGTGGCAACAAATACATATATATGAATAAAAACACGTATCTTTTCGTCTGCTGAGGCAAATGTCATATTCATATTGTCCTTTTACTAATATACTCTATATGATTATATATATATATATATATATATATATAATCCAGGGACCCGTAAGGTCACCATGTATTGCAGCCGCAGTAGAAGTGGGTGTTTCTTGGGCAAGATAGACTGAACCCAACCCTCTCTAGGCAGGTTTTGAATTCAGTTTTTCCTCCCCTTAGTCCGGTTGCTACCCAGTCTGTCCTGCCATTTACCCAGAGCTGAAATAAAAATTAGGAGAATAAGAGGATTCATACCTTTCTCACGTAAGTGAATGTAATGGATCCGACTGGAATTCGAACTATATGTATATAACTTTAAATGTTATTTTTAGTGGATTGCATCTACGGGGCTGAATAGTGGAGAAATCTTATTGAAAAAATATGCGGTCCTCGGCAGGTTTCAATCTTGCCGGAGGTTTCATTTTTTTTTTTTTTTTTTTTTTTTTAATAAGATTTCTCAAACATTCAGGCCGGTAGATTAAAATAAATAAATATTCTGTTTAATAAATAAACGGAGCATCTACTCAAATACGTGTATCCACTAAAGTGTTATATTTGAAGTGATCAAATCTGTCGGATTAATAAAATATTCGACTCTCCCGTCGTATTCAGTCAAGCAGCTCAGTTCCTAGGAACCGACAGCCCGACACTAGCACATGTGATTTGATTATAGTTGTGAAGACTGTGCAGAACCAACCACACGTTTTTAAGGGCCGAATACAGAGACCTGGTGCACTACATGCCACAAGATCCCCAAACGACCCTCCGCAGGTTTTGAAATCGGCGGTGGGTGGGGTACGCAACTTGGCGCTAGCAAGAGGGCCGCCGAGCGACCTGCCCGTCCCCTTTTTCACTGGGTGAGTGAGGAAACGTCCTAAATAAAATTTATATATATATATATGTGTGTGTGTGTGTGTGTGTGTGTGTGTGTGTGCATGTATAAATATATATCTATATACGTGTGTGTGTGTGTGTGTGTGTATATATATATATATATATATATATATATATATATCTATGCACACATTTGTACCTGCGTATTTACCTATGTGTAGATACGTGCATGCATGGGCACGGTTTTATGTGGCTCAGTACGTATTTGTTTGTATATTGGTCAGTGTTTGTTTTGCTTGGGTGTTTATGTGTATATTTGTATGTATGAATATGCGTGTGTATCAATATACATGTGTGTAGGTATGTATATGTGTATGTATGTTTCTGTATGTTTATATGTATTTGGATGCTTGTATATGCATGTTGGGTGTGTGCGTGTATATATATATATATATATATATATATATATATATATAATCTCAATTGGTCGTTATTATAGCTGCTTTCGAATTTCTGTGTCTATTATAATTAAATTGTTGGCTTTTGGTTAACTTGCCTGCTAAAAGGACTGTAGCGGCTCAGTGTTTATATTAATGATACAATGCAGATTAAAGAGAAGGAAGTTCTTTCCCTTTGACTGTAGATTGATTGTAATCAACCGTTTGAAGAAAGTTCTGAGATAAATGTTCCGAAATAATTGTTAGAGCAAAGTTTGCATGTGAAGAATTAATAACACGAAGAATACAATAGCTTGAAATGTATTGTGGATAAACTGGTTTGAATCAACAAAGTTCTGGTTGATTGAGCTTGGCAAAAGTTACAGAGAAAATGTAAGTTTGTAGTTACGAAATTCTGTGTGTGTGTGTGCTTTGAGCAAGATCGTGGATTTGTGTTGACGGCTTGGCTCTTACTGGCGACTTGCGAAAAATCGCCTCTTTTAAGGAAAAAAGGTAGGCTTCCACGGAACCATGTGAAAACTTGATCTTACATCAAAAATATGTGATTGGTTAAAAATTAACCAATCCTACACTCGTATTAAACAGAATAGGTAAGTATGCTTAAAACCAAAAGATTCAAAGGAGCGACTGCGATAGGCACAAAGGTAGTAGTAATTTATTAGCCAATCGCAGGCGAATAAAATGACTTGGAGTGTATGTGGGTGTGAAAAACATAGCAGTCGCTATAGGACTTTTGATAACACATTCGGGACGAAGTCCAACGGCCACTTCCACCCTCTCTCCCCCTCCACCTAATCTTACTTTAGCTTGTAGAGCTAGTGGTCACTGCCCGCCGATATGGAGAGTGGACAGGTTTATTGGTAGAAATAAATCCTATGCCTACAATAAATAACCGTGACGAGGTGAACCTTGTATGAAGCTAGTGTATAGCAGCATCTTAGTCATTTTTATCGTTTTGCATTCGTCTTTGATAGTTTACAGCTTTGTTATCTTATTGAGTTAAGACCAAAAAGAATAAAATTGACACTTTGTTAAAATTTAAGTTTGATTTTAAATAACTTGGACAGATAACAGGAATGCAATACGGAAGTTAACTTTGAGGTCATCACAATGTCCGACATCAGATTGATTAATCGAGGTCGCTTCATAGCATGTTAAAATTTAGTTTTTCCTCCTCTCCTTTCCTGTGAGGGTATTGCTGCCTTTATACTATAGAATGATTGTTTAGTTTCCAATTGACTACCCCAGCCTGAAGAAGCAACTATAATGCTGAAACATGATTGCATTTTACATTATTTACATTATTCGGACTACTGTCCTCATCTTTGTCGCCATATTTATTACAACGTTTCGGTCGTTGTGCGCTCCGGCCTTCTTCAGATAGTTGGAATTTCAAACTGAGCCCTTTATTTCGCAGAAACGTAATAATATGGCGACAAAGATGAGGACAATAGTCCGAATAATGTAAATAGTGTACATAATACCTCATCTCAGAAATATAGACAGATACTGAAGGGTCGAAACGTTGTAATAAATATGGCGACAAAGATGAAGACAATAGTCCGAATAATGTAAATAGTGTACATAATACCTCATCTCAGAAATATGGACAGATAATGATTGCATTTGTATAGGAGTTTATAACAGGGTTTGTTATATCTGTTTATAACTTATTAAGCTCTACTCTATATTGAGCACTTTTTAAAAATGACTTGACATTAACCTACCTTATACACACACACACGTGTGTGTATGAAACCCAGGGTCACAAACTCGCATCAACCCTACCAAATATGTTGGCTCTATCTCTGATATTGAGCACTTTCTAATAAGTACCGCGAATATATAAATAATTATATATTACACACACACACGTACATATACATTATATATATATATATGTGTGTGTGTGTGTGTGTATGTATGTGTGTGTGCGTGTTATAACGCGCATCGCTGTGCTTATAAGTAATGCTCCAGCAACTTTCCGCGACACCTGTATTAATTACACTGAAGACTGACTCCAAACGGCTTCTAGTATTTATCAAGCATCCCCACAAGGCGGTATGTGGCACAAGGCCGGTTTTTATGTGGGACACTTCGAGTCCTTAGGCTCGGACAAAAATCCATCTTAGACCCCACATACATGAGGTCGGGTTTGTCTACCTCCTCAGATGAGGTGAACTGCCTGACTAGAAATAGCTTATTCTTCACCTCTGACCTGGCTTTTTTTTTTTTTTATAGTTATGGGCTTATATATATATATATATATATATATATATATATATATAGTTACCGGAGGTGTACTATTTATTCCACAATATTGAGAGATATTTAACCTAGCCTTTTAGTTGCCCAATGGATTCATCCTTTTGTCAAGAACATTAGTGTGAAATCAGCACACACAGCTTCCGCCATAGTCTGAATTTGGTTTCACTCCATTCTTTGCCCCATTAAGTTTCTTCCACACTCCCTTATACAATTAACTTTTAAATATGAATTCAATTGTCCATTATGCTTGTTAGTTTGTGTATTAATCGTGTCTGCTTTAACCAGTCGGATATATACGAGTATTAAAGATTTAAATACTTTTTGATATAATCATTAGTTCAAGTGTCTGGAAAATCTTAACAATTCCTATGCCTTTCATCAGTTAAAGTTTTCTTGCTTTTACATGACAGGAGAATCGAGAAAAAATTCAAGATATTTTTTGTTAGGTTTCTGTTTCGAATGTAAATTAAAAAGAAACACAAGTTGAAACAAGAAATTTTAATTTTGAGATGGCACTTTAATTCATTTGTCGGATTCAATTACTTCATTCTCTTCTTTCCTGCCCATCCCCCTTTGACATTGAAAACGTCAAGACACACAGATGTTTAAAGTCTATCTGGGTTTAGCAGTCAACAGTCAGGTCTACAGCTAAAGGTTACTAGCAAAAGACGATGACGGCATGTCAAACGTTAAATGCATTGCTAATGATTTTACTATAGGAATGCATTGAAAACCAGGAAGGGATTGTCAGTGGTCAGGAATTAATGCAAGCATTACTGATAGAACAGGGCTATTATATGTATAACTAGCAGGCTTCGCCCGCTCGTTATCCCTTCGCAAAGTAAGATATATTCACTACATGAAATCTTTCAAACAAAAATTTTAAATGAACATGTCACTTATTTATTGGCTTGCTATAGTTAAGGAAAGTTTTACAAATAGATGCCAACTTGCTGGTGGCCAAGTAAAATTCAAATTTCGAACACTTTTCTGCACTATATAAGACGATAATCCTAACAGAACTATTTTTGATATCAAAAATCCTCAAATAAAAGAACAGTTAATTAATGAAATATGCTTTTTTTTTAAAATCAATATGTAAATTAGTTAAGCCTGAAAAGTGATATCATCTAGAAGTACATAATATATAATACAGATATTGAGCTTTTAGTGTGTCAGCCCCTCCCTCGAGAGGTATACACATTCGGATACTTAGCGGTCACAGGAATCCACCTCTGTGCTGGTAGTGTTATAGCTATGACTAGCTTGGACTGGCTAAGACCAGTTAAGACCAGCGGCCCGAGTGTTAAAGTCACAACTGAGGAAAATGATACCGAGAGGCCACGCCCTCACATTGCACTAGAGAGAGGGATCGGTGCTTGCACCGAGGCCAACGCCACCGATGAGTAAATACCAAATTACTATAAAATAGAGTTGGGGCTTTTTAATCTCTGAATTCGTGGGAGAATTGCACTCCAATTTTGCATTTAATCATATAGATTCCGTAATATAGGTTTTACTTTATTAGCTTTTATGTTTCTCTAACTCTTCAAATGTTGAATGTATAACTATTTTCTATTTTCCCATCTTTACACTATATTAATTTTATCTTATAAATTGTTCCCTGTTCTGTCACACTTGAAATAAAAATAATTGTTTGTGGGAAAATAAGGATCTACGTAAATCAAATCGCCCTTAAATTAAGTGGCAGCAGAAGAATTATCGTTGAACTTTTAAAAGGTAAACTTAAACATTAATTCAATATCTAATG
Organism: Acanthosepion lycidas; assembly: GCA_963932145.1. NCBI lineage: Eukaryota > Metazoa > Mollusca > Cephalopoda > Sepiida > Sepiidae > Acanthosepion > Acanthosepion lycidas. The sequence continues at coordinate 4,277,300 of OZ010607.1, read as the reverse complement.
GAGCGATCAATTTCAAGTTCTGTAGTTTGATTATGCCTATCGCATCTACTCTTTCCTAGCTACTGTGATGATAGCTAAACCAAGAGTCCTCCACAGGAGCTAGCTTAAATAACGCCCGATGGGGCATGTTACTCCCCTTTAACCATGAAAGCAACTATAATGGCTAGTATAATATATTAATATATATTTTTAACCTCGCATAATCTGGCAACCCTGAATCTGAGATCAACAAAAATCGTTCCCTGCAGCTAACTTTTCTAGGGCATTTGAATGAGCTATGAATAATTGAAATCGGACCAGTGAGAGCGGTGGAGTTGCTTGGACGCACAAACTCACACTGTACTTTATATACAAGATGTAAATGTATTGTGAATGATTTTACTATAAAAATGCATTCAAAATCAGGAAAAAAGGGATTGTCAGTAGTCAGGAATGAATGCAAGCGTTACTGATTGAATAGGGTTATTACATGTATAATGTAAATGTTATTGTTAATGATTTTACTATAAAAATATATTGAAAATCAAGAAGGGATTGTCAGTGGTCAAGAATGAAGACAAGTATTACTGACAAAATAGGGCTATTATATGTATAATTTAAATGCATTGCTAAGGATTTTATTATAAAAATGCATTGAAAATCGGGAAGAAATGGATTGTCAGTGATCAAGAATGAATGCAAACATTACTGGTAAAATAGGGTTATGATATGTATATAATTGCTAATGGTTTTAGTAAACAAATATATTGAGAATTATGTCCTGGTAAACAAAGACATGAAATTCACCCAGGTTTGCTCTGTTGGATACTGCTTGAATATGCCAGCTGTATTTAATATTAGAAGCCAATATTAATGAATATATTCCTGACAAGATGTTTCATATCTGATCATTTTAAAATTAACTTGGCCCAGAAAACATCTTTAGGGACTTTATTTACATTATTCGGACTATTGTCCTCATCTTTGTCGCCATATTTATTACAACGTTTATACGATCCGGCCGAAACGTTGTAATAAATATGGCGACAAAAATGAAGACAATAGTCCGAATAATGTAAATAGTGTACATAATACCTCATCTCAGAAATATAGGCAGATACTGAAAGGCCGAAACGTTGTAATAAATATGGCGACAAAGATGAAGACAATAGTCCAAATAATGTAAATAATGTACATAATACCTCATCTCAGAAATACAAACATATCTTTAGGAACTCGTCATAGAGTGATGGTCAATCAGCTCCTCATTTGAAGTGTTCTTGATAAGAAATTTAACCTGTACTAAGTGACCTTTCTTCGACTTCATGTATAGAAAGAATATCTAGTCAGGAAGTAATAAAAGACTTCAAATCATGACTTGAACATGGTTTCATGTGTTGTGTCCCTTCAGAATATAAGTGATCGTAACTCTCCATCCTTTCGTGTCCTTTGTAGCTCTTAGCAAAGCTATGACTTCTTACTATCCCTGGCACTATCCCTTTTGACATCTGTTTAAGAATCGTGTTAGGTAGGTTGTTCACTGTTGTCCTCATCTTTGTTGTCACATTCCGGACGTTTCGGAAGTTGTACACTCAGGCCTGCTTTAGACCACAAAATTCTCCTAAGTCAGCCAAGCATAGACATAAATGCAATATGGAGTAATACAGAGTGCTAGGAAAAAAAAAATTAAAAAAAAGCTCTGGTAAAAAAAAAAAAAATAATGTCACTGAGACATTAGGTTTATAAGTCCCCAAAATTTCTACACTGATATCCCCAAAGATGATTAAAGTAACTTGACCAAAAGAGTTGTGAGTTGACAGCAGAGGTGAACAAAAACATGGAGAGTTGAGTTACTAAAGGGAGATAACTGTAACCGAGATATCTGGAAGATGCATGGCATGTGGAACTAGAACAATCTACCCTCCGATAGACTAGAAGTTTTCGTTACGAAATTCCAACATATATCACTTGAAGAAGGCTGGAGTATACAACGGCTGAAACGTCGTAAATATGACAACAAAGACGAGAAAAGCAGTTTGAATAGTGTAAATAGTTAGAATTCATCATTTCGGAAATATAGGCAGAGAAAAGGCATTGCCCACTTGATATGGTAGCGAAGCAATTCAAGACTGATAGTTGCTGTTGGGAGTATTCTTCGGTGCAAAACAGAATGTCTGGGGTTGTCAGCAAGAGGAAGAGCCCAAGATACGAGCTAAGAATTAGGGACCCCGAAATCAAACATACAACAATTTAAATATCTAGGAAAGGTTTTAACAGAGGACGGAATATATGACACCAGAATCTGAAGGCACATTGTAATGATTGAAAAATGCCTTCCAAAAGCTAAGCAAAGTATTAGGAAACAAGAAGACTGTGCTATTTATTTATATACTGCTAATTTATTTATATATCCAGTGAATGCTGTTGAAGGATAATTTTCGTTTCTTATTCAAACCTTAAATATCCCCCCTTGTTTATACCCAGCAAAATAATTAATACTCTCATTTATTTTTGCTGATCACGAATCTCGTAACCCATTAGGTTTGTAGGGACACCACATCTACTGCAACCACAAAAGCAACGGTGTTTCATGGGCAAGATACCCTGGAGCTCACCAGGCTTAGACTGGTTGCTAACTAAGACTATAGAACCTAATTTGTCTTGCTATTTTACCCATAGCTAAGAGGAAGAGATGGATTCATACCCCCTCCTTTTTTTTTTCTTATATATGCATCCAAATTAAGAGATTGATTTGTTTCTTTTTCGAGTTTTAAAATAATCTCCGATGGAAGATAATCTTTTTGGATTTGGAAGCAATAAAAAAGCAACTGCAAATCTACGGAAAAGAGAGTATATACTAGAACCCGGATTGAAAAAAGGGAAACTATACTTTTGGGAAAAAGTATGAATCCACCTCTTCTACCTCCAGCTATAGGTTAATTAGTATGACTAGTATCAGTAAATCATTATTATCCATAAAAGTTTCTTACAATCTAAAAATATTGCTTGGGTTTAAATAACCTACCCTACCTGCATAAGGTTAATAAGGCATAGAAAGAAATCTATCAAAATAATTTTAACAGTTGTTAAAATGAAAACAAGCTATGGGGAAAAAGAATCATATAAATCAACAAAAAAATTTGTACAAATGATTAAAAATAATCACTAACCTGACTACTACTACTGCTAATAATCTCTAACCTGAATAATAATAATTACTAATCTGAATAATATTCTCTAATCTGAATAATAATAATAATAATAATAATAATAATAGTCATCACTAACCTGAATAATAACAATAATCTTTAACATAAATAATAATCGCTAACCTGAATAATAATAATAATAAACCCTAACTTGAATAACAACAATAATCACTAATCAATAATAATAATAACGATAATCTCTAACCTGAATAATAATAATAATAATAATAATAATAATAATAATAATGACAATGACTAACCTGAATATCTTTGGCATGGACATGATGGACTTCCACACAGTTTTTGCCGACCGTTAACAGAACAAAGACAACTTTCTTGGATATCTTTATTTTTAAAATAAGTAGTATAAGGACTCCTATAATTATTCGGTTCGTGTATGTTGTTCGAAATTCCGCTAGAATTCCCTTGATGTGGTCGGCGGTTAGAGTCTACGATGCAAGCCAAGATGGCAACAGAAAGCCAGAGAAGGCTAAGTCTAATTCCTGTAGCAGCCAAGCCAACCTCTTTTATCTTCATCCTTGTCCAGAACACAAAATATATCCAGATTCCTCAGTAGCAGTTTGTGAAATTACATCGTTGTCAAAGATTCTCGAAGATTCCCTGTAGAAAAGAAAGAAAAAAAAGAAAGTAAAATAACATCTTTTTGCAATTCAAACTCTCCCGCGTCCTGGGTATGACGATAAACTATGTCCAACAACAAAGCCTCTGATAATACGTTTTTGAAAAAAATAATATTACCAGTTATACGTTTTTGGAAAAATAATATTACCAGCGATACATTTTTGAGAAAAAATATTATCAGAAATAGATTTTTCTGAAAGCAAAAATATTACCAGGAAAAAAAAGTTGTCGGCATTAAATGACCCATTGAGGTTGATATGCCGCAAAACAAACCAAACCAAACCAAACCCTCCCACCACCAAAGATATCGCAGAAACATCGATACTCTATTGCTATTTCCATGGCAAAATACATTCTTTAACTCCCACTAATTCAAACCTTTACGCCTAAGACCTGCCTTGCCACGTACACGGAGTCGAATCATCTTCATTCCCTTAGTTTTCTATTTAGGAAGACGGAAACTAAATCCAAACAGCTTCTTCCCCCAGAATTGCAACGTTGGGAAACAGACTCCCCAGAAAATGATTCTCCGATCACTATAAGCTTAACCGTCATCTATCCTCCATGTTATCCTTATTTCTCTTACAACAACCTAATTCAGTAACGTTCTACCTTGTGTGACTCTTGCGTCTTGTATGTGGGGGGGGGGGCTTTTAGTAAAGAAAAAAAAAAGGAACACTGAATTCTCAGTGTCATGGAAGCTAAAGAGGACTTCGATCAAATAAATCTGACAAAAATTCGTTGATATTTTATTCGCTAGTGTTGAAGATCAATTAAAATCCGATTCATGTTCTAAACCAATCTTTCAATTTATGTTCTCCCCCAAAAGCCTAGCATCTAACTCCTGGAGAATTTATTGACATTGAACACAAAGTGAGTTGTCAGTAGCGCTCTTATTCCTGTCTTTGGGGAAATAGAAAAAAAAATAAGAAAAAAGAAAGAAACACATACATAAAATCGGGAAGAGACAGTTTAAAATTTTAGAGCATATAACAAGGAAAGAGTACTTCGAAAAAATAATACGCGCAGGACAAATTAAAGGCAAGAGGGACAGAGACAAACAACATATAACATACCTAAAAAAAACTTTAGTAAATGGATAACGGGGTAAGGTTTTGGAGTGATTAGAAAAAGACAAAATTTGCTAAAGGACAGGAAGTTGCATAAGGAATTGAAGTGGGGCCCAATATAAGATACCCATGTGGTGAATGCAGACGTTGTAATAAATAAAGAATAGAAAACGACTGACCTCCGATTTATACAAATTATATTAAACAATATTACAAATTAGTCCTTGCAAATTTAATGGTGTCTGCAACCAAACTTATCTGCTGAAAAAGAGTCGATATTTTCGCGATCAATAGACTGTGGTGATAACGGTGTTGAGCAGGCTGGTTCTGCAAGTGTTCATTTCGTAGATCTTACCAAGAGTGAGTGTTAAAAAAAAAAAAAAAAAAAAGGTAGAAAAGCGCGCGAATCAACAACTGTAAGCTGATTGGCTAGCCTTAAACTGTCAAATCATATCACTTATTTCTCATAGTTATGGGTTGCTAACATCCTGAAGGAACACGGCACAGCAGGATCAAGCTTGGCTCAAGACAGTAATTATCTTAACAGAGCGCTCTATAAAAAAAAAAAAAAAACTATCTTTTTATCATGAGATCGATTAATGTTAGTGACAGTCTGTAAATAAGTTCCAAATAAAATATCTAAAGATTGAGGTTTGAGTCTGACGTAAAAATTCGAACGAGAAATGATAAAAAAGATGAGTCTTTTGATTTATGTCTTCTTGACTATCTCGCTCACTTTTTACACGGTTAATCCGTTATCATTCTATCAATTAGTATTGTCAACCTCGAGTTGATCCCCCTTTCAAGTCAAGGAACTTGTCACCTGGCAAAACTGACACATCTGTGTCAAAATAAGTAAAACAAACAACTTATTTGATAAAAAGAAAGTTTCATTTGTCACAAATGTCGATGGTTCAGGATTAACTCATTAAAATTTAACTACCCGTTGTTTTAAACCAATTAGTCAGACGCTGTAAATGACCGCCTTTCTCAATGAGAAAGGTCCATGCTCTTTCGCTAAAAAAGTGGCATATCCTGATGAAAAAAAGGCCCCAAACTTAAAAAACAACGTTTTATCACGAAAAACTTCATGTTATTAATAAGAGGAGAGACCAAAGAATTTTTTAATTATTTTTTGAAATTTTTTATTCCTTTTTAGCACGTTTGAATTTGTCGTTGAAAATCTTTTTTTTTTTTTTTTTTTTTTAGGTCAAAAGTCACCTAATTTAGCATTAGCTTTTTAGATAGCCCTTTTCTCTTGAAAAACACATTAATTTGGAAATTCTTGCAAAAATTAAATAATTGTTGGAATTTAATAAAACTTTCAGAACTTATTTCAAAATGAATGAATTTATTTTAGAAATGTTTGTCTTTTAGAAAGTCATGGTAAAAATATTTTTTTACGTCTGATACCCCTCCCCAACCTTACTTAATTTTATGAAAACTTTAAAACTAGTATAGTTGCCTCTTTTTATTTTTAACAAGACTTTGAGGAATAATAAATCATACATTTCGTGTAAAATTTTGACCTGCAGGAACCCAAATTTTAGCTCTGAACTTAAAATACAAAAATGCAAGAAAACTTAGACATTATTTTATGAAAACAGCTTTTAATGGATTTTATCAATAATATGTGTATATTAGGGACTTTTTTTTGTCTGAAGTCAATTTTTTTTTTTCGATCGAAAATTTTTACGAGAATTGTTTCCTTTTTTTCAATTCTAAATAAAAAAAAAGTGATATTGATAAATATTTCAAAAATGAAGTTAAACAGTTGCCCCTCAGAAAATTCTCTCATTAGAAAGAATCTATTTTTAGATCATAAATTAGAAAGCTTATTACAATCTGTTACTCGCAGCATATTTTTAAATAATTTTTTTATCATTTCAAAAAATATATTAAAATCATCTCCGACAAAACTATGGATGCCCATTTCTGGAAAAAAAAAAAAAAAAAAATCATGCTAGAATTATTCCCCCTGATTGAGTGAAAACGTGTCAAATTCTCTGAGTGACCATTATCGTCGCATTGTCAAAAAAAACTTTTCTTCTAATTATAATCAATTTCTTCTTTTTCAGTGAGAGACATACTGCAAATATTATATTTTTTTTAAATTTCAAATTTAAGGACGGAATCAGCAAAAAGGGTTTTTTTTGTTTTTAAAAAACCTCAGTATATTTGTTTTCTTTTTGGTAGGGATTGTCTTTTTAGTATTTTATAGTGAGAGTCGTCAGTTGTCTTTTTTAGTTTCAATTAACTGAAACTAAAAAAACAAAAAAAAAACAATTAAATAAAGTTATAAGAACAATTAACAACCTAGTCAGAAGAATATTTACATCACAGTTGGAGAAGAAGACTACCACACTGAAAGTCTGGCCACCATTTGTAATCTTTTGAAAGGTAAGTACCATTTCATTTTTTATTTTTTTTTTTTATATCTCTTTAACCATTTTTTGAATTTGTGTTATTTATTGTCTTTTGAGAGTCGTACTTCAGTTAATTATTTTTACTTTAAATGAAGATACAACACAGAGAAAGGAACTCAACAAGTTTTTGAATTTGGAGAGTCAATAGGGTAGTGCTTTAAAATAAAAGTAAGTACTGTTTTAATTTTTTCCCCTCAATTTTTATAGATAATTTGAATTTAATGTCTTTTGTGAGTCAGACTTCGGATAATATATTTTTTTTTGTTTTTACTTTACATTAGGCACGAACATGAGAGCGCTGGAAAATGAGCATAGTAGGATAATAACGGCCTTAAACTTTTTCTTTACTAGAGCATTCTAACATTTGATTGAAAAACCGTTTCTCTTAATCACGGAAAGTCCTACTAAATAACATGGCGGATTTTTTGTGCATTTTGTCAGAATTTCTTCTCACACAGTTCAACCCTTGGCAGAGACAAGAAAGACATACAATCAACAAGGCCTAACTTAAAACTTAAAACAAATTTTATTGTATCCTTGCAAAAAAAGATTTTGCCCTTTTTTGCCCCTGGGAACAGGGTGGGGTAGTTCTTCAATGAATAGGTAGTGTCTTTTGCTTCAGTAGGACACTATTGGTCTCTACGAAGTTGGAGAAGCTGGAATTACCATTCGGTTGCAGAAGTTGAAATTCAGCTGTTGTCGAGATCATTCATAAAGTTCTTCGTGTAAACGTACACATTTGACGACAGTCAATAAATGACTGAATTCTACAGCCTTGAAGGAATTAAGCTGGGACAAGACGTCGTCTCTGAAGCATTACCATTTCGGTTGCTGAAAAGAATCATAGCCTAATTATTTAGGCTTGATCTTGGGCGCTAAAGGCCCTGCAAAGATATTTAAAATTGAGTCCGGATATTTCCAATAATATGCCACAACTGTTTGAAAGGAATCATAGCCTAATTATTTAGGCTTGATCTTGGGCACTAAAGGCCCTGCAAAGATATTCAAAAATGAGTCCAGACTTTTCCACGAATTTGCTGCAACTAAGTCAAAAGGGCACGGGCCGTTAAAAAATGCCCGCGAAAAAACGTAAGTCAAAATTCGACCAATGAAATTGGTCGTTACAAATCAGCCAATAGGAGCTTAAATTGCAGAATTTCTCACAATTTTTAATGGCAATCATTAATTTTGAAAATCTTGCAAAAATAAAAATAATTGTCTGATTTTAATGAAACTTTCAGAAACTATTCATAAATGATAGAAATTATTATAAATATGTTTATTTTTTTATATTTATTACCCACACTAACTAATTTTATGAAAACTCTTGAAATTCAAAATGTATACATTTTTAAATTTTAGTGATTGGTTAAAAAAAAGCCAAGGCTTTGTGGAAAGCAAATCATTTTTTTAGTTGACACCCTTCTTCCTTAAACTCAGCTATGAATTGTAACATACAAAACTCAATAAAACAAAAGATATTAATTTCAAAAGCTTTTAGTTGCTTTTACTTGTTTTTATGAATAAAATATTGTCTGAAAGAAAAAACGTTTTCGATGAAAAATAAATTTTTACAACAACTATTTTTTTTTTTTTTTACATTAAAGTTGTTAAATATTCTAAAATTAATGAACATGTACAGTTTAGTCATTGGTGTTATTAAGTAGATAAATTACAGATTATAAAATAAAGCTGGTTACAATCAGCAAATAGATATTAAAAATCTAATATAATGTGTTTTTTGTGTCTAAAAATAGCTTAATTCAAATATACGGAAGACCGGAAGCATCATGAAAACAATAGTCCGTCACGTGGTTTGCGTTGGTAGTAGCATAAACATTTTGACGATAAAATTCTGCTTTCGTCAAGCTTTTTATAATATGCCTACTTAAAAATAACGAGGTAAATAAGTTGTTCACATAAAGCTAAATTGTCACTTGTGACCTTCCGTACTATAACTTTTCCTCCAGTAATATGTGTGTGTGATGAAATTACGCACATGTCACTTGTCAATCAACACCGCTGTTAAGACCGGCTCTCATTTTAAAGTACATTTTTTTTTTCAGCGCAGAAAGTAAGTTATATTTGTTTCAAAATATATTAAGTAAACTTTATAATTTTTAATTTTCTTAAATTAATTGTTTAAAAAGTCATAATTGATTTTTAAAAAGAATTTTAAACGGAGACTTTCGCTTTTGTAAACAAAATTTAAAAAATAATGGCTAACGATTTTTTTTTTTTTTTTTTTTGAAAATTTTGGACGTGCTAGAAATTATTAAAAAATATTAAAAAAATAATAATCAAAAAATACTTTGATCTTTCCTCTTGATAATAAACATTTAGACGATAAAAAATTATTTCCAAGTTTAAGGCCGTTATTATCCTGCCATGCTCATTTTCTAGCGATCTCATGTTGGTACCTACTTTATGAAGATACAACATGGGTTTTTGACTTTGAATTTGGAGAGTCAATACGATAGAGCTTAAAAAGTAAGATTTTATTTTTTATGCCTAATTTTAATAAATAATTTGAAATCGTATTATATATTGTCTTTCTGCCATTTAATTTTTTTTTTTTTTTTTTACTTTAAATAAAGATAAAGGACTTGAAAAGTTCCCTTTAATTTTTTACATGACAAAGTCTGTATTTTATTTTTTTCTCCATTTTATTACTAAACTTTTAGTTTGTAATATTTTGCCCTCTCAAATCTGTTTGCTAATTTACTTTAAATAATTTATTTTTACTTTGACTTTTCCAGGTGTCTAGAATTGATCGTTGTTTAGAAAAGTACAGTGCACCTGAAAGTGGCAAACCGATTCTGTGTGGCCATATCTTTGTTCAGTTTAGACGTGGATTTACTATCAAGAAAGTATATGATTGGGCCTGTTCCCATAATACCGAAAACAATTTCTCTAATATTGACTACAATAAGTTAATTAGAATAAAAAAAAAATATACAAATCAAGGAACACGGGAACAGCAACTTTCTCAGTATTTCAACGGACATGTGGAGTGGTGATGAAATTAAAGACCCCACCGACTTCACAGGGGGCACCGCCGACACCTGGTGGCATGTATACATATTTAAGAAATGGAGTTGTGAAACAAAGCCAAACAATTTTACGATTGCGAAAAAATTAAAGGGAGGGCTCAATTAGTGAAGAAACTGAAGAATTTAAAGAAGTCCCAAAAATTGTTGTCAGGGAAACTACATAATGACTGTTTAGTGAAAGAGGTCCCTGCAAAACATTAGTGAAGTGCTTCAGTTGATTGCATCAAGATCCGAAGACAGCATAACAAACTTCAGCTCCAGAATCACAATTGGCCGAATGTTAGGAGAACAGAGTTTTTTTTTCTGATGTAAAAACTGCTACTGCTGTACTGAATGCCGAGACTTGCACTATAATGTTTGATGCAACTACACAATAGGGGATACACGTCAAGTGTGTAATACTCATAACACAATTTTCTGCTCATCTCATTTCAATTGAACATCTTCCCGGAGGTACTGCCAAAGACTACACAGAACATATATGCGAGTCTATTGACAACTTAAGTGAGACATATGCTGTATCAACTGATGTAAGTACTGCTGAGATTAAGAAAGAAATTATTTTAAAGATCAAATGTTGCTTGACTGACTGATTGGCACCTGTCAACTGCTTAACAGTATTTTTATAAGAGAAAAAGTGGAATAAAAAAACTGATTGAACTGAACTGTAACTTGCAGCCTTTGGAAGCTGTTTCGCATAGAGTAAGGAAGGAGTTGAAATTATGTGAAGTACACTGTCAAGGAGGCTACAGAATGCCCAGCATGGTGAATCATTGTTGGAATGAACACCCTAAGATATAGTAACAGATCAAGAAATATGAAAATTCTTGAAAGAAGAAAATCTTCAAATGGATCACTTGACTAGATACAAAGGGAACTGATTACACATCCAGTTTCATTTAGGCTAGATATATTTTTCCTTGTTTGAAAAAAAAAAAAAAAAAAAAAAGAAATATATCATTGGACTTCCTGAAAAAAAAGAAACTTTGAGAACTGAAAATATTATTCGGAAAAGAAGCTGGAATTTCATGTATTTACAATAATGGGGAAAAATGCTGTCTGGGCCATGGATGACCAACTTCTATACAAATCTTTCAAATGAAGCCAATACAATTGATACTATGCAAACTGTCAAGAATGACATTTCCAATTTGCAAAAAGTTCAGGACCCCCATGCAGATTTTATCAGCTGAAAAGGATTTTTTTGGTACAAGATTGGATAGAGAAGATATAGAAGAAATTATGGTTCCCCCAACGAATCCATTGTTGTTTAGATAAATGTTAAATGTCTGTTTGAAGGTTTTGAACAAGCAGTATGCAAAAACATTCCAGACTGTAGAGGATACATGTGAATCAGTCATGACAGTGCGTCAACATACCATGTTAGCTGAAAGTTTTATTGGAGTTTTGTGAAAAAAAGAGAATATCTCCACATAATAAAAGCAAAAAGAAACAACACAATGGAATTCATAAACGAGATGGACACTGAAACATTTGAAAGGCACTTGAATAAAGCAATGATATTCAGTAGGAAACTGGTTGACCAACGCAAGCAAAATCAAGACATCTTAGAGGCAGGCGTTTCTGACAGGGAGAATAAAAAGCGACATCAAAAGTTAGAAAGAAACAGCAACCAGAGAAAATTGAAGAATTTACTGAGCTATACCATTTCGGCTATCATAGAAGAATTTCCACAACTTTTAACTGATTTTGTTGAAAATGTTCAAAAAAAAAAAAAATATTAAGTGCTGATGTAGTCAACAAACTGATATGACATACTTGGACAATTGATTTGGTTGATCAAACATTTGAGGGTTTTGTAATGAGTTTTTCAGCCCCTCATTACACGATTTACTATATTAGTGATAGCCATGTAGATGAAGATTAGGTGTTAGACAAATATGAATTTGGAGAAGATTATATTATGCAGGAGCTGAAATTTTAAAGGAAGAAACAGAATGATAACAACAAGGGTCCCAACTATGGGCAAATAGTGGAAAAGAAACAAAATACCAACCCTTTTTACAATTAAACAAAACGGCCCTTTTAAGGGCCACCAAATTTTCACGAAAGTCTGAAATCGATTGCATAGTAATTCATTTTTTATTTCTATTAAATAAAAAATAAAATATGTATAAAATTTTCCTGAGTGTCATATTAAAACTAACATTTAATAAAAACTGTGAGATGCACTAATCTTAATACTTGATTTTCATGACTGCCATATATATCAATTAAAAATAAATCTCATTTCATAAGTTTATGAAATGTACTGGTATTTTAATTTTTATATTCTCTAGAAAAAAAAAAATGTAAAAACTGGGATTATATGAAACTTAATAAAAAAAAGAATTTTAGAACATAACACATAGGTTACTCTTTTTGTCCGTTATAAAATTTGAATTCTAAATGTATTTTTCGTATTGTAAATGTTATTTTTATTCCAAAATTATTTTTTTCAAATGTAAGATTAAAAAAAAATTAAATTTTTAATTGTTTTTAAACCGTATTTTTTTTTTTTTTTTAACTCTAGTAACCAGAAAATAATCTCTTCATAAATAACTTACCGGACTGGTTTCATTTATGAAATGTAATAGTATTTTTATTTAATTTTTGTCTAAGGAAGGAAAGAATTTAAAAACTAGAGTGTTATGAAGCTTAATTATATATATATATATATATATATATATATATATATATATATATATATATATATATATATATATATATAGAACAGTCAGATATATAACCCGGTGTTATAGATATTTTTACAAAATAGTGCTCATTGTAAATTTACAGAGCATTAATATTATAAATTAATTGATTTAAAATATGGTTATTCCGCTACACAGTTCTAACCATGTTTCAAAAATGGAAGGTCCGAATTTAATTTTGTAATTAAAGACATTAGTTCCATTTCATCCTCAAGCGAATTTATGAACTGGAACTAATGTCTTTAATTTAATTACAAAATTAAATTCGGACCTTCCATTTTTGAAACATGGTTAGAACTGTGTAGCGGAATAACCATATTTTAAATCAATTAATTTATAATATATATATATTAGAACGTAACAAGTAGGTTAGCTTAGGTTACTTTTTTTTTTTTTTTTTTTTTTTTTTTTGTTAAATGTTATTTTTTTTTTTTTTTTTATTCCAGAACTCATCAAACGTAAGTTTAAAAAAAAAAAAAAAAAGTAAATTTTTAAAGCGTATTTTTGCTACTTAACATTAATAACCAAGTGCGCTTAAAATTGGCCCAAATTTTGTTCCTTCCGTTCTACCATAAGATAAATTGGTGTAGCGTAAGTTGTCGATACATTGACATACATCAATTCGTACTCGCCAAAACCGGTCACCACGGTTGGAGTTGTTATAAAATAAAATAAGTCACATCTCGGCTGATTTACAGGCAAATACTCAAGAGCAAGAACAGGATGTGAACGGGACAAAGCCCCGTCACAAAATGAACTCGAGTTCCGGTCGAAAAATAAAATATTTAAAGTGCTCTATTTTTCGTCCAATAAAAATACTTCCCTCCTAATTATATTCGCTTCGTTTTTCGAGCCTGTTAGTGTTAAGCCATAAAAAACGCTATAAAAGGGGTCACAGGGAAGTTCAACGGACAGTCAACAGGTGGCCACCGAAGAGACCTGTTCACAGCAGGGGAGTGCCAGCGTCAACATGTGTGAACTACTATGAGAGATCGACCTAGATCCGAAGCCGGCTTATGAACTTTACCACAAGGGAGCTGTCCCAAACCCTCACGTTCCTGTTGAAATAAACCACGTAAATTTATTTCTGCTGTTGTATTTCTTTCTTGCAACCATACGCTTATCTATAACAGAGTTACGTCTCTTAAAAAAAAACTTTTCTTTCAAATTACATTAAGTATGCATTAAATTTTCTAATTATCCTAAAAAAAAAAAAAAAAAAAAAATACGCCTGAAAAAAATTATAATTCACTTTTTAATTTTTTACAAATGATAAGTTTGAATTTTGTTTACGTTCGGGGCGGGGGGGGGAGGCCGATCGACTTGATTTTAACAATAACGTAAAACGGTAAACTAAACATAGACGTTAAAAAATTGTTTTAGCAATTTTGGGGCCTTTTTTTTTTTTTTTATCAGGGTATCTCACTTTTTTAATGTGCTAGTGGACATGATTTTAATCCTTTTATTTAGAAAAAATATCGTGAAAACTAGAAACAAATAAACGTATCTTCCAAAGGCGAAAATGGACAAAAACAAAATAAATTTCCAAGAAATAAAAAAAAAAAAACACTTTTCAAACCGAAAAAAAAAAAAAAAAAAAAACTATTTGAAATAAACTCCAAGAAATAAGATATGGTATCTTAGATGAAAATTTCAGATTTAGTAGAGAGCAGATATTTACTATGTTGCCTCTCTAACCACCAATAGCTAAAGAACACATGGTAGTTTCCTTACCCCTAAGGGGCCCTGTGGAAGCTGACATTCAAAAATTACAGCTAAACATACAGGGTGCAATGGGTAAATTGTCGCCATTTTATATTTTTAATTTCGCGCATGGTTGTTGTTTGTTAAGGATTTTGTCGACTGCAAAGTATAGCAGGGTCAGTTGGGCCCCGTTTGTAAGAAAAAGATCACCTTGACGCAATCCCCCCACTCCCCCAGAAATTTGGAAACGACATGCTGTACTGCTTAGCATTTCCGCCGGAAGCTCCCAGATGAACATTTTAGAGTGTTTGGGTATCAATCTGAGGACAGTGCAGAGGATTCGAAAAGAGTTGGATGAGTTTAATGGTGATCACGAAGGTACGGCAGTTCGGAAATATAGATAGATATTCAGGAGACACATATTTGAGTAGATGTCCCGTTTATTTATTAAACAGTATATTTATTCATTTATTTTCGTTTACCGACCTGACTATTCGAGAAATCTTATTAAGAGAAATATGCGCTCCCCGACAGGATTCCCACCTGTATCCCCCTTTGCAGGAGAAACCGTCATTAGATTTGATGTGCTCTAAAGTTGAATAGTGCCTTATAAACTTTTTTTGGTACCTCTTTTAGATGAGAAAGGACACTGAAAAATCAGTTCATCGGGAAGTTGAAACCCTCAGAAATCTACGTCACTCAACAGAAAATGCACATTTCACAGAATATTACAGTTTCAACACAGATAATTAGCACAAAAAACAATTTTACTCCCTCAGAAAAATCTTAAATTAAAAAACAATCCAGAAAAGTTGTTGTTTTTTGTTCTGGGCCATGTGTCCTTGGGGAGACAAGTGGATAAAATTTTGGTCGAAGTAATCCAGTGACCCAAACAGTTGTGAGTTCAATATCTGAACACAGTAGAGGTGGAAAAAGACAACAAAAAAAACTTTGAGAATTGAGTTACTAAAGGGAATTAACTGAAACTGAGACATCCAGAAAAGGCATGGCATGTGGAACTAGAAAAATCTACCGCCGTGGACTAAAAGCGTCCGGTTCGAAATTTCAACATATACGCCCCGGCCTTCTTCAAATGATATAACGACTGAAATGTTGTGAATATTACAAAGATGAGAGCAACAGTCCAAACAATGTCAATTATGTAAATAACGGTTTCATCTCTCACACTTCTCGCTTGTGGAACTATCTTCCGGGCTCTTTGTTTCTCGTCAAATTTGATCTTCAAAAATTTCAATGCAATGTCAATTGCTATATTTTGACTTCTTAATTCTTGTTCATTTATTGTCCTTTCACTTAAATAATCTGTGGGTGTTCCAAAGTGTTATGGCTTTAAAAACAGACATTTTAATATAGAGTATATATTCAGCTAATATATAAGCTATTAAAAAAAAATGGAGAGGAGGAGCAAGAATAAGAAAATAAAATATTACTGATCATAAAATGGCGAATTAAAAAAAAGGAAGCTGTTCAGAGCTAAATCGAGGACAAAACAAATATGTGCACAACGACTAAAATCACAGGAGAAAAAATATTACCAATGAATCAGTACTATGAATGTAAGAGCCAGTAGCCATACAGATGGAAGGTTGCTTAAATTTAATATACAAGATCTCAAGCACTTTCAAATAGCAATCTGAATGTATTCTACCGACTTCTAAAAAATAAATCGGATTACATATTAAGTGTTCTGCAATCGCAGAACAGGTTTTATTAACAAGCGAAAACAAATTTTCACATCTGCAGATCTTAGGTGGTACCTGTTGATCAATTCTCACTTCCAATTTCTGATTAGTTCTGCCAATATTTTCGACATCGCACTGACATTTAAAAATGTAAATCACCGAACATCGGGGTGGTCGTCTGGGTTGCGGCAACAGAAAATCTTTAAGGGTGTATTTTAACATGAGTTGGGAAGTGAAAACTAGCCGTGGATTGGCTGGAAAACAATAAAAAGCTGCTCACTTTTAGAAATTTGCTTAGAAAGTCTTGTGCTTTTTTTTATTTTATTTTTGATGGAAAATAAAATTAAAAACACACTGAAGGAAAAGAGTAACTTTGGCCTGGCTGCAATAGGCCCATGATGGCAGTGAGTACATAGGCTGATAAGATTTTCAAAATCTTTAGCAATCATGTGATGCATTTATAGGCATAGAAGTGTATCATTTGCAACTGAGTTTCTGACAGTGACGCATACTGCAGTAAGGGTCAATGTAGTGTAATCTGCAATGTTATTGGTCCTGACCTTGTATCTTGCCGTCAGTTTTCAACCTGCATAATGTAGCATTCCATTGCCTTTTCTATAAATATTTTCATGGTAATTCTTTTGATGAGCTTTTGTCTATGATAGCTAGACTTCACGAATTTAAGCGCAGTACTAGATTTGAGGCAAGATTTCATCATTTTACAGTTGAAATTGCTAAATGTAACCGTAAGTTCTATGCTAACAGTTTCTTCTCTCTCTCCTCACTTGCGCAGTACTAGATTGGCGGCAAGTCTCGGTTTACTGTTGAATTGACTAGATGTAACTGTATATTAACAGTTTCTTTTCTCGCACTTCTAGCTTGCGAAACACTCTTCCAGCTTCTTGCTTTCCAGTCAACTTTGATGTTTAAACATTTAAATGCAATGTCAAGTGTTATCTTAATTCAGTTGTCTTCTTAATTCTTGTTCTTTTATTTTTCTCTCTCCTTAATAGTATTTTCCTCATGTTTTCTAACACTCAGTAACCCCCTTGCATCATAGTGGCTTTATTGCCTTGCTTGGGGGTGAAATATTTTTTTTTTTTTTTTTTAAGTATCCAGTGCAAGCAGCTTTTTTTAAAGCATGATCTTCTTCAATTCAAACTGTTTAAGAGAGGACAAGTTGTGTACATGAAGAGGGTCATTTCGGAGAGTTGCTGCATATGTTGGACGTGACGCATTGGTACCATTTTGATGTTAGCGATCTCGGTCAAATGAACATTCCCATACCTGTAGTTCAAGTTCTGGATCGACACATCGTAAAGACGTTCTTCACCAAGATAGGCTGCACAGCTTAGAGCCAATGTGACCCCTACTATGTCAGCACTGATCGTCGGAAATGGTTTACATGCAGTTAGACAACGGGTAAGCGCGCATCTTGCCAAACTTTATTTACGTTGCAGTCCAACAAGCGTCGTTTTTTTTTTAAAACCAGTTTATTGCATTCTTCCTGGATGTTACGTCTTGTCTATGATTTAGAATTTTTTAATCATTTCACTCCCAAGGAAGGCAATAAAGCCGCTAAGACAAAGGGTTACTGACAGTGAAAGAATCTGAGAAAAACATTGAGGATAAAGGACTATACAATAACAAAATGAAAGAGACAGAAGAAGACGACAGACGTTGTATTTAATGTTTTTGACGATCGTAGTTGAGAGAAAAGACCTGGAAGAGGGTTCCACAAGCAAGAAGTGCGAGAGAAAAAACTATTAGCATAGAACTTATAGTTATATCTCGCAACTTTAACTGTAAAACGATGAGACCTAACTGCCAATCTAGTACTGAGCTTAAATTCGTGAAGTCAAGGTACGAAAGCTTAAGGCCCATCAGAACAATTACCATGAAAATATTTATAGAAAAAACACGAGGAAACATGAAGGAAAGTGACTGAAACTGGGATGCCAGGATAGGACTGATAACATTGCAGATTCTTTAGGGATAAAATTCCTTTATGCAAATTATTACTAGTTCAGTATCTGTTGCTGATGGCAAGGTGATCAAATTTCCAATCTGAATTGTTTATCAATATAGAATACTACATGTATTAGAAAATACAGTGTAGGGCAGAAATACCTCTCACATAATTAAATGAAGATATTATTGATAGTAATGTCTTACCATAATGTGGAAGTTATTTTTGCCACATCCTGTATATACAGGGATCATAAAAATGACTTCAAGATTTGTATATATCGGTTTATACTCTTTTCGTGTTACGCAGAGGTTGCTGCCTAATTCAATTGCATTCCAATTGTATGTGTATGTACGTTTGCCTAGATTTTAAATCAATGACGAACCTGAAAATATTTCTACAAAGTAAAACTTTAAAAAATTCTATTTATTGTCAAATAATTTCCAAAAAATTCAATAGAATCTTAAATTTATTTCATTTTTAGGGTTTCAAATTTTTTTGTTTTTCTAGGTTCCAAATTTATGATTTTATTACTCAACTCAGGGTAGGACCTGTCCAGACTGAGTGGTTGGCCCAAGCAGATGTAAGTGATTCACATACAACACAGACATAAGCGTAGGCACACAGATTGCGTATGCTCATAATGCAAAGACATACGCAGACAGTACGTGATGGACAGAGAAAAAGGACCGATTTTATTATATGGATTTGCGGGTGTGACATAGAGATACATAGGTACAACCACCTGGCATCATTTCTGTCTGATTTTCTGAGATGGGGAGCTATTTTCTCCGGTGAAATAAGCAAACTCTTAAGTGTCTAATACAAGGGAAGGTCATAATAATTGGGAGAGGGGTAGAATTTATCTATATCGAAAAAGTGCAATAAACAGGATGGCCATAATGAGCAGGGGGTGGGATTGGAAAATTTCATAAACTAATGACAACAATAATGATAATAAAAAAAATTGTACTCAAGTACAGCCCACACCTTACGAAGGGCTTCATCCATGTAAAATGTGTGTGATCTTAGGGTTTTTCGCCTCCTCAAAAAATGCTCAGTGGAAAATGTCATTATGCCATTTCTGACCTTAAGTCTATAGTTGGAACGCGGAAAGAAATAAGCATGCACAAAAAAAAAAAAAAAAAATCAAAGGAAATTGAATTAATAAACATCTCCCGGCCGACTATGATTGGTGGAATAAAGTTTTAGTGTGTGAATTTGGTAGCAATATAATTGGTACCTAATCCCTGTAATCAGTAGCTGTTTCCCCGAGACGAGACCCTGCCCTTCGGCATAGCCGGAGGCAGAGTTTGATCAGCACAGCTAGAGACGAATCTCCAACTACAGCCCAACATACATTATTTAGTACTGTATTTATGTGAATAGGTACATACTCCTTTTGTTGTTGCATACCTATGGAGGATAATGGGTAAGTCTTTTATATTTCCTCTCTTCACTTATTTTGAGGTGTTAAAGTCTACTGACAAAACAGAATGTTTTTGCTTGTAAATTCTCTTTAAATTCTACTCTAGACTCATCTGGAGTACCTTTGCCTGACTTTTCACTTAAAACCAACTCTTGACTGATGTACATATAACTCTGTCGAAGATTTCTGCTATCATCTCTAAACTGGATTCCCACAAAGCATGTCGATTTGATAGCATCCCTGCAGTAGTGTCCTTAAAACTGTGCTCCTGAACTGGTCTCTGTTCTCTCTAAACTCTACAATAAATGCTTTGCTGCTCCTTGCTTTCCTGCTTGGAAATCCTTTTCTGTAGTTCCAGTCTTTAAGAACTCATGTGAACCGTCTGAACTATCAGCCTATTAAACTTCTACCACATATTGACAAAGTACTAGAATCTCTACTCTGAATTGATTAAGTATCTCACGTCGCAGGGTTTCCTTTCAGCTAAGTAATATGACTTTCGCTTCTCTTGGTGAACTACTGAGGTGTTAACGATTAGTGCTGAAAGAATCTTTCAGGCTTTAAGTAAGAATGGTGAAGCTCAGGCTGTTGCTTTGGATATTTAAAAGGCATTTAACAGGGTTTGGCATATTGGTCTACACAAGTTGAAAGGTCATGGTATTTCTGGACGGATTTTTGAACAGATTCAGTCTTTTTTATTAAATCGCGAATTGAAAGTTGTCTTGAATGGCTACTCCTCTATATCTTTTTGCATAAATGTAGTTGTTCCCCGGGGTTATATCGTGAGGCCTAAGTTGTTTCTAATTTTCATAAACGACCTTCCTGATGTTATCAGTTCTCAACTCAATATCTATGCTGAAGACAACTATTTACTCTCGTCTTAATAGTAAGTCTGGTCGGTTCGATAAGGTTAAATTCGCAAGATGACCTGAAAATGACCTACGATCTGTTAAATAAGGCAAAGGTGAATTGTTAATTTTAATACCTCAAAAATGAAACTGTTCTCTTTTAATCATTTGAGAGAACCCTTTTTATCTTCCGTTAGCATGGCTGATGTTAACCTCCAGGAGAATGACACATCGCAGTTGAGAAAACATTCTTGGCTGATATGTAGTGGAAAGAGTAGATTGAATAAATCGCTAAGTCTGAAGTTTGGAAAGTTGGTTCACTGTGTCGTGCTAGACAATTTTTCTCGCAAGAATCTATCTTATATATTTACAAGCCTACCATTTGTCCTTGCTTTATTTAATATTGTCACATCTAGTCCAGTGTTCCTGCTATATATTTAGAGATTCTTGATAAAATCCAAAGAAGAATCTGCAATATTATTGGTCCTGAGCTGACATTTCGGCTTCAGTCACTTTCCCACTGCCACGGCGTAGCTTCCTTGAAAACTAAAGAATCCTGGACTGACCTACGAGAAAGGTGTCTAGTAATTCCACATTGTCACTGTTCACGTTGGGTAGTAACAACCCCAATACATGACAGAGTATTCGAAGGGTGTCAAATGACCTCACAATTTCAGAAATTAAATATCCCGTTTCCTGGCACCCACAATTATGCTCCATTCGAATTTTGATAATTTATGATGTTTTGTCATCTACAGCTTGCCCCGTGTTCACACAAACTCACCAGATATCAAAGATTGATCAACTGATTTGGTTTTTACAGGTTATTTAAAGCCACAAAATATTTTGGGATTGTAAGAATTTTTAAGATAATAATGATTTACTAATACAAGTTCTATTTACCTGGAGGAGAAGAGATGAATTCATACCTTTCCCTATAACGAACCAGATTTAAATTCGAACTTGGCTCTTCAATTTCCAATTGCCAGGCTTTATCCCTTACACCACCCACACATCCAAGTTTGCAGCACCTGGTATTCCCAAGCAGTCATCCATCTAGGTACTGACCAGGCTCGACGTTGCTTAACTTCGATGATTGTAGAGGAACTGGTGTTTCAACGTGATATTGCTGTGAGCCTCCAGATATCAAAGAGCAACGGATATAGGTCTGAGCATTACTATGACGTCAAGAAACGGTGGCACCACCTACTATTATCTTTTCATACTGCTAAGCCATAACTTTTGGCACAACATTGTATTCACTATATTTTGGTATAACAAAAACAACATTTTCAAACCTAGAAAGAAATATAAATTAAACAGATCAACCAAATCGGTAGTCAAGAGCCTCAAGTATCTAGATTCAATTATCAGTGAAGAGAGTTTCAGAATCCTGTCATAATCGTACTGGTCTCTCCCTTTGCACGACCATTACGCCCTGCCAGTACCTCATAAATAATGGACTATTCTGTTTTGTTCGCGTGGGAAGACAGTAAAAAGGCACTACCTGATTTCAGTGAGAAAATGAAAGATAGAAGTGGACACTCAGATTAAGCTGATAAAAAGATACTACACTTTGATACCAGCCAAAAGGCCAAGAAGCGATTGCATATTTCAGCATGCCCACATCGTTACTGAATATGACAAGGTCGAAATTTAGAGTGGGTTTACTCGTAGTAAGGTAGATAAATTGCCCAAGCTCCCTCGGCACTTCCCCTTTTGAAAAGCGATGCCGACCGCGATAAAATGCATTTTCAGACGTAAAATATCAAATGACAGGAAACTGAGTAAGGCAATCGCCCAAAATCCAGTTACCATAAGTAGAATAGCAATCTGCTGAATTATTTTGAAATTATTATTAAGAGAAATATTCCTAAGACGGGTAGTTGAAAAAGAGAAAAAGAAAAGAAAGAAAGTAGAATTGTTTAACATCTCCTGCCAAGGGACTATTCCTTTTGATTGCATGCAAAAACACAAGATATATCAGAGACACTATTTGGTTTCAATGAGAAAAGAAAGAAAGAGAAAAAGAAAGAGAAAGAAAGAGAAAAAGAAAGAGAAAGAAAGAGAAAAAGAAAGAGAAAGAAAGAGAAAAAGAAAGAGAAAGAAAGAGAAAGAAAGAAAAAGAAAGAGAAAGAAAGAAAAAGAAAGAAAAAGAAAGAGAAAGAAAGAAAAAGAAAGAGAAAGAAAGAGAAAGAAAGAAAAAGAAAGAGAAAGAAAGAAAAAGAAAGAGAAAGAAAGAGAAAGAAAGAAAAAGAAAGAGAAAGAAAGAAAAAGAAAGAGAAAGAAAAAGAAAGAGAAAGAAAAAGAAAAAGAAAGAAAGGAAAACAAAGAAAGGAAAACAAAGAAAGGAAAACAAAGAAAGGAAAACAAAGAAAGGAAAACAAAGAAAGGAAAACAAAGAAAGGAAAACAAAGAAAGGAAAACAAAGAAAGGAAAACAAAGAAAGGAAAACAAAGAAAGGAAAACAAAGAAAGGAAAACAAAGAAAGGAAAACAAAGAAAGGAAAACAAAGAAAGGAAAACAAAGAAAGGAAAACAAAGAAAGGAAAACAAAGAAAGGAAAACAAAGAAAGGAAAACAAAGAAAGGAAAACAAAGAAAGGAAAACAAAGAAAGGAAAACAAAGAAAGGAAAACAAAGAAAGGAAAACAAAGAAAGGAAAACAAAGAAAGGAAAACAAAGAAAGGAAAACAAAGAAAGGAAAACAAAGAAAGGAAAACAAAGAAAGGAAAACAAAGAAAGGAAAACAAAGAAAGGAAAACAAAGAAAGGAAAACAAAGAAAGGAAAACAAAGAAAGGAAAACAAAGAAAGGAAAACAAAGAAAGGAAAACAAAGAAAGGAAAACAAAGAAAGGAAAACAAAGGGAAAGAAAGGAAAACAAAGGGAAAGAAAGGAAAACAAAGGGAAAGAAAGGAAAACAAAGGAAAACAAAAGAAAAGAAAGGAAAAGAAGGGAAAGGGAAAGAAGGAGAGAAGGGAGAGAAAGGAAAAAGTGAAACAAGGGAAAGAAAGAAAGAAAGAAAAGAAGGGAAAGAAAGAAAAGAAGGGAAAGAAAGAAAAGAAGGGAAAGAAAGAAAAGAAGGGAAAGAAAGAAAAGAAGGGAAAGAAAGAAAAGAAGGGAAAGAAAGAAAAGAAGGGAAAGAATGAAAAGAAGGGAAAGAATGAAAAGAAGGGAAAGAATGGAAAGGTATCATATTAGTAAGGAAGAAGTTCCATAAATATTTAGAGACAGAGATTCAGACATTGGCACGCAACCGAAACATATGAAGGCGGCTGGTCAGATGTTCTGCAACATTACAACCACACACTTTCAAGAGACTGATGAGGATCAGGGAGAAAATATTCAAACAGAATGAAAATTTTATCATAAACATCTTAAGAATAGATCTGTATGACACCAAATGTGAAAGCACAATTGATATAGGCCTAGACATTTCCCTGACGTTAATGTATGGTGGTGCCACCAACCATTACCTTTACATACTGCTTCTCATGACTGTATAATGTACACACAGTTCCTCCTATTTATTTCAACAGATACAGAGAGTAGAATGACACTGTGGATAGAACACGTTGATAGATTTATTCATTCATTCATTTTTTATGGATTATCAACCCATTACAGTTTATTTAAAGCTAGAAAAATTTTTAGATTGTAAGAATTTGAGTGGGGAGGAGGTAATGATTTAGTGATACAAATTTTACTAATTAACCCATAGCTGGGGAGAGAAAAGTTAGATTTATACATTTCCCAAAGGCATTTGTGCGTAAGTGAATGAAACGAATCCAACTGGAATTGAAATTCGGCTCTCTGAATTCGGAGCTATTATCCGTTACACCACCCTCACATCCAATCTTGCAGCACCTGGTATTCCCAAGTGGTCACTCATCTAAATACTGACCAGACTGGACGTTGCTTAACTTCTGTGATCGTATGGGAACCGGTGTCTCAATGTGATATGGCTGTGAGCACTAAGCCGCACATCCAAATGTACAGCACCTGGTATTCCCAAACAGGCACCCATCTAGGTATTGACCATACTCGACGTTGCTTAACGTCGGTGATCGGATGGGAACCGGTGTTCCAATGTGATGCGGTCGTAAGCCGATAGAGCAAGTATTTTAACACATCGTCATTATTATACGGGGTGTGATGGGTAAATTGTCACCAATCTATATTTTAATTTCACGCATGCGCATTGTTTTTGATTTTGTCGACTGCACAACATAGTTGGGTCAGTTGGGCACCATCTGTGAGAAAAAGATAACCATGACGCAATTCACTCTGCCAGAAATTTGGAAAATGGCATGTTGTACTGCTTGGCATTCGCATCGGAAACTCCAATCAGAAAATTTCAGTGTTTGGGTGTACAGTACAGAGGATTCGAAAAGAGTTGAATGAGTTTAATGGTGATTACCAATGTGTTTGGAGTAATCACTAGTGATGTCGACGTTATGCTTCCATTCATCTTCTCATGTCCTCAGACTCAACACAAAGGCCTATATCAAGTGCCTTGAGGAGATACCCACTTGATCCAGGGCAGCAGTGTCTGCTGGAAGACCCTCATGCCATGCAAACAGGAGAACCCAGTCATGACTGTCAAACAATTTCTGTGACTACATCACCCCGTTACAGCTGTCCACGTAACTCTCCTGACTGCAACCCTCTTGATCATTATGTGTGGGGTGAAGTTGAGCTAGAGACCAACAAAAAAGACAAGAATTATTACAGCATCAACCAACTTAAAGAAGGAAACTGTCCAGAAGAGTTGCAGGAGATTCCGAAGTCGTCTGGAGGCTATGGTTGAAGCCAATAACGATTTTATTGAATAAATTTACTCTTTAGCATTTGAAGATATTTTTGTGTAATTCTGGGAAGTATATCTGTTGAAATGAGATGTCAATATTATTTTCATATTTTGCGTCATTTAGACGACAATTTATCCATCGCATCCTGTATATCTGTTAAAATGAGATGCCAATGTTATTTTCATATTTTGCGTAATTTAGACGATTATTTATCCACATAGTACCCTGTACATAATTCTACATTATACTCAAAATGAGTTTTAGGCCATTGAATCTTTATTTACAGATATTACTCGTCCTCTCAAATAAATATTATCCATGTTTGATAATAATCTTATTGGCTCGAGTCCAGAAAAAAGATTACAATGAAGGATTATCCCCAGGATAAGATTTGAATTATTCTAGGTGGTCTTATGAATAATAAACTGTTATATACCGTACGTATGAACACTAACCGGTAGGTCCCAATCCTTATAAATACGTTGGACACTATTGTAAGTGGGGATAATATGCTGTCTAAGCCGTATCGTACTCTCTGGCTTTGGGAAGAGAGGAACCCGGACGAGACTACCCTTAAGCATAGCCTCATCCGGGAAGGTAGACCGATACCCAACGCCGCGTATGCGGGGTCCACGGGCAATTTTTGTTCGAGCCCACGGGCTTGGAGTTCCCAACATTAAATTTGGCCTTGTACCGCATTCTACCTTGTGGAGAGGCAGGTAAATATCGTAATATGCTGTCTAAGTAGTTCACCACTAGCAGTGGTTTACCTACTTTATGCCGCTGGCGAGTATTGTATTTTGTTGATGTGATAAAGATTACCATTTTTTTTCCAACCTCCGTTTTGGTTATTCCTGATTCAGTAAACTTTTTTAGGTTACAACATAAACAAATATACAAGAAAAATGAACAAAATGCTGCTGGATCACGGATATATTGAAGGCATGAACCCATTAATGGCAATCCGCTCATTTTTTAGGCATTAATTATTAGGGGATTATAAGCTGAAACCTAGAATTAATGCCAGATTTTTATTGGTATACGTCGGAGAACGCAGACCTGAGTAAGGTATTTCTATGAGAGATCGGCAGTTGCTCATGCAGAGCGTCTTCCCTCTCTACGCCACTAGGAAAAGCAGAGGACCCTCGGTACAGCTTGGCACCGGCATTGTCACAAGAGTTGCCAGAACGAAACATGGCATCGAGGGACTCTGGCTCCAGATTTGAATTCAGAGTTGTCTTTCTCCTAGTCTAGTTGACAACCATGGCTACAGAGCCCAGTCAGCCCTACTATTTACCTAAATTTGGAGATTTTGAATTGAAAGTTTTCCATTCTCCTAGAATGGTTGTGACCTCAAAGTTATAGAACCCAGTCTGTCCGGATTTGATTTTATCCATTTTTAATGGATAAAGTTTTAATCCGAAATAACCCAAAATTCAGAAAGAGTTTGAGGTTTTCATTTCTTAAAAAAAAGGATATTTAATTTATTATTTTATTATATCAATATCTAACTGAAAACTTAAGACTGACTTTTGTTCCAAATTTTGAACATTTTATGGAGTTGAATAAAAATGAAATATTTGGGGAGTTTTTAATGGAGTTGAATAAAATCAAATATTTGTTGTTTTTTGTTTTTTTGTTTTTTGGTGGGGGGGGGGTACTTTATTCCTAATCACAAATTGACTGAATACCATGCGGGATGTGCAACAGAAATTAACCAGCATTTTAAGAACTACGTAATCATGTGCATGACTATTATTCCGGTGGAACAGCTTGTAGCCTTTCTGTTGCAGAAATGCCAGTAGAACGGCTTGAACAATGTTCCAGACATATACAGCGCTGTTCAACTTACAAACAATAAAAGTGATCGAGAATTGTAACTTCTGCCATTCTTCGGGTCGGGCCTGAGTGTCGTAATGAATATATTATAGAATATGTTGTCCAATCCCTAGTTCAACATTACAGGAAACTTATTACATCTATTGTGTCGCCAGATCCCAAGTTGATCTCTCTCTCTCTCTCTCTCCCCCTCTCTTATATATAAAACTATGATTCCATCGTGACACAGAAATTACTATGTTTCAAAACTGGTCAGCAATATTTATGTGTAATGTTATGTTTAATGTCTGTAAGTTAAAGTCTTAGTATACAGTAATAAAAAACAAAAGAACTACTACATCAATCAGAGTTTTAGCAGGGCAGTCTGCTAAGATTAGCCATTGTATCCAGACAAAAAAAAAACAAAAGAAAAACAACCCAACCTTACACGACTCCAAAAACTTGACATATCACAACCCCCGCTACTTCCATCAAAGCAGTGACCCCTTGATAAAGAAAAAACAAACCCCAGACCACACATCTATTCAAAACTACAAATAAAACATTCCGTACCATAGTTATTCCAAAACAAAGCTTGAGGATGAAACTGCTACCCAGTGATTAAGGTTTAATATATATTAAACCTGAATACTGCTGACCAGCTTCGAAACACAGTAATTTCTGTGTCGCGATGGAATCGTATTTTTAAAAAATAATTATAATCTAGAATTTACTTCTGTATCAAGCACTGTTTTTTAAAAATAAAAACAAAAATACTAAAGAACTTCGGATTATCAATTTAACAGTTCTTTCCTAGATCAATACACACACACGCACAATATATACATTATATATATATATATATATTATATATAATCCGTAGCTAAATATTATGGTTGCCTTAATCTATCACCCCAGAAAGTATCTGACTCACTCTGACACCTGCCATCCTTTATCTTTACACGAGTCAGATTAAGACAAAAGTTGCAGTTTTGGAATCTAGGCTGGAGCTACTCAATCTTCTCTTTCCAGCGACTAGAGAGTTCAAAATCGTTTACACTGTCTTGTTGGGGAAAGACATATTTTTCAACTTGACGCTATTCTATCGCAATTCTCAAAAGTGAAGATGAACTCGATTCTTTAGTTTCAACAGTTTGACCTTTACAACCAGAACACATCCCACCACTTCCAGATTCGAATCCCCCCCTCATTTCCTCTAATTTTCCAAAGGTAACACTAAAGTTCAATCCAGTCATCTCCCCCTCCACGCCAAGAACTGCTATTTTGTGGGTGAGGCTTGGCTCCTACTTGGATGCTTCTCGGAACACGTTAAGCCTGACCTCTTCACGTCAAGAGTCAATAGTTATCTATCCTCCTTATCCTCAGAAGCTTCATTTTACAACCTCTTCATCCATTCATATCACACATCTCATTCATCATAACCATTTTAACAGTAACCCTCTATATTACAATCTTAACCTCTTCAAGTCGAACAGTCCTGGGTCTGACGATAAACTACATCCAGCAGCAAGGCCTCTGATCGGGAGAGTGAAAATTTTGGGGAGCGTGGAACCACCTCTTAATTGATGTTTTCCCAGGTCCACCATGATAAGGGGTGTTAGCACCTGTTAGGGTCCAAGCTATGGGCAAATAGTGAACCCCAAGAAACAAAAACAAAACCCTATAAGCCATATAATACCCTACATAAAAGAAAACACTGTTGCTACCACAGCTGAAGTATATGTAGTGCCCTTTGACCATGATCTGGGGTAATAGCACCCGTTATGGTCCCAGCTTTGGGCAAATAGTTACCCCCACCAAACAAAAACAAATCCCTATGAAAGTATAAAAATACATTTTTATAAATTTTTTTTTTATAAAATTACCAACAATATGCACATACTAACAAATTTTAACAACTTCACCTAAATCCATTTAAAATGCTACCAAACAACCAACATGAAAGAATTTTCATGACTTTAAACCATATAATAAACTATTAGGTTGGTGCAAAAATAATGTCGTTTTCTCACATATGTGAGAAAACGACATTATTTTTGCACCAACCTAATACAATTTCTTAAATCAAACTGTATTTGAAAATGAAACTTTCTTCAAAACAGCAACATTTCACCTCCTCTCGTAATCACGTCCCCACAAACATACATATGCACAAAAGCTGAGTATCATCTACCATGTATTCAATTGGGAAAGCAGAATAATACATCATTTTTATTACTTCCAAGCTCCCATGAAAATTAAATTTTGACATTAGATGACCCACAAGTTGATATGCCCTTAAACAGCCAAATCAATAATATAAAAAAGTTAAATTTAAAAGGTCAGTCAGTATCTATCCTCCTCATCCACATAATCTTCACTTGCTGCCACCTTCTCTTCTCCTTTATATCACACATATGTTGCTGGCCGGTGTATGCATTGAGAGATAAACACGTCCGTCTCCTGAAATGCCCACAACAAACATGGCTAAATTGGGATGTGAGTCCACGTAGAGAAATGACAAGAAACGAATACATATGTACAAACAAATGATAATGTATTAACAATAAAAGGTTACAAGTGACAACACAAAGGTGAGTGTGTCAAATGAATATGAAAACTGTTTTTGTCCAAAGTATGCGTAGTGAGCGAATGTACGTACGTACGTGAGCGTATCTAGATATGTATTGTTCATGCGTTTCCCAAAGTGAACGCTTTCTCCGCGATGGCGGATAAAATCAGAAGAGAGTGATAAAAATTATCGCAGAGTATTTATAGTCCTGAGAGCGTCCCTTAGGAGCAGTTTCGAAAATTAGGAGGAGGTAACCCGACACATCTCATTCCTCATAACTATTTTAACAGTAACCCTTTTACCTTCAATGGTTCTCCAGCCTCATATTGAGTGAAATTAAGCTGGTCTCGATGATACAATTATAGGAATTTCTGTCATTTTAGGAATCATTTTCTTTCGGCTAAATTCCTATCCCTTCCCCAATTCTAATCATAATAGAATTATAATTTGATGGATTACAGAAATAAATTCTTTTAGAATCTGTTTCTGTAATCTCAAATTCTTTTCATTTTTTTTCCCCTCTTTGTTTTTGTTCCCAAATTATTTGACAGCACATTTCACATTTATCATTGATTCACCCTAATTGTCTTGCTGTACTCTGTGTGTCTTTATTGCCGTTTGATATTTGTTCTGCTTCAAGGAGGAATCATGTTCATTTCTTCTCTCTCTGTCTCTCAGGGTCACATGACCGCCGAGGGGGTGGGGTGGTCAGTTGGTTGCTTTCAATGTAGTAAGTAAATAAATAAAACTTTTATTGGTACTGAGTGCGTGGGACTTGAACTGTCATTTTAACAAATGTCTTACCTTTTTTCCTCTATTACACAGAAAACTAACTCAGTGGGCGGGGAGTTTCAAGTACAGCATTTAAGACAATTAGAAAATTAACCCATAAAAAGCACCTGTTCAACGGTAATTGTTTTATGGACAGCTGGAGTCTGTCCTCACAGGCATAATAGAAATTATATATTTCTTTCGAAGACAGTTTTCTTTATAATGGTGAATTAGATACTCACTGCGCGACCCATATTTATGACCTTGTGTCAGTACCATCTCAGTATAGTAAATATTTATTGTGAATGTAGTACTAGACTTACTATCTGCTGGCATATATATATATATATATATATATATAGTGTATTTTGTTTTACTGGATACATTACTCATACTGGATATAACTTGCTTTACTGGATATATTTTTGGAAGATTTTTTTAATAAAGAGAATTACATTGCAATGTAAGACGACTAAAAATCGGGGCTTATCAGCTATTTTAGCAAAAAGAAAAAACTCCTTCCAGTCGATTCAAATTAGTTTTTAAAATACATCAAAGTATTAAATTGAATCTATTAGCAAAGTATTAAATTTAATCTATTAGCATGAAAATAAAAATAAAAGTTTCAAGAAAGTGTTTTATTTTTTAAAAATCATTTTAAACCGAATCTTTGGAAGTACCGACATGAAAACGTACACAAGATACATGAAAACATAGCATTAGCCTAAAAAGTCAAGAGTGTTGGGATAAAAAGCAACAATAATAAGATGGAATAAAACTAGTAATAAAATAATAGTAGAAATGAAGAATGTATAGAGTCAGAGTGTTGGGATAAAAAAAAAAAAAAAATCCTCCTTCCAGTCAATTAAAATTCGTTTTGAAATACAGCAAAGCGTTTTGCTTATTGAAATACAATATTTAATCAATTTAAATGAAATTAAAACTGAAATCAAATCTTCAAGAAAGATATTTTTCACTTTTAAAAATTCATTTTAAACCCGACATTTCGTGTTTTCAGTGGTGGTAACTAATCTACTATCAAGATACATCACACCATAAATGTAGTGTGGTATTTTACCAGAATAAACTTGGCACTCAATTTCATCCCAGACCATCAAAGGAACCTGGGTGCAGGGTTGTTCTCAGATGACATCCGGGAAGACACGAGTGGTGACCCCGAGAGGTAAACATTTGTAGACGAAGTGGCGTTTGGCCGTTAGACAGATAGAGATATAAACAACTGCCCGAAAGAAGGAGTGGGCCAGTCTCTCACACATCAAAGTCAAAGAATGTAAGGTCGCCTATCAGACACGAGACAACGTGGTTCGCAACACTGACTGGCCGGATTTAACTGACGAAATACTGGAGTTGATAAAATGAAATTTCAATGAATGAAAATTCAAATCTCACGTTATTTTGTCAGCACTAACTTCATTTCGATAGTCAGTAAGAAGCATTTTAAAAATATGAATTATTATAATTTAGCTGCATCTAAAACGAACTTCGGCAGGTATCCTGCCGAGGTTCGTCTTAAATAACTCTACACGAGAGTGTTTTTGAAAAAGTCATTATGTGTTTATGGTACATTTTTTTCCGAATCAAACGTCCATCTTTGGCGCAATTATGACTCATCCCAAGAAGTATGTTTGTCCGATTGTACCATAGATTTTTGCTGATATATTTAAAACTAGGACGCCCACCAAATAGGGCATCGTCGATAATATTGTTACCCACCAAGTGATGCTGTCCCTCACCTTGTTTTTTGTGATTCATCGTTTGCGAAAAACCATATGGTCTCTCAGCATTAGACAACCTTCATCCAACAAAAAAAAAAAAAAAAAAGAACACACACACACAAGACAATTGGCGCTTACCTGTGTTGCATACGACAAGTCGCCCGATGGAAAGTGCAAAGGCGGTGTCGTCGTCTGAAATATATCACGATCTTTACTTAAAGTATAGAGTCCTCCCCCATACTGACCAGGCTTGACGCAGATTAACCGCTGATGGAACGGTATCCAGTACTTTCAGCATGATAGGACGGTGTGTGTGGATATAGTAACATATGTGAGAAAACGACATTATTTTTGCACCAGCCTAATACCAACGGATCCCATACATAATACTTCTCGAATTCACTCTCGCGTGGTCATGTGTGACGTTATGAGCTGCGGTGCGATTTTCGCTCCCAGCGTCTTATATGCACGAGTCTGTCGTTGCTTGGAAAACTTCCATGTAAACAGAAACAGACTATCATCACTGTTTTGTCCGTGTATTGCTTAATATATTGTAATGTATTTGTCATTTTTGATAATGGCTTATGTAATCCGAAAGCTTAGATAGGATTAAAAAATATGTATCAATATTGTGATTTTCTTTCTTCATTTAATGATAATGTTATTAAGCTTATCTGACGATATGAAAAGAATTTAAATAAAATAAATAGACAACACTCGTCTATATTATTTAATGAAACATTATATATATATATATATATATATATATATATATATATACACACACACAGAGAGAAGAAAAACGAAACTGCAACACCCTGTACAAGTCCCGGGAGTCACCTGCGGTAGAGTTTACATTGTAAGAGACACAGTTTATGCTGATATGTGTGGAAGATAACTCTAGACACGAACAAGTTATGGTTGTAGTGATCGGGGAAACATTCTTTTGGGTGTCAGTTCGCGGGAAGAAGCTGCTCAAGTGGAACTTACTTCTCACTGATGGAATACGGATGTGATGAGCGTGGTTCGCTGCAGTGGGTGTGGCATGGCGGGTCCTAGCCATGAAGGTTAGAAGTGACAGAACCAATGAACGCAGATCGTCCGAGAACTTTCCCACGGAAATAACGATAGAACAGTGAAATGCTTGCTACATCTCGTCTATGAGAGACAGGTTGCAAGGCGGAAAGTAATTTGTTACCCACGAAGACCCTTTTGGCCTCTATCGAGACTGAAAAGTGAGGACTTGACAGCTCCGGCTAAATATGATAACAGTACTCAATTTTAGGCACTGCAAGTGAGGTACTTACTGGAGCGGTACAGGGAACCGACCAATTTTTTCTGCGTCTTTAGCAATGAATCGTGTTTATAAGTCCCACTTGAGGTCTGCGGTTAACTTAAGGCACATAAGTTTCTTAAGACACTGGGCTACTCTGGAGGCGGGGGGGGGGGATGCATCCCTTCATCGTGACTGGTCTGGTTGGCGATAATGGAATATAACTATTTGGTTTTTCGAAGCACTGAATGTAATCAGCCAGTTTTTAATTTATTCAAGATCAATTATCGTAAATGTTCAAAGATTCATACGAGCACAAGCTCCAAAATAAAGTGTGTATCAACAGTATTCAGATCTCTTAATACAGCATATTATTTTCCTTTGGTGTTAATACATACTATGCTGATCAGATATATCAAAAAGTTGCAGGTGGGCTAACTGAAGGAGTCAGACATCACCCCATCATATTACCGACATGTTTAATGCGGGACAGGTCTGGCGATTATACCAGTCAGTGAAGTCGTTAAAACAATAAGAATTCATCAATTTTGAACGGACATACTCAAAATATGTGTCAGATTCCAATACTTTTCAGAAGCTAAGACGTAAAATATTCAGACGTTTTCTTTGATACAATTAGGTTTCATTGATTAATATTTTTACGGCTTATCAACCATTTATGGATTATTTTAAGCCGAAAAATAAATTCTTTTGCGAATTAATATCGCATTATCAACTTTATGCGAATAACATTGATTTTTTTTCATATAAAAGGTGTGACACACACTGGTGGTCGCAACGCGAATAGGTGACGTCCTCTGGTCGCGACGCCAATATGCGACACTGCGCTGTCGACCCGTGGTCAACTCCCAGTTGCGGCGCGAAGCTGTAAGGTTTCTTCCACCAGCGTTTTGGGGTCGACTCCTTGTCGTCGCCACCAGCCTGTGTCCCGGTCGATCTGGTCGTTCCCGGTTCGATACCAGCTTTGTCTTTCCCAGCTCACTTCCAATGTCTGGTTACCGAAGTAACTACTTTGATCTCATGTTTAACCTACCCACATTGTAACTTTGATCTTAGGTAGATGAAATCAATCAGGCGTCGGGCCGTAGTACAAGCCGAATCCGAGGTAAAGGTGATATCGCAAAAGCGTAAGTAAAAGAAGCGGTAAAACAAACTCAAGAGGTTCAAGTATGTTTAGAAATAACAAATTATCTTTATCCGTCTGTTATATACAGGAGTGTGTTTCTTTCCCAGAACGTTTCTATGGATTTGTGACACTTGCGTTTCTTAAGCGAGTTTTGGTATCTTAAGCCGTTCGTCAATATAACTTGCTTTTGGTAGGAAGTCGAAGTCGAAAAGGACGTGGAAATCTCTCGGTCAGCTTCTGCGAGGCAACGGTCTGACTGCAACTGCGAATCAACTGCTGGAACTCAGAAACTACCCGGGGACATCCGTTTATGAATACCGACCAAAACCCGGTGTGGGGCCTGACGTGGCTTGGGTTCCCGATAATTCTCGATTCCCAGCAAGAATTCTCTTTGTTCTTAGGCCAGAAAAATTAATTACTTCCCATTTTTGGAAGATTAATCACTTTCCATTTCGGGGGTTTCTCCCTCGTCCGTGAGGGAAGGTCGGAGGAGAGTTATCCTCCTAGACTCTTCCCATCTCATATTGGTATCTCATACCAATCCCCTCACCTCCGCCTATCACCCATGCTACCACTTGACCAATGATCTCTCAGCAGTGTGGGTGTGGCTATACTGGCCCTCTTAAAATTATTATCCAGAATTTTGTTTATAAAATCTTTTTTTTTTTCTTCGGCCAAAATTTTTTTTTTTTTTTTTTTTACAAACCACAGATTGCCAAATAATTCTCATCACATCTTTCTTTTGGGGACACCCAAAATTCACTTAGTCGGGTCTCTCTACCGACTCATCAATCACTACCAAAACCAGACACCTGGGTTTTTTTTTCTGCTAAGTCAACTTTTGGCTGGGAGGTCTGTATTTTACCTGAGAATAAAATTCTTTATTTTTCTCATGCCTTAAAATTCTCTTATCACCAAATGCCCATTTTCAACGACGATGTGTCTGACGTCAACAGTTTGAATAAGCAAGAATGATACGATTTTTTTTCCTCATGCCAGAATTCTAACACACACAAGATGGTTCCCTTCATTGGACCCAGGAATTAAAATTAAATGATATCTTTGAAAGATAACTAATATCTATTCTCTCTGCCTGTACCGCGGTGGTATCAAGCCGAATGTGTCGGTTGGCTTTGTTTTTCATTCTGAATTCTGTTTCTCTTGGCGCGTCACTCCTTTATCATAACATTAATCGGTTTTGACAGAATCTCATATCTCACTATTTCTTACGGATTTTCTGTCTCGTGCGAAAAGTATCTTTCTTCGTAAATAAAATAAAATCTTTTTAATGTCGCTCAGTCTATCTTTCGATATAGCTCTTTCTTGCCTTAAGTATTTCCTGTTTTTAATTTCTATGGTTAATTAGTTAGCCAATTACCATAGCTAAATAGTGTCACAAAGGTATTTACACCTAAGTAAATGTAGCGAAATGACAAATTCAAACTTGGCTCTCCGAATTTTCACTCCGAGTCGCTATCCATTACAATTAAGAACGATCGCTCTTAGTGGATATACCCAAAATGTTTCGGAGGTTAAGACAAAAAATCTTAGGACTTTTCCTTTTAATCAATAAGGAACCGTCACTTTTAAAAGGAAATATTCACCAGGCGTGAATATAGGACTCGTGTTATCTTCTCGGAAAGTGGATTTGGCGTACAAAGTTCAAATACTAACCAAATTTGTTTTGTCCACTTAGCATTAATGTCGTTGGTAAAGGCATGAACCCTTGCTTTCCTAAATAGGGATTAAATAGCAAAGCAGAGTTCAAGTTTGGATTGCCGATTGATGTTCAAATAGCGTATTGGTTATCGGCACAAAATGCAAAATCGTCATACAGATTTCAAATTGTTATATACCGTACCTATGAACACTAATGGGTATGTCCCAATCCCCATAAATACGTTGAAAACTATTGCAAGTTGCGGCGGGTGGGGGGATAATATGCTGTCTAAGTAGTCCACCACTAGCAGTGGTTTACCTACATGACGCCGCTGGCGAGTATTGTATTTTGTTGATTTTATAAAGATTACCATTTCCAACCTCCATTTTGGTTAATCCTTTCTAGGTTACAACACAAATTCATTCACTTCGTATTTGGAAAAGGCATGAACCCATCATCCCTAGTTATGGGTTAAATAGCAGTGCAGGTTGAATCAGTATAGTAACCAGTTTTGAAGACGGTTTGGCTCAATCTGGCTAACTGACCCTGGACACACCACTGCTTCCATGGTTGAAGTACATATGGGGGCCTCAACAACCCTAATGGGTTTTGTTCACTTCGTACTAATTCCCTTAGGAAAGGCACGAATCCAATTTTCCCTAATTCACTTCAGACGTACAGAGTTCAAATTCAGATAGTTTCGTTCCCTTTGAAGTATTGCTTATCAGAAAGGCATGAGCCCATTTTCCTTTAATCGGGACAGACTGAAAAACGCTGAAGTGACCTGCTGGATATGTAGTTTTGTACCTTCTGCATTGAATGTGAAGGTGTCGCTTGATGGGATATCAAATGCCCCCTCCCCTTTCAGAAAGGAAATGACCTACTTGCCTAGCAGACATTATCACGTCCCATGGGAAAATCCGATAAAAATGTACCTGAAAACCATACCACGGTTTGAACCAACCATTGTGTGTTAAATTGGGTAATCGGAACTGTTTGGAAGCCTTCGAGGAAGCTTTTCTACCTTGGGTGGTAATCAGTCTAAGAAAAGGAAAACTGAATTCCAAAGCAACCTGAATAGACATGTGTTTCAAAAGTTTATTTTGTCCAAGACACAAAGCAGTACCTGTGGGGCCACATTGACCTTTATAGATCATGTGATTCGTGTTCTTAACTTTCAGAACGTGTCTACACTTAAACGAAATATTATAGTATATCTCAAAATCTGTTGCTAGTGAATATCAGTTATTGTGGAAAGCTTATTTATATGAATAAGGAGCGCCAACTTCTCCTCTGCAGCAGGTGTGTCGGGATAATCAGATTTGCCGCATCAGCAAGCCGCCATCTTTAAAAGTAGAAAACTTAATCTTTGTCAGGTCAATAAAAACATATGGGTGAATGGCACACAGAGCAGATTTTGGAGACTAACAGGTGAGTATTTTGTGTCTATAAGACGCTGGTACTTTTATATGACGATTATAACATTACGGAAATATTTTTATTTTAAATCACGCACGCTTTTCGTCGCCGCCAATTTATTGACCAATTAGAGTGTTTCTAACAATGCGGAAATAACCTTTGTCTAAAGTGAAGCATAAAGAATAAGAGAGAGAGGACAGAGAGAGAGAAAAAAGGTGTAGAGAGAGAGAGAGAGAAAAAAAAGGTGTAGAGAGAGAGAGAGAGAAAAAAAAGGTGTAGAGAGAGAGAGAGAGAAAAAAAAGGTGTAGAGAGAGAGAGAGAGAAAAAAAAGGTGTAGAGAGAGAGAGAGAGAAAAAAAAGGTGTAGAGAGAGAGAGAGAGAAAAAAAAGGTGTAGAGAGAGAGAGAGAGAAAAAAAAGGTGTAGAGAGAGAGAGAGAGAAAAAAAAGGTGTAGAGAGAGAGAGAGAGAAAAAAAAGGTGTAGAGAGAGAGAGAGAGAAAAAAAAGGTGTAGAGAGAGAGAGAGAGAAAAAAAAGGTGTAGAGAGAGAGAGAGAGAAAAAAGGTGTAGAGAGAGAGAGAGAGAAAAAAGGTGTAGAGAGAGAGAGAGAGAGAAAAGGTGTAGAGAGAGAGAGAGAGAAAAGGTGTAGAGAGAGAGAGAGAGAGAAAAGGTGTAGAGAGAGAGAGAGAGAGAAAAGGTGTAGAGAGAGAGAGAGAGAGAAAAGGTGTAGAGAGAGAGAGAGAGAGAAAAGGTGTAGAGAGAGAGAGAGAAAAGGTGTAGAGAGAGAGAGAGAAAAGGTGTAGAGAGAGAGAGAGAAAAGGTGTAGAGAGAGAGAGAGAAAAGGTGTAGAGAGAGAGAGAGAAAAGGTGTAGAGAGAGAGAGAGAAAAGGTGTAGAGAGAGAGAGAGAAAAGGTGTAGAGAGAGAGAGAGAAAAGGTGTAGAGAGAGAGAGAGAAAAGGTGTAGAGAGAGAGAGAGAAAAGGTGTAGAGAGAGAGAGAGAAAAGGTGTAGAGAGAGAGAGAGAAAAGGTGTAGAGAGAGAGAGAGAAAAGGTGTAGAGAGAGAGAGAGAAAAGGTGTAGAGAGAGAGAGAGAAAAGGTGTAGAGAGAGAGAGAGAGAAAAGGTGTAGAGAGAGAGAGAGAGAAAAGGTGTAGAGAGAGAGAGAGAGAGAAAAGGTGTAGAGAGAGAGAGAGAGAAAAGGTGTAGAGAGAGAGAGAGAGAAAAGGTGTAGAGAGAGAGAGAGAGAAAAGGTGTAGAGAGAGAGAGAGAGAGAAAAGGTGTAGAGAGAGAGAGAGAGAGAAAAGGTGTAGAGAGAGAGAGAGAGAAAAGGTGTAGAGAGAGAGAGAGAGAAAAGGTGTAGAGAGAGAGAGAGAGAGAAAAGGTGTAGAGAGAGAGAGAGAAAAGGTGTAGAGAGAGAGAGAGAAAAGGTGTAGAGAGAGAGAGAGAAAAGGTGTAGAGAGAGAGAGAGAAAAGGTGTACTGAGAGAGAGAAAAGGTGTACTGAGAGAGAGAAAAGGTGTACTGAGAGAGAGAAAAGGTGTACTGAGAGAGAGAAAAGGCGTACTGAGAGAGAGAAAAGGTGAACTGAGAGAGACAGAGAGAGAGAAAAGGTGAACTGAGAGAGACAGAGAGAGAGAAAAGGTGTACTGAGAATGTGTGTGTGTGTGTGTGTGTGTGTGTGTGTGTGGCTATATTTAAAGATTATTGTCTTTTTGGTCCGTAGAACAAGACTTCTAAGTTTGACTGCGAATTAATCTTCCTGCGGTTAAACAAATAGGATGGGGGGCGAACGAAGTTGAACTGGCCGACCGTACACGGATGACCAATGAATATGGTTGCTAAGCAGGTTGAGTGCCGCATATTTCCGGTTTATATCATGATCATGACACACTTCCGGTTTGTAACTCCATTCAGGGCCTAGTCCTGACAGATTGTTTGTTTCTTTCTATGCGGACAAAAATTATAAATGAGATTTTTTTTATCTACATTCGGCGGGTTTGTAACTGTCTTATGATTGTCACTTTTAAGATGGTGGTAATGGAGATTTGGGGTGGCCATTTTAAATGGTGAACAGTAGAAGCAATACAAAATATTTTCTTATCTTAATTTTAATAAATAATCAAAAGTAACAATAATAATGTAATTCATTCTTCCTCACTGTGAAACAGTGTTTAACATGAGAGTCTAAAGCAAAATCATGTTTGTGGCGAACTCAGTGACGATCGAACTCACTACAGTAAAAACTGTTTGCTAAACTAAATAATCCTTTCTTCCTCTCCGACTGGCAAATCCCGTTTTCGAGATTAGATATTAGGTAAAGAAAGTTCATTTCTTTAAAGTTTGTTTTTATCAACTTTAAACCATGAATTTTAAGGATTTGCAATTTTTCAGATTTTTTTTTTTTTACAGTAAATTCACCCTGTACAAGGCCCGGGGCCACTCGAGGTAGAGGGTTACATTAAGGAGAAGTTTATATGGATAGGAGAGAAAGATTATGGTTAACTCTAGACTTGAGCAGGTTGAGATTGTCGGGATCGGGGAAACATCCTCTTGGGAGTCTGTTCCACAGGGCAGTGGTTCGCGGGAAGAAGCTGTTCGAGTGAAACTTCTCACCGCTGGAACACAAAGAGAATGTGGTTGGTTTGCTATGATGTAAGTGGCATGGCGGGTCCTAGCCGTGAAGGTCAGACCTGGTGAAACCTGGAGATGCAGTTCGTCCGAGTACTTTCCATGGCAGTAGCAACAGAGCAGTGAGAGGCTCGTCACACCCCGCCTGTGTGTGTGTGTGTGTGTGTGTGTGTGTGTGTGTGAGTGAGTGAGTGAGTGAGTGAGTGAGAGGGTTGGAGGGTGGAAAATAATTCTTTTCCCACGAAGACTCTGAGACGCTTTTGAACTATCAAGACGGGTGGACTGGGCAGCTCTTGCCCAAATATGGCATAATTTTCGGCCCGATCTGGGTCTTTAAATCCATGATTCTCCCACTACTGTTCTTAAGAACACACACATTATATATATATATATATATATATATATATATATATATATATATATATATATATATATATATACACCGAACGTAACAGCATAATTGTCCATCCCGCCAAATGTTTAATGTCTAAAAACTACTAAACTAAGTTTCTTCTCCTCCCCCAGGTTTTCAGATAAGACGTTTAGCCATCTTGATACCATTTGTCTTAAGAATCACTGAAAAAACCCTTTGAGTTATTCAGCTAGAAATAAGAACAGGTTAAAATTGTTTTGTGTCAGGCCCATCGTCTTCTCAACTGTGCAATGGTGAGAAAAAAATGATCATTCAGGCTTTCAGTAATGATACCAACATTCATACTCTGGCTTCCATCTTCAAAGTCCATTCGAGAACCATCAAGAGAACGGTGAATACGTTTAAAAAAGAGGGAACAGTAGAGAGGAAGTCACAACAGGAGGAGGGATCATCATTTCAACTTAGCGCTAAAGATATCAATAAGAAAAGATCCAACTCAATTCATAAGATGTTTGGCATGCGAGAGAAGAGTTTCAGCTATGACAGTCCAAAGAGCAGTGAAAAAAAAGACTTGAAAATGAAATCGTACACGAAAGCTGTGAGGCATCCTGTTACTCCAACCTGGAATATTATATATATATATATATATATATATATATATATATATATATATATAGATAGATAGATAGA
This sequence comes from Acanthosepion lycidas, assembly GCA_963932145.1. Taxonomy (NCBI): domain Eukaryota; kingdom Metazoa; phylum Mollusca; class Cephalopoda; order Sepiida; family Sepiidae; genus Acanthosepion; species Acanthosepion lycidas. Next base: position 4,235,663 of record OZ010607.1, on the reverse strand, counting down.
TATAACTTTATTTCAATCCTTCATGAGCTTCCGATCCTTAGTCATGATTAATTAATGATGAACATGTCATTTTCATTTATGATCGATTTCATCATGATTCTTCTGTTAAGCTTGGAGAGTAATTATACATTCTTACTGCTCAAAGTAGAGTCCAATAGAGTTATAAAAACCTCTGAGAATTCCAGTAAGATATCTTTAATCATTTCTTAGATACAACGGTTCAAAGCTTAATCTAACAGTTGGACAATTTTGCTGTTACACCCGGAATATATGACAATACAGTTTTTATATCTGCAAATGTATGTTGTGCATTAAAACTTTTACTGTATTTTTTGTTTCTTTGTTGGGGCCGCAGTCTTAATTAGTAAGGATATGGGTGAACGCCTTTCTTACCGTAGGATATTTGCGCGAAAATCTTATTTTAAAAAAACTAGTCTATGTCATTATGGCTATCATCAAAAAGCAGAGCCCAACACGTAAATTACAAGTTGGAGATGCCAAAATCAAGAAAGTACAAAAAAAAAATGTAAATATCTAGGAAGTCTTTTAACGACACTGAAATCCGAAAGCGTATTGACATAACGAAAGTCGTCTTCCAAAAACTAAGCAATGAATTAAGAAACAGGAAAATCTCGTTAGAAATTTAAAAAAAAAAAAAGAGAAAAAAAAAAAAGAGAGAAAAAAAAAAGAGAAAAAAAAAAGAGAAAAAAAAAAGAGAAAAAAAAAAGAGAAAAAAAAAAGAGAAAAAAAAAAGAGAAAAAAAAAAGAGAAAAAAAAAAGAGAAAAAAAAAAGAGAAAAAAAAAAGAGAAAAAAAAAAGTACTGAACTGTTATGTAATATGGATCCTCAGCAATAAAGATGAGGATAACAGTCTGAACAATGTAAATAGTATAACTACTTACAATAACTCATCTCAGAAATATAGACAGAAGGTTGGATGGTACAGCGGTCGAAACGTGAATATAGCAATGAAGGTGAAGACAACAGTCCGAATATTGAATGCTGGACAATTTCCTCAGCGATAAAAAAAAACAAAAAAACTTGAGGCAACAGAAATGTGGTTCTACAGAAGGATGCTGAGAATACCACGGACTGGATGTATGAGCAACAACGAAGTTTTAGAGAAAATCCAAAGAAAAGGAACACTTATATTTAGCATCAGAAATAGTTAAAATTTCTAGGGTATATAATGAGGAAAGAGGGCTTAGAAAATTTGACACCCACAGGACATATTGAAAGCAAGAGGAAAGCAGTGAATAACCCCTGCCTGACGAACTTGTATAAATGGTTGGCAGAACAGAGATTAAGAGAGATAGCGAAAAGACAAACTTTTCTAAGAGCTACAGAGGACAGGAAACTGTGGAGAGTCATGATCGCCCACATACTAAATTTACACGGCACATAGAATAAGTATTTGAATTACGAAGAGAATATGGTAGCTCTTGTTCTAAATATTTCGATGTACACTATAATTCCCATCAGAAAACTAATGTTCCGCGAATGCTGTGAACAAACTTTTGCAGGTTTCATATACTGTCATCCATAGATTGTGATACGTTACTCAGACTCTCCTAAGGCAGAAAACTTACTTTGTATTCTACGAGTCCAGACGCTTCGTCGATTAGTCATTTCCCTAAAAATGGGGACGACAATGGGGAGAAGGCCCTGTATACGGCGGCGAGTAAAAAAAAAAAAGAAGATAATCTGAAGAAAGAAATATAACAAATGTAGTCTGAATTACAAAAAAGAAAGAGTGGGATAAAAGAAATCGCGAGGAACAGATAAAGGAATAAAAGAAACAGAGGAGATGGAGGAGCGTAAAGAGAGAGAGGGGGAAGGAACGTAAAGAGAGAGAGAGGGGGAAGGAACGTAAAGAGAGAGAGAGGGGGAAGGAACGTAAAGAGAGAGAGAGGGGGAAGGAACGTAAAGAGAGAGAGAGGGGGAAGGAACGTAAAGAGAGAGAGAGGGGGAAGGAACGTAAAGAGAGAGAGAGGGGGAAGGAACGTAAAGAGAGAGAGAGGGGGAAGGAGCGTAAAGAGAGAGAGAGGGGGAAGGAGCGTAAAGAGAGAGAGAGGGGAAGGAGCGTAAAGAGAGAGAGAGGGGGAGGAGCGTAAAGAGAGAGAGAGGGGGAGGAACGTAAAGAGAGAGAGAGGGGGAGGAACGTAAAGAGAGAGAGAGGGGGAGGAACGTAAAGAGAGAGAGAGGGGGAGGAACGTAAAGAGAGAGAGAGGGGGAGGAACGTAAAGAGAGAGAGAGGGGGAGGAACGTAAAGAGAGAGAGAGGGGGAGGAACGTAAAAGAGAGAGAGGGGGAGGAACGTAAAAGAGAGAGAGGGGGAGGAACGTAAAGAGAGAGAGAGGGGAGGAACGTAAAGAGAGAGGAGACAGAGACAATTCCGAAAAGAGAGGAGTAAATACAGAGACGAGCGAAGAGAGAGGTGAGAAAAAAAAAAAGAAGAAAGAATTTTGTCAATGGGGTCGTTCATACATGTCATTATCAGGAAATTTATTGATAATTTTTAAACATTTCTCAACAAGCATTTCAAGTTTTAAAAAGTACAGAAAATCTAATGAAATATTAGATTGCTTAAAATATTTTAAGTTTTTAAGATTTGTCTATAGTTTAATATATATATATATATATATATATATATATATAGAAGGGGTTCCCGTTGTATTCGTTGAAATGCCAAGGATTTGTTGAAGGACGTTATCGTGTGTGCGTTGGCCGACATGAACATGAGGCAGCTTATTTAGGGTGGCATTGAGACTGTCCTGGTGGCGGTTTAAGAGAATAAATTTATACTGTTTTTTGGAGTTTTTTTTTTTTTACTTTGGAATTTGTACTCAGTTACTGTATAGAGAGATACGCAGGGTGATGTATAATTATTAGAAATAAATATTATTCATGGTAGATCTTAGAAATGAGAAAATGGAAAAAAGAAAGGGGAGAAAATGGAAAAAGATAAAAGAAAAACGGAAAAATGGAGAAAAAGAAATAAAAGGAATAGAAATAAAAGGAATAGAAATAAAAGGAATAGAAAAAAGAGGAAAAGAAGAAAAAGAAAGGAAAATGAAAAGAAAGGAAAATGAAAAGAAAGGAAAATGAAAAGAAAGGAAAATGAAAAGAAAGGAAAATGAAAAGAAAGGAAAATGAAAAGAAAGGAAAATGAAAAGAAAGGAAAATGAAAAGAAAGGAAAATGAAAAGAAAGGAAAATGAAAAGAAAGGAAAATGAAAAGAAAGGAAAATGAAAAGAAAGGAAAATGAAAAGAAAGGAAAATGAAAAGAAAGGAAAATGAAAAGAAAGGAAAATGAAAAGAAAGGAAAATGAAAAGAAAGGAAAATGAAAAGAAAGGAAAATGAAAAGAAAGGAAAATGAAAAGAAAGGAAAATGAAAAGAAAGGAAAATGAAAAGAAAGGAAAATGAAAAGAAAGGAAAATGAAAAGAAAGGAAAATGAAAAGAAAGGAAAATGAAAAGAAAGGAAAATGAAAAGAAAGGAAAATGAAAAGAAAGGAAAATGAAAAGAAAGGAAAATGAAAAGAAAGGAAAATGAAAAGAAAGGAAAATGAAAAGAAAGGAAAATGAAAAGAAAGGAAAATGAAAAGAAAGGAAAATGAAAAGAAAGGAAAATGAAAAGAAAGGAAAATGAAAAGAAAGGAAAATGAAAAGAAAGGAAAATGAAAAGAAAGGAAAATGAAAAGAAAGGAAAATGAAAAGAAAGGAAAATGAAAAGAAAGGAAAATGAAAAGAAAGGAAAATGAAAAGAAAGGAAAATGAAAAGAAAGGAAAATGAAAAGAAAGGAAAATGAAAAGAAAGGAAAATGAAAAGAAAGGAAAATGAAAAGAAAGGAAAATGAAAAAGGAAAATGAAAAAGGAAAATGAAAAAGGAAAATGAAAAGAAAGGAAAATGAAAAGAAAAAAGGAAAATGAAAAGAAAAAAGGAAAATGAAAAGAAAAAAGGAAAATGAAAAGAAAAAAGGAAAATGAAAAGAAAAAGAAAATGAAAAGAAAAAGGAAATGAAAAGAAAAAGGAAATGAAAAGAAAAAGGAAATGAAAAGAAAAAGGAAATGAAAAGAAAAAGGAAATGAAAAGAAAAAGGAAATGAAAAGAAAAAGGGAAAAAGAAAAAAGGAAAAGAAAAGAAAAGAAAAAAAGGAAAAGAAAAAAAAGGAAAAGAAAAAAAAGGAAAAGAAAAAAAAGGAAAAGAAAAAAAGGAAAAGAAAAAAAAGGAAAAGAAAAAAAGGAAAAGAAAAAAAAGGAAAAGAAAAAAAAGGAAAAGAAAAAAAAGGAAAAGAAAAAAAAAAGGAAAAGAAAAAAAAAGGAAAAGAAAAAAAAAAGGAAAAGAAAAAAAAAAGGAAAAGAAAAAAAAAGGAAAAGAAAAAAAAAAGGAAAAGAAAAAAAAGGAAAAGAAAAAAAAAGGAAAAGAAAAAAAAAAGGAAAAGAAAAAAAAAAGGAAAAGAAAAAAAGGAAAAGAAAAAAAGGAAAAGAAAAAAAGGAAAAGAAAAAAAGGAAAAGAAAAAAAGGAAAAGAAAAAAAGGAAAAGAAAAAAGGAAAAGAAAAGAAAAATAAGGAAAGAAAAGAAAAATAAGGAAAGAAAAGAAAAATAAGGAAAGAAAAGAAAAATAAGGAAAGAAAAAAAAAATAAGGAAAAAAAAGAAGGAAAGTGAAATAAGAGAATAAAATATAAAGAAGGAAGAACTGAGAAAAGATGAGGAGAGAAAGGAAATGAACAGAGAGATTATGATGATATAAACAATGACCAATGACTCCACGTCATCTATTCCTTCATAGCAAAAAAATGTCATCTTAGCTCCAGGGAAGATTTGATCGAATTGAGAATTCCAGATCTCAGCTTAAACATTGATAAAAATGATTAACATTAAAAAAACAATGAAAAAAATCAAGGTGAAGAAAGAGTAACAAGTAAACAAAACATTGATTCAACGAGATTTAAACAACAGAGGAAAATAGCAACAGAAAGACTTGTCGACGCACTGTACTAGTTCATGATTTCAGGAATATATTTCGATAGTTCTTTCTCGAGATGACAGACTCACACTAACTTAACAGTAATATACACAGAGCAAAATGGCAGCTGTAGAGATCGACAATAAAAGAAGTTTCCCCAGACGCAACGTTGCTAGCCTCTCCGCTATTTTCATGGCAGATGTTCCAGATTCGTTGGTGACACTCCAGACCTTCACAGCTCCTTCTCCAGAACTGCCACTTTGTGAAAAAGTCCCGTGAGGATGCTTTCTCGACCAATATAATCTTAACCTCTTCATGTCTAGGATCAACCGATATCTATCTACATATCCTTATAATATGCATCACTTTTTCCCTTTACAACAACCTAATTCAGTAATGCCTTACTTTGTGTGATTCTTGGGCTATATATTGGGTGAACCATAATTAAAAACAAACAGAAAGAGATTCAGGTCATCTATGACTGTGAATATAAAATATCTATTTGTTGACTATGAACACACAAAAAAATGCTGTTATTTCAGTAGAGATGCAAAATATCGTGGCTCAAAGGAAAATTCAATTTTCCCATTAAGCAAGCAAAGTAATAATTTTGTTGGAAAACATCCATTTTGTACAGACTAATAAGAACATGGGATGGTATGTGGTTTCCGGGACTTTCTCCGAACATGGATTCTTCTTCTCGCGAGTATGTGAGAAACTCTCTACCTTGTCCCTCTGGGGTGAAGTTAGCCGTTTGTTCCAAGGGTACACACGTCCTAAGCTCAGTATTGAACTCACAACTCCTTGGGTCAAGTCGCTGATCCAACCAACGCTTTTATCCACAGAGTCATGTGTCCTTGGAGATTTGAATTAAAGGGAGATAAAAGAAATCCCGAAGAGGCATGGCACGTGGAACTAGAACAATCTACCCCGATGGACGAAATAAAAGGTCCAGCTCTAAATTACAATCACCTGAAGAAGGCCGGAGCGTACAACGGCCGAAACGTCAATATGAAAATAAATATGAGGCCAACTGTCCGAACAATGTAAATAATGTAAATATTAGGTTGGTGCAAAAATAATGACGTAATAATGTCGTTTTTTGACGTATTTTTTAACGTCAAAAAACGACATTATTACGTCATCATTTTTGCACCAACCTAATAATACCTCATCTTAGAAATATAAACAGTCCTATCTAGTGTAATTATTTCGTATTATATCATGACGAAAGACCCAAACACTTTTCAAAACCGAAATCGCACCAGCTGAAAATTATGGCGACTGTCTGATGGTCCACCATTGGCTTTATCCATTAAAACATTCTGGAATCTAACCAAAAGCATCACTGCTGAAGTTGATTGCTAGCAACTGAATGAAAAGCACAGTTAAGCAAAATGAAACCAGCACTGCTAAATCGACAAGGTTCATGACAATGCACAGTCACATGTTGCCAAGATGGTCCAACAGAAGCTCACCGATTTAGGATACAAGACTTTACCACATGTACCATATTCCCCTTGATCTCTCGCCCACTATCACATTTTCTTTTCAAAAGACGTTCCATTGAAATGAAGATCCAGAAAATGTATTCAAAGATTTCTCGGTGCAGAAAGTATTAGAGATTTAGCGTCAAGTTATAAATAACCTTGTAGAACGATGGCAAAAATGTATACATGTTTATTTATTTTCATTTTGACTGATTTAAACATTTTGGATCAGGTTGAGATCATAGACAAGGAACACCATTAGAAAATTCGTAAACTTAAGGAATCAGCACATATGCTAGGCCGCAAAAATCTCCTGAGCCAACCAAGCATAGAAATGAATACAATATGGGAACCAGTAATAAGGAATGCCAGGGAAAAGCAATAATAACAACAAGAGTTGCAATATGAGCTCTGGTAAAAACATGCAATGGTAACAGCAAAAAATTGCAATATGAGCACTGGTAAAAATGGTTGCTGAGACATTAGGTTCATAATACCGAGAAATTCATACACAGATGTCCTCAAGGACACATGGCATAGTGGATAAAGGCGTTGGTTAGATCCAGTGACAGGACCCAAAGAGTGCGAGTTCAAGCGGAGAACTTTCAGAGGAAATTAACAGGAGATAACTGATAACTGACATCCATTAAACATGGCAAGTGGAACTAGAACAGTGAGCGAAATAAAGGGACATTCCAACATTGGAAACGTGATAAATATGGTGACAAAGATGAGGACAATAGTCCGAATAATGTACATAATACCTCATCTCAGAAATATAGACGGATACTCAAAAATAAAAAGGTTGATTCTAAAATCGGACATTATTTTCCGAACAAAACAAAGAACAATTATGACCATAGACTGTTCTAAAATAATGAGTAGCAGATTCGTCCTTAACGAAGATTTTTGCATCCTCGGCATACGACATTTTTTTTTCATGTATATCTATTATTTTTAGCAGATTTCTAGAATATCTGTGAACAATGTGAAAGTGCCATTATGTTGATTATCGAAGATTATGACGATAAATCAAAGGTCACGTGGTAGTGTTAATAGTGAAAAGAGCTATAAACATAATAAAAGTTTAATCACGGGTTATAAACAGGTAAAGGGCAAAACCAAAGATATTCAGTCTTTAGACATGACGTCTTTATAAACAATGTAAACATCAATTATTCTAAACTGTGGCGTTTTTATTAATTTACTTCCGGCGTAGCCATTGTTCACGGTAAATGACATGCGAAAACATTTTTTTTTTTTTTTTGATACTCGTTGAAAATGGAGACCGTTGTAATTCGAGAATTGAAAGGAACAAGGGTTAAGCTGTATCAAACATAATTTTGGATCGTGTGTGTGGAGGTTAAAAGACGGGAGACAGAGGAGGAGGAGGAGAGAGAGAGAGAGAGAGCGAAAGGAGTAAGACAGAAGCGAAGAAAGAGAGAGAGAGAGAGCGAAAGGAGTAAGACAGAAGCGAAGAAAGAGAGAGAGAGCGAAAGGAGTAAGACAGAAGCGTATAGAGAGAGAGAAATCAAAAAACGTTAACCAGAGAGAGAGAGAGAGAGAGAGAGAAATCAAAAAACGTTAACCAGAGAGAGAGAGAGAGAGAGAAATCAAAAAACGTTAACCAGAGAGAGAGAGAGAGAGAGAGAGAGAGAAATCAAAAAACGTTAACCAGAGAGAGAGAGAGAGAGAGAAATCAAAAAACGTTAACCAGAGAGAGAGAGAGAGAGAGAGAGAGAGAAATCAAAAAACGTTAACCAGAGAGAGAGAGAGAGAGAGAGAGAGAGAAATCAAAAAACGTTAACCAGAGAGAGAGAGAGAGAGAGAGAGAGAGAAATCAAAAAACGTTAACCAGAGAGAAATCAAAAAACGTTAACCAGAGAGAAATCAAAAAACGTTAACCAGAGAGAGAGAGAGAGAGAGAAATCAAAAAACGTTAACCAGAGAGAGAGAGAGAGAGAGAAATCAAAAAACGTTAACCAGAGAGAGAGAGAGAGAGAGAGAAATCAAAAAACGTTAACCAGAGAGAGAGAGAGAGAGAGAAATCAAAAAACGTTAACCAGAGAGAGAGAGAGAGTGAAAAGAAACGGAACCAGAGAGAGAGAGAGTGAAAAGAAACGGAACCAGAGAGAGAGAGAGTGAAAAGAAACGGAACCAGAGAGAGAGAGAGTGAAAAGAAACGGAACCAGAGAGAGAGTGAAAAGAAACGGAACCAGAGAGAGAGAGAGTGAAAAGAAACGGAACCAGAGAGAGAGAGAGTGAAAAGAAACGGAACCAGAGAGAGAGAGAGAGAGTGAAAAGAAACGGAACCAGAGAGAGAGAGAGAGAGAGTGAAAAGAAACGGAACCAGAGAGAGAGAGAGAGAGAGTGAAAAGAAACGGAACCAGAGAGAGAGAGAGAGAGAGTGAAAAGAAACGGAACCAGAGAGAGAGAGAGAGTGAAAAGAAACGGAACCAGAGAGAGAGAGAGAAAAAAGAAACGGAACCAGAGAGAGAGAGAAAAAAGAAACGGAACCAGAGACAGAGAGAAAAAAGAAACGGAACCAGAGACAGAGAGAAAAAAGAAACGGAACCAGAGACAGAGAGAAAAAAGAAACGGAACCAGAGAGAGAGAGAGAGAGAGAGTGAAAAGAAACGGAACCAGAGAGAGAGAGAGAGAGTGAAAAGAAACGGAACCAGAGAGAGAGAGAGAGAGTGAAAAGAAACGGAACCAGAGAGAGAGAGAGTGAAAAGAAACGGAACCAGAGAGAGAGAGAGAGAGAGAGAGAGAGAGAGAGTGAAAAGAAACGGAACCAGAGAGAGAGAGAGAGAGAGTGAAAAGAAACGGAACCAGAGAGAGAGAGAGAGAGAGTGAAAAGAAACGGAACCAGAGAGAGAGAGAGAGAGAGTGAAAAGAAACGGAACCAGAGAGTGAGAGAGAGAGAGTGAAAAGAAACGGAACCAGAGAGAGAGAGAGAGAGAGAGTGAAAAGAAACGGAACCAGAGAGAGAGAGAGAGAGAGTGAAAAGAAACGGAACCAGAGAGAGAGAGAGAGAGAGTGAAAAGAAACGGAACCAGAGAGAGAGAGAGAGAGAGTGAAAAGAAACGGAACCAGAGAGAGAGAGAGAGAGAGTGAAAAGAAACGGAACCAGAGAGAGAGAGAGAGAGAGTGAAAAGAAACGGAACCAGAGAGAGAGAGAGAGAGAGTGAAAAGAAACGGAACCAGAGAGAGAGAGAGAGTGAAAAGAAACGGAACCAGAGAGAGAGAGAGAGTGAAAGGAAACGGAACCAGAGAGAGAGAGAGAGTGAAAAGAAACGGAACCAGAGAGAGAGAGAGTGAAAAGAAACGGAACCAGAGAGAGAGAGTGAAAAGAAACGGAACCAGAGAGAGAGAGAGTGAAAAGAAACGGAACCAGAGAGAGAGAGAGTGAAAAGAAACGGAACCAGAGAGAGAGAGAGTGAAAAGAAACGGAACCAGAGAGAGAGAGAGTGAAAAGAAACGGAACCAGAGAGAGAGAGAGTGAAAAGAAACGGAACCAGAGAGAGAGAGTGAAAAGAAACGGAACCAGAGAGAGAGAGTGAAAAGAAACGGAACCAGAGAGAGAGAGAGTGAAAAGAAACGGAACCAGAGAGAGAGAGAGTGAAAAGAAACGGAACCAGAGAGAGAGAGAGAGTGAAAAGAAACGGAACCAGAGAGAGAGAGAGAGAGAGAGTGAAAAGAAACGGAACCAGAGAGAGAGAGAGAGAGAGTGAAAAGAAACGGAATCAGAGAGAGAGAGAGTGAAAAGAAACGGAATCAGAGAGAGAGAGAGTGAAAAGAAACGGAATCAGAGAGAGAGAGAGTGAAAAGAAACGGAATCAGAGAGAGAGAGAGTGAAAAGAAACGGAACCAGAGAGAGAGAGAGAGAGAGTGAAAAGAAACGGAACCAGAGAGAGAGAGAGAGAGAGTGAAAAGAAACGGAACCAGAGAGAGAGAGAGAGAGTGAAAAGAAACGGAACCAGAGAGAGAGAGAGAGAGTGAAAAGAAACGGAACCAGAGAGAGAGAGAGAGAGTGAAAAGAAACGGAACCAGAGAGAGAGAGAGAGAGTGAAAAGAAACGGAACCAGAGAGAGAGAGAGAGTGAAAAGAAACGGAACCAGAGAGAGAGAGAGTGAAAAGAAACGGAACCAGAGAGAGAGAGAGTGAAAAGAAACGGAACCAGAGAGAGAGAGAGTGAAAAGAAACGGAACCAGAGAGAGAGAGAGTGAAAAGAAACGGAACCAGAGAGAGAGAGTGAAAAGAAACGGAACCAGAGAGAGAGAGAAAAAAGAAACGGAACCAGAGACAGAGAGAAAAAAGAAACGGAACCAGAGAGACAGAGAGAAAAAAGAAACGGAACCAGAGACAGAGAGAAAAAAGAAACGGAACCAGAGACAGAGAGAAAAAAAGAAACGGAACCAGAGAGAGAGAGAAAAAAGAAACGGAACCAGAGAGAGAGAGAAAAAAGAAACGGAACCAGAGAGAGAGAGAGAGAAAAAAGAAACGGAACCAGAGAGAGAGAGAGAGAGAAACGAAACGGAACCAGAGAGAGAGAGAGAGAGAGAAAAGAAACGGAACCAGAGAGAGAGAGAGAGAGAAAAGAAACGGAACCAGAGAGAGAGAGAAAAGACAATAGAAAAAATGAGACCAAAGGGACAATGGAAAAATGTAGAGACGACATAGAAGAAAAATTGACGCTCAAAACAAGAGAGACTGAACGAATGAGATGCTTAAAATCAATTGGAGAGAGAGAGAGAGAGAGTGGGAGAAACCTAAAAGGGCATAGATAAAGGAAAGCTTGTGAGAAAGGAAGAAAAGTGGTTTTGGAGCATGTCTCTCGTGCAGAAAACCTTAACAACCCCAGCTTTACTGCCCGACCATTTGGCTGAACATTAAGACCGATACAATTTCACTCGTTATTAAGTGCAAGATTCCAGAATTATTGAGCGAGTGCATTGCATTAATCTAGGAGACATTCGAGCCTTGAAATACAAGTGTCTTAAATGACCTCTGGTTATGACGTCAAATATCGTTGGGCGTGATAGAATTTTCATTATTGTTTATTCTAATCACCTGTAATGACTTCAACAGAAGTAATTCTTGAAGTCGGCAGCTCTTCTGTCTTTTGTTATGAAGTCGGTCGAAAGAATTTGCTTATAAATTAGTTTATTCAGTGCCAATTGACACGTAGGCATTTTTAAAGATATGCTTAAAATGTCTGTTAAAAATAATTTAATAAAGTATGTTCTTGTTATCAACGGTAAAGAGGGTCCAAGGCAACCGATGGTGTCTATGTTGAAATACACGGATAATAGCAAAACATTTGACACTTTATTTAGCAACAAAAACAGAAAACAAAAACAGAAAACAAAAACAGAAAACAGAAAACAGAAAACAGAAAACAAAAACAGAAAACAAAAACAGAAAACAAAAACAGAAAACAAAAACAGAAAACAAAAACAGAAAACAAAAACAGAAAACAAAAACAGAAAACAGAAAACAAAAACAGAAAACAAAAACAGAACCCCCCCCCAAAAAAAAAACAAAAAAAAAAACTAAAATTTAATATTTTTTCCTTTGTGGACACGCGAGAAGGAAAATATTTTTTTAATCCATTTCACCCATGCAAGGCAATAAAGCCACTAAGACACAATGGGTTACTGCTGGGTGTGGAGGAATTAGGAACAGAAACATTAATAATAAGCGGGAAGAGGAAAGAATAATCAGGAGGACAGTAGATAGCGACTGACATTGCATTTAAATTTTTACAGATTAAAGTTGTCTGAAAAGCATGGAGACGGGAGTTCCACAAGCGAGAAGTGCGAGAAAAGAATCTTAACATAGAACTTACGGTTACATCTAAGTCAGTTCAGCTGGAAATTGAGATCTCGACGTCAGTCAAGTACTTGCGCTTAAATTCAAAATGTCAGGGCACCAGAGCGAAGAGCTCATCCGAAAAAAAATACCATTAAAGTATTTATAGGAAAGACACTGGGGGTGTTTTGCTGTTTCTGGGTCAGGAGAACTAGTGAGAGTACGGGGTATTAGGGATAAAAAGTAGCGTTTGGCTATTCTTAAAAATAATCCAAAACAAAGTGCACGAAAGCCGTCTTATCGTCCATGAATGGACGTCCAAACATGACATACGACATGAATTGTTACAAAATACTTAGATAACAGTAAAATTAAGGTATTGGCGTACCCTACACAAAGTCCTGACCTAAACCCCATTGAAAAAAAGGCAAGAGAAAGTAGTAGGTTGAGTTTAGCGGAACTAGAAGATGTTGCCAAGTAAGAATGGAACAAAATATCTACCAGTGTCTGTAGGGATCTTGTAAGGAACTATAAAAAATGATTAAAGACAATAATCAAGAATAAAGGTGACGATTGATTATTGAGGCAAGGGGGGCATTACTTTTGTCATATGTTAAATGCTGGGTTTTTTTTTTCTATATTATTGTTTGACATTAAAATAAAACATTGTGGGCATCACTGCACATTCTTTCAAATCCATTATTTTATCATTTGTGAAAAATGCACATGAACTTCCAAATGAAAAATTGAGGTGAAGTGAGTGGATAATTGTGTCCACTTTTATTATTGTGAAGTAAATATGACTATATGAACTAATCTATGACTAGAAATAAAGAGCTCGAGGTCAGAGGGAAAAAGAAGCTGTTCAGAGTCAGTTCGCAGCAAGGCTCGCGACAGGCTTGTCGAACTCTCTGACTTCGGGCAAAGAGTAACCCAGATGAGGCTAGGCCTACGGGCAGTCATCTGGGGAGGTAGACAAACCCGACCCCGTGTATATGGGGGTCTACGGAGAATTTTTGCCCAAGCCTACGGGCTCGGAATCGGCCCACATAAAAACCGGCCTTGTGTGGAGGTTTGGTAAATACCAGATGCAGTTTAGTCTTATTAATACAGGTCGTGAGTGCAAGTTGCCGAAGCATTACTTATAAGCGCTGCGAAGGGCGATGTAATATATATTTAGTGATTGCCACTTTCTGGTAGAAGGCCATCTCTTCTATATTTTGAATAGAGTGGTAGCTGGGACGTAATTGACTTAAAACCCTGTTTAACATTTGCAGGCTTTCCTGCAGACGAAAAACTTGTGTTTGGTCTTCGAATTTATCCCGTCTGCTTTCATATGACTCCTACTGCTGACCCACATATTTTGTCGGAAAATTGACCTAAACCTCCTGTAAGTTGTTGTGGATATCTGTCACCGTAATCTACTTGGAATTACTTGTCGTAGTGATTTTCTAAGCGTAGCTTAGATGCGGCCCTAGGCCGAAAGTACAGATGTTATATGAATGCTGAACTTGTAAATTATCTGGGGAGTGGATTTGTGCCCTGTTCGAAGATTGCATGATCAACTTTCTTTTCTTCGGACGCCTTGCAACGAATATTTACCATCCCACCCCACACACAGATCGATATTCAGTCAACTTTTTCCGACAATCAACATTGGTGATAACCAGAGAAAGTAACAGTATCATTAACATCTCATTAAAAAGGAATATGAGTCATGATAGCTTGTGTCGTGAAGAATTTTAAAAAACCCGATTTTTTAAAATTCCTCACCACTGGCAAATTTCTTTCTGATTTTTCAATGTCTGGGTCAGCAGCAGGTTTGAAGAGTCACATGAGAGTGTATATGGTTGGATTAATTCGAAGTTCAGATTAAAAAGATTTTAATTCAAAAATTGACAAATTCTTTATCAAATCGACAACTACTTCGTAGACATGGCAGGATGAAGTAGTGGCATTATCAGTTTAGATATTTAATTAAATTGAAAGGCAAACAATCAGCTTTCAACAGTCTATCTAGTGTTTCACAATATTTGAGTGCTTTTTCGTTAGAGACAAAGAGAATATCTAATCGGCCCTCCTTTAGGGCAGTGAATGCTGGATAAACTCCTTACATATGAAAAAAATACCTGAGACAACAAAAAGAATGTTGAAAATACCATGGACTGAACATGTGCGCAAGCAACGACGACATTTTTTTTTAAAAAATGGAAACACAAAGGACACTTATACTTAACAGCAGAAAGAAAGAATTTAAATTTCTAGGCCACATAATGAGGAAAGACGACTTGGAAAATTTGTCACTCACAAGAGATATTGAAGGCAAAAATGAACAGAGGAAAATAGCGCATAACCCCTGCCTAACGAACTTGCTTAAGTGGATGTAAATTTGGGCCGCGCAAGAGGCACTTCTGGACAAGTGTGTAGGCTTCTCCGAGCAGAGTTGTCTAATTAAAATCAAATTTACGCGAATGTACTTGTCAAACTATTTTTGATTTCGCTTTCTATCCTCTTCAGGAGTAAGCTGGGCCTTCACAGGGAAAGGGAATAAGGAGAAAAGATGACGATCCCCATGGTCGGATGAGAGCATGTGCTGACGATGGATGGTAAAACAAGGTTTAGAAGAGGTAGTAAAGACTCAAAAGATTGTCTTGTTTTATGTGTCATGTCCCTTCAGGACGTTGACAAACTTTTTGACGATTTGAATTATAAAGACAATGATCTATACAGCTTTGGCATTGCAGAGCACAGTTGAAATCAATATCATTGTCAAAGTTTTTGATGCTTTGTAGTACAGAGCGTCGTAACCCATACGACTATTGCGCAGAAAGATTATTACAGCCACGTCCAAACCTCCGATTTTGAAATCGGTATTGACCTTTTCCGAGACCGCTTTCTCTTCTTGGTTAGCAAAAGTTAACATTGTTATTTTTAGTCATAGGGAAAGGGCAGGAATCAGTTGGATTCATGCTTATTGCTAATGGCATAAGTTTTAGGCCACTGGTAGCCCACCGTATGTTTGGAGGGTTGATCTATGTGATAGCTTTAGGCCTAACTCAGAAGATCGATCTAAAAATTGTGAGGTCGACTTGTACACCGCAAGTTATGGTAATTCGTTACAGTGACAAACGGGCGAATTTCTAAAACATAAGAATCTTGGAGGTAATATTTACTTTTGACAATCTGAAATAATCTTGGTTGAAGCTTCTTAATTAACATCTACTTCAATATTAAATTCCTCTTGACGTAAGCAATCAATCAGGCAGACGATACTTTCCACCGCTTAAAAATGACTCAGGAAATCACTTTAAAAAAACTGCAGTTACCACCAAATATTCTACATATATTAATGTTTGGTTTGGTTTACGGCATATCAACTTCAATGGGTCATTTAATGCTGACAATTTTTTTTCCCTGGTAATACCCTTGTTATCGTCATACCTGGGACGCTATTAATGTTTGAATGCATCACTGCGAGGTTCGGTTTACCAACTAACCCCACTGATCCACACACATACATGCAGGTACTGTTCAGTACTTTCATCATTGCCATTTGTTTAGTACGACTAAGACATTGACCCTAATCCGATCTACTTAATTGCAACGATTGTACTTCAGGTCAAAGGGAAGCCGTGAAACGCAATACCACTGTGAACGAATTGGTCGGGCAAACCATTTCTTTTGTGAAGCAAACGCCATTCTTACTAGTAACACCGCTTGTGCAAGACTAAGCTTATTACATGATTTTGTTTATGAACAACTGTCCTCAAATGTTACTAAATCTTATGAAACCCTCAAATTTCAGGTAACTCTGCCACTGACGTTATCTAGCAAGTGAAATAAAAGGAAAATTAAAAATAAATTTTAACAAAAAGTTACTAAGTACATATTTTCCTATAGGGTACGTCAATTGTAACGTCCCATTTTTTTTCAAGCATTGATTGACAGGCTGACTTGGAACAATTGACTGTCCATCATGGTCCCCAGATCTAACACCACCAGACTTTTTATCTAGGGTGTACAGAAATATATTGTTTACAGGCTCGAACCGAAAACAATTCCTGAATTGAAACAAGCAATTTCTGATAAATTTTCTGATTTCGAAATGTATCAAATGGTTTTTAGAAGTGTTGTTGATAGGATTCAACGTTGTATTGAACATGAAGCGGAGCATTCTGAACATAAAGGGGAGCATTTTGAACACGTTAAATAGTTTGTTAATCATAACAAATCATGTTGTTTTCATATGACAATAAAATTATAAAATTTCTGAAAATTATAAATTCTTATGAAATTTTCTTAAACTACTGTCATTTATTTTTGTTTAATAAAAGTTAAATAAAAAGGGCGTTACTTTTGCTGCACCCTCTATATTCAAGAACTCTACGAATTCCATTCATTTAATTACATTGAAATGTTTTTTCTATTTATTAGTCCCGAGCATAACAAATTTAAAGAACTTGATTACTCATCAAACTCTCCAATTGCTTTAAAAAATCGCATAGCAATAATAAATAATCTGATTAATAATAATGATGATTATAGTAATACTAATAGCTGTCCGTTCGTATCAGAGTAAGCATGTCTTCTAGGGCGACTGGCTAATCCCTGTTGCAGACGCCTGCTCAGGCACATTTATGTTCATCACCCACAAAGCCCACAGGTGGTGGTTTATACTGGAACTACGCTGAGCAGACCGTATTTACAGTGTCTGCGAGAGAGCGCATTATCTGGTGTGATCAGGAATCTGAACAAGACCAGTACACTGAAACCCTCGGTCACGATGACTTGTGAATTTGTGCTAGCACAACTATCGACGGCTCCCAAAATAGTTCCGTCTAATTTCACCTTTAATTATGGTTTTCAAGCACTTTCAAAGGGTGTTATATGCTAGGATCACCTCCGCATGCCGATAACGTAAAAAAGTCTCCTTCCTGACAAACCGACCAGGTTGAGGTTTCACGGTCGGAAAGCAAACGTTCTAACCACTTGGTCGCGATTACTACTACTACCACCAACAACAATTTTGATCAACTTCTAAATATGTTTCTTTAGCGGCATATCAACTCAGTTGGGTTCGTTGTATTCATTTCCGCAAATATATTTGGGAAATGTATGAATCCACCTCTTCTCTACCCAGCTATGGGTTAATTACGATTTGTATCAGTAAAAATCCACCTCTTCAAGACCCTGTTACGGATTAATTAGGGCTTGTATTGGTAAAAATCCACCTCTTCTCTGCCCAGCTATGGCTTAATTACGACTTGTATTGGTAAAAGTCCACCTCTCCTCTGCCCAGCTATGGCTTAATTACGACTTGTATTGGTAAAAGTCCACCTCTCCTCTACCCAGCTATGGGTTAATTATTAGGTTAATCCAGTATGTTTCAGTACACAGTCTTTAAGAAATGATAAACAAGGTTTTCTCGTGTCCAGTATGCTCAAGTAATGTTTCATTATTTGGCGCCTCGTTCTGCTCCTGTAAAAAGCTAAGATTAGTAAATATCTTTTGGACGTCTCACCGCATAAGGAAGTTTAACAAATACTTAACGCATATTATTATTCATACAATTATTAGTACAGCGAGAATTCATCTCCATTAAGTGCTCCACATTTGTAACGTCTGTATATAGACCAGTTATAACAAATTTATTATAGAAGAAAAGGAAATTGAACACAAAATGGGCTGTGGACGGGATAGTTTCACCCAACACTGCAACCTGCTAGAAAAGAAAAAGAGTTACCTAAAAAAGAACTCTTAAATAGCCTCGTCAGCACGAGACTGTCATGCGGATGTCATACAGGACACCAAACTCGTTCAGAAATATGTAAACTGTCAGTTATATATAACCACCTTCTCAGATCAATGATTAAAATGGCTTCGAGCAAGTGAAGCTTGTAGGTCTTATAGAGGACTATTCTTATTTGAACTGCATTGACTGGCGCAACAGAATCACAAAAAGAACTGTGTCAGAAACCACATCTCTTGAAGGCTTTCATACGCAGTAACAGCTAAAATGAATATAACATTTAACTGAAAGAGAAAATTAACATATAAACAAGATGTTGACATTCCACTACTTCAAACAAAAGGTTTGGAAAGAAACTCCCATTTATGCTGGAAAGAGTGATAGCAGTGGACTCGAGAACCTATTTTGCTGAAATGTTTTTTTAAGAGAAATTGTTTTAGGAGAAAAAATTATAGATTTCAACCAAATTGACTGAACGTTCTCTCACTGAGTGCCAAACGTTTCCTGCCGAATGTTTGCGGTTAATGTTAGCCCCTTTGTAGCAAATTAGTTGATTACTTTTTAAATATTAGGTGGAGCCGTAAATAATTTCCGTGTTTGTTTCTTTTTCTTTTAATAATAACCTTAAGTCCCTCTATATTTTGTTTTTCCTAAAGGCATATCAACTCCTTATAGGTCATTTAGTGCCGAAATTAAATTTTCTTAGAAGCTCAAGTAATTTTTCCTTTTTTTTTTTTTTTTTTTTTTTTTTTTTTTGGTAAAAAATGTATTGCTGTTAATTTACTCTTATTTTTTTAAAATCTATACTTTCAAGTTTGTTTTTTTTTTTTTTTTGTTTTTTTTTACTCCAGTTTGGGGAGTCACATATTTGGGGCACTAACAGTTACTATTACCCCAGGTCAGGATGGACCTGTGAACAGCAATTAAGAAGACGTTCCACGCTCCTCAAAACCTCCTGATCAATGATGACCCTTTTATTCGCCAATCATAAAGTTGGAATTAGAATTATACGATGTTTAAAGTATTTTGTAGAAAATTTCAATCAGACATTTTTATTGTTTAAAATATACAGCAGGACTCGCTCTCAGCTTTTCACCGACTTGACAAATAACCCCATATAGCGTCTCAATTGTCGTTTGCATCCCTGGGCACAGGACTGGAAAAGGTGTATTGTACGTTCACAATGGAAACGAAAGGCGAAATTAACACCACGATAAGAAACGAATTCTCAAATGCTGTTTCCAGCGTATTTAATTGTTCATTCAGGGATTCACTTACACGATCTGGAGGGAAGTAGTCTACGGATCAGCTTTTTCCGTCATCCAACTAGAACTGATTCTCCCCTACCGCCCATCTCTACATCACGACGCGCGGCTACCAACTCTAAATGGCGGAATCGAAACTCATTCTGACGAGCAGACCGTACTCCAACAGACTGTTGGACTACTGTCAATCAGGGGACTGTTTATATCAGCCTGCGAACGGAATTTTTTAACTTCCGGCTAAGTAACACATGATCCCGAAATGTTTATGCATTATTTTATTCCTTTTTGGTCAAGTAGATGGCCACTTTGAAGATCCTACTTTGTAGACTTTACTGCTGATCATAAGCGTAAAAAATACGCAGATAAAATCATTTAGAACCCACTTGACTTCATTTGTGTTCTAAACCGGTCATGTGGTCACACAGATCGTTAGAATTACTTATAAATTTTGTAAGAGTTTTGCATGTAACTAATGCAAAGAAAATCAGAATTTCTAAAGGGATTTAGAGATAATTGTGTGAAAAATAAAAATAAATTATTTTTTTTACTAAATCCAACTTATATATTTCGTTCTTGATCTGTTGAAATCTAGTAATCTCGAAACGTGTAATCTAGTTTAAATGAAATGGTTTTCCATTTGTCATATTTCTCAAACTTTGGATTCTGCATCTTATTTTACACACATGTAACTTTCAGATAGGGTATATCTGTAAAAAAAATGACAATATGAATAAAGACAAAAGAAAAACTTATCTAAATATCAAAATAATTACAACCACATCCAAAACAATTATGGATTACGATCAGAATAAAAAATACCTATAAAAATAATAATTATGAAAAAGCTGGTATATATAAAATAAATTGCCAGAAGTGCTCCTCGTAATACATTGGAGAAACTTGCAAACATTAAAAAAGACGTATCTATGAACACAAAAGGAATCTTACACACAACAATTTATTAAATGCATTAGTTATACATAGAAATAAATTTAATCAAAACTTTGATCTAAAGAATGCCACACTTATTAAAAGAGAAAGTAACTTGCTTAGAAGGAAAATTCTGGAGAGAGTCGCTATCGAATCATATCAAAATATAAATGGGTACCGGGGATATTTTAGAAATATTTCCATTCTTGAAAGAATTACTCTTTTCCCAAACCAAGATACATGACTACAAAGATGTTAAACACTGAAAGAAAATGATTAAATCTTTCAAATCATGTTATTCTAAATATATAACATACAAATTAATCCTAAACTAAAATAATGTAAATACTAAGTAGCATAAAAAACTCAGTTTCGTTTATTAGACATTGAATTGTGTCACGTCGTGTCCTCCATATTTTTCACCTAATCTGATGAATAATTATGAGTGCTCCTAAACTTAAAAACTTGGAAAAAAAAAAAAAGATTTTTGGTCTTGCATATAAGTACTTGCTATAAAATAAAACCCCATACATTTGCCTTGATAAAGTCCCTCAGAGGACGAAACGCGTCGGCTAAGTTTTCCTTATATATATATATATATATTTATTTATTTGGGCAGTAAATTTTCTTTTAAACACATTTCATTAAATACGGCAGACAAGGAAGATATAATAATTATTATTTTTTTTTTTTATGTAGTTTTTCCAGCATGCATACCTTTTTCGTAAGAGGCGCTTTCGGGGACTTCTTTAGTCATTTCTCTCTCTCTCTCTATATATATATATATATATATATATATATATATATATATATATATATATATATATATATATATATATATATATAAAATGTATGCTATATTTATTTACGGGATAAAGTGCACAATATCAGAAATAGTGTGTATATATATATATATATGTTTTAAGGTATGCTATGTAAGTGAACATTGAAGTCAGGTGGCCCGATGTTTGCGTTTAGCATGAAACAATCTGTCGCCTCTGAGTGTTGACATCAATGTTATATATATATATATATATATATATATAATATGCATTAAATTCAGGTCACCATAGAATTTTCATTAAAAAATATAGAACAAGTAAATTTGACAATAATCAGCTGGTGTTATATACAAACTCAAACTTTCATTTTCAGTAATAAGTGAACACAATCTCTATCTGACTACCAAGCTCTTGGTTTTAAATATTTCAGTAGTTTGACAGGAGCTTTTAAGCCAGAGAAATTATGTCATAATGATGGTGTTCGGGGGGTTTGTCAAGAAACTGGAATTTTAAAATAATCACAACCAATTGCACGCAACTTTGGGCGTATTGGTCCACTGAGTTATCTGGCAAGATCCCGCTGACCCGGTTAGTGTGAATGTCGGTGTTGCCGAGCATTTTTCCCGGGTCGCTGTAATCCTATAACAAACTCCAGTTGTATTGGCCCACTGTGCACATAAGAATTGTAGCATGCTTTAATGGGATGAATTTAGGCGCGAGCCCCGGGCACTTTTCAGTCGTTCAATCCCTCCCAGTGTAAAACCTGACAACCAGTTAGTAACACTGCGTCAAAAGTATCTTTCCGTAAAATCAAATATTTCTAATTTACACGTCTGTCTGTGTGTACTCGTTCCACGTCTTGACATACTTTTGATGTATTTGTTTAGTTGTTTTGAACTGAGAATACAAGTTTGTGCTTAGTCCAGACAACTAAACGCACTTATTAATATGGTCTATTCTTGACTTTTCAGATCTCGTTCTCTAATTTTATTTTTGCATTTATTACTGTTATTTAAGAATAAAGTTTCTTGTGTATTCAGCCAACTATTGAAATATTTACTTTTTCACCCCAGGTAATTATGGTGCCCTGTGGTTAAAAAAGCGTTACACAGTGAGATATAAATCAAATTTGGTTTCGCTGTTAGAAAGAAAAAGTTTGCCATAATGCGTTGTTTGTGAAAATTCTATCAAAGTATTCGATGGAACAAAGCCATCCAGAAATGGCTTCTTAACTTATCATTCTAATGGGACAAAAATAATCGGTTGCCGAACGGAATGTATTTACATTATTCGAACTATTGTCCTCATCTTTGTCGCCATATTTATTACAACGTTTCGGTCGTTGTACGCTCCGACCTTCTTCAGGTGTTTGGAATGTCGAACTGAACCCTTTATTTCGCTCACTGGGGTAGACTGTTCTAGTTACACGTGCCATGTTTAAGGGATGACAGTTATCAGTTATCTCCTGTTAATTTCCCTCTGAAAGTTCTCCAACTCTGCCATGTGTCCTCAAGGACACATGGCACAGTGGATAAAGGCGTTAGTTAGATCCAGTGACAGGACCCAAAGAGTGTGAGTTCAATACCCGGTTAAGGCAGTGGAGAACTATATATATCATTCGCATTGTTGTTCTTATCTTTATTGTTGAATTCACGAAGTTTCAACCGTTTTACGCCCTGCTCTTTTTCAGGTGATGTACGTTGGAATTTTGAAACGAACCCTTTATTTAGTCCACGGGGTCAGATTGTACTAATATGACAAAGATGAGGGCAACAGTCCGAATGATGTAAATAGTGGAGTACCTCGACGTGGTGTAATGGTTAGTAAGCTTGTCTCGCTAGATTAATTACAACTAGTAGCGAGTTCGATTCTCACTGGGTACTTCACAATTTCGGCCTTGTACCACATCTAAGCTATGCTTAGAAAATAAATAAGTAAATAAATATATATCGTGTATATATATCACAAGTTTCATTCTAAAGAATATTGATGGAGAGTGCTGAGTGTGCTGAACAACATCAACTCCAACAATCCCTCCTTTATTCAATCAATTCAAAGTCGTAACTTCCACAACTGATAAGGCTGAATGCTTTGCGCGGAAATTCTCATCCAATACTCGACTCGTCCGGGGTTCCCACACCTGATTTTCCCCCTAGAACTGAGGATCTATTGAGCGAGATTAACATAACCCCGTCGATGGTGTTGGATATCATCTCTTAATTAGACTCTCATAAAGCAAGTGGTGGTGGGCGGGATGCCAGACGTGTGCTCATGAGCTGGCTCTAGTTCTCTCCAAACTTTATAAACTATTACCTCACTGCTGACTCTTGCTTTCCAGTCTGTTGTCCTTGTTTTTAAGACCTCTGGAGACCCTTCTGACCCATCTAACTACTGTCCTATCAGTCTCCTACCACTCTTCGGCAAAGTCTTCGAGGATTTAATCAATGCCGAAGTGATTAACCTTACCTCCCATGATCTACTCTCTGACAAACAATAAGCCCAGTCTACCGCTGACGGGCTTACGGCCATAACTAAATTTGTATACCAAGCACTTAATAATAACGGCGAAGCTCGAGCTGTGGCTCTAGATATCTCTAAGGCGTTTGACAGGGTTTGATACCGGCCTTCTGCGTAAGCTTCAGGGATACGGTATTACAGGACGGTTATTTGATTTAATACAATCATTCCTGTCAAACCGTGAAATGAAGGTCGTCCTAAACGGTTTCTCCTCCAGTTCCTTTCATACGAACGCTGATGTTCTTCAAGGCTCTATCCCGAGTCTTACACTGTTTCTAATCTTCATCAACGATCTTCCTTCAGTTCTCAAGTCGCCATCTACGCAGACGATACTACCATTTACTCGTGTCTCAACAATAAATCCGGTATTGCTGACAAAGTTAACCTGGCCGTTGGTCTCAAAAAGGAACCCCCCAATCTGTGGTTGACTGGGGCAAAACGAAACTGCTCTCATTTACCAAACATAGAGAAACCTCCCTGCCTCCTATTAGAATGGCTGATGCTCAGATTCACGAGAGCGTCCTCTGTGCCTTCTTGGTCTTACGCTTTCCACTGACCTGAGATGGAACAACTGCATTAAATCAAGAGCTACATCTACCGCAAGGAAAGTTGGTTCTCCGTGTCGCGCCAGAAGGTTTTTTCTCGTCTGAGTCCATCCTTCAAATCTACCATTCAATCCTTGCATTGAATACTGTTACCCCTACTGTTCATCTCTAGTCTCTCTTGCCGTCAATATGTCCTGTGAGTGTCAAATTCTCCAATCCCACTTTCCTCATTTACTCTGAAATTTCAATTGTCTCCTTCTGATTCTATGTATAAGTGTCATTTTTATTTCCGTTTTCTTCTTGATTGCCTCATACTTTAATCTTAAAAAAACAATATTCGACGTTCGGCCATAATGTTTTTCCATTGTATTTTCAAAACGAAAGGCGAGAAAAAAGGAGAGAGAAAGAGAGAGCGAAAACGAAGAAAGAGAGAAAAAAAAGCTACTAAGACGCAATTAGGGTATACTGAGAGATCAAGAAACTGAGAAATAAGTTATTGGGGAGAAAAGACGTTAAAAGTACAAGCTTCAAGAAGACAAGATGGCGATTGACGTGGTATTTTAATGTTTGAAGAACGTAGTTAACAAGAAAGCCTGAGACCGGAAGAGAGTTCCACGGGCGGGGAGAAGAAACTATTAGCCTAGAGCTAACAATTACATCTAGCTATTTCAACAATAAAATGAGACCTCGCTACCAGAATAGTACTGTGCTTAAATTCATTATATATATATATATATATATGTATGTATGTATGTATGTATGTATGTGTGTGTGTATGTATGTGTGTGTGTATGTATGTGTGTGTGTATGTGTGTGTGTATGTGTGTGTGTGTGTATGTGTGTGTGTGTGTATGTATGTGTGTGTGTATGTATGTGTGTGTGTGTATGTATGTGTGTGTGTGTATGTATGTGTGTGTGTGTATGTATGTGTGTGTGTATGTATGTATGTGTGTGTGTATGTATGTATGTGTGTGTGTATGTATGTGTGTGTGTATGTATGTGTGTGTGTATGTATGTGTGTGAAAACGGAAAACAATATTTGGAACTATTTAAATAGATTGGTCCGCTCGTAAAACCAATCGTTAAAATGTTTCGGAAATAATTTTTGCGGATTAAGATTCTTTAGAGCTTCTTTAGGCCACAACATTAATCGGAATTGAAAAATATTGATTAGTTATCGATTTAGAAAGGGGGTCCTGTTCATAATAGCGGTAGAATGTAAAATCGTTCCCCGACTTTGAAGAGTTATGGGAAATGAGCAGTTTGGCTTTTGTTTACAAATGTCAGGTTTGAAACGATGCTTATTCCATTAGAGTACCCGCATCATCTTTTTTTAAATTTTCAGAATCTTTAAAAGCTTTTTTTTTTTTTTTTTTATATATCTTCAAATATTGGGGTTATAATTATTTATCTTGAATGAAGAATAAATGAATCTATACTTTAATTTATGTAAATTTGAAAATTCATCTCCCTTCCTTTTTTATAATTAACTATTCTTCGGAAATATTTGAAGAATTTGCCCTTCTGAAAGCGAAGCGATTTTTGTTAAAAAGTCTGTTATTTAAAATTTTTTATATTTTTTTTCTCTAATGACAAGTCTTTGTAAAAAATATTTCGCCAAACAATTCTTATTGTTCGAGATATTTAAAAATAAAACATAAAAAAGCTTTTGTTCTTATGTAATATAATCGCCAACAAAACTTCATTTAAATAATCTCCCTGAGACATCATTAAGCTACTTGGCAAAGTTTAACATAAATGCCTGCAAAAATAGTGTGTCAAAAAATAGCTTTAAAATCAATAAAGAAAAATTCATCTGACTGAAAATGTAAAGCGTAAAAATAACTGACTAATAATCATTTGAGAAGTCATAGAATGTTATTTTATTCTAAGAAAACAAAAATTCAAAGCTTTCCTACCACACTAATCTAGATTTGATGACAAGTAATGGAGAATGATTTCAAATTAAATCTGATTAAATCAAAGGCTGAAATTTTTTATGTTTTTAGGTAATGCCGGATGAAAGGATTTTTTTAATTTTCTCAGTATAATCTACAGTAAATGAATCTCAACTATTTTCTTGTGAATAATCTCCCTGAGACATCATTAAGCTATTTGGCAAAGTTTAACGTAGATACCTGCAAAAAAAAAATAAAAAAAAAAAATAAAAAAAATAAAAAATGGTTTGTCAAGGCATTTTTTTTTCATTTTCTCTTAAAACGACAATTACTATATACTCTTTCCTATGCAAAACTTTTTAACACTTTACATTTTCTATAATGTCCATTATCCCAAGTACATTCAGACACTTTAGCCATTTTCAAGAGGGTTTTGTTTTACTCTGTTTCTAAACAGAAATACAGTTGATTTATGAAATTGTTTATTTACAAGAATGGTGTCTAATATATTTGTTTTCAGTTCTTAAAAAAAAAAAAAAAATTTGATGTGTTTGGGTTTTACTAGAATTCAACAAATAGCCTTTAAAGGAATAAAACTTTGAGGGCATTTTCAGTAATAGTTGTCATCAGGAAAAAAAAAAAAAAGCGTCCTGGGTATGACGATAAACTACCTCCAACAGCAAGTCTTCTGATAATATGTTTTTGAAAAAATAATATTACCAGATATACGTTTGCGAAAAAAAAATATTACCAGCTATACATTTTTAAGAAAAAATTATTATCAGAAATAGATTTTTGACAAAACAACAGTATTACCAGGAAAAAAAGTTGTCGACATTAAATGACCCATTAAGGTTGATGTGCCGTAAAACAAAACAAACAACAAAACAGAAAAAAAAAACATCCACTTGGCATGCCATTTTGTTTTTTACCGGTAAACTTTGCTAGCTATTATAGCTAAGACATTTTTTTATGGTTATACGTTCTTTTTATATATACAAATATTTAAGTAAATGCTCTGTTTATAATAAACAGTTTTAATGACATTTACAGTCCTGAATGTCCGAGAAATTTTCATAGAAAACATGCGTCCTTAAATATTTGTACTTAACTTAAATATTTGTATCTATAAAAAGAACGTATAAACATAAAAAAATGTCTTAAATAAATGTCGGACTTTGTCCATTTCATATATATTACTTGAACGTTTTTTTTTTCTCGTATATTCAGGGCTGGTAGAAATATACTAAAGAGAGCGTCTACTCAAATACGAATAGCCACCCCCCACACACACACACACAAATAACGTTTAAGTAATGAAGATTTGTGAGATTAATAAATAAAAATGTGTTTGGTACGCCAATATGAATTACGGAAACACAGTTTCAAACAGTTCTGATAATTCAGGCATTGATTTTACACAGTATCGGTATTATGAATAGGACCCCCCCCCCCTTCTAAATCGATAAATAATCAATATTTTTCGATTCTGACAAGTGTTGTGGCCTAAGGAAACTGCACAGAATGCTTATCTCCATAAACATTTCTAAGACAAATTTCCCTATTTTTTTTTATGGGCGGACCAATCTATTTAAGTAGTCCAGGTATTTAAACAAAGATATGTTATAATCAAAACTGTAAAAAAAAGTTATCAAAATCAATTATTAATGGGTTGATGAAGGTTATAGAAGGCTAACGAGTTCATATTAAAATAATTTATTCAGGTTAATCGGAGACACTGCTCATCAAATGTGCATTTTCTATGTGACTGGATTTAATATAAAATTCACATAGTAGGGTATACTAGTCTCTCTAGCTGTGGTTAGTCACCAGTCTAGCAGAAAAAACAACCTGGAATTCAAAATGGATAAAGATACCTTAATGTGATTTCGACGAAAAGGCAACTCACTGAGTAAAATTTGTGCAAGATCCCGTCATCGATGACGGAACAATTGCAATTGCATAAGAAAATATTACAAGAGTACGCCATCATTGCCGGACAGGATGAAAATATGTTGTTATTGTGCCGTGCCCTTCAGAACGTAGGGCGATCATGGCTCACCACAACTTCCTCTCCTTTTGTTTTGTTTCCTCCCAAACCCTGTTCCGCTACCCATTTACTCAAGCCCGCTAAGTAGGTTATACGTTGTTTTTTTCTTATCTCTCTCTCTCGTCTTCAGTCTGCCCTGTGAGTATCAGATTTTCCAAGCCCTTTCCTCATTATGTGCTCTAGAAATTTTAAGTGTCGCTTCCTGAGATTAATTCTTTTCTTTTTTTTTCATTTTCTCTAAAATTTTATTGCTCACATGATCAGTCCATTGTATCCTCAGTATCCTTCTGTAGAACCACATTTTTGCTGCTTTAAACCTCTTCATCTTTGATGAGATTGTTCAGTATTCACTGCCATATCGGAGGATATATATCACGTAACATTTCAGGACATTTTTCTTTCTAACGAAAAGGAAGAAAAACAGACTCCTTGATCTGAATGGACAAACACTCGAATAAAATGTTAGGTTGGAAAATTTCTTCAAATTCTTTCTTTTTTTTTTTTCGGGGGAGAGGTGGAAGAAGACAGAGGATGTTGGATAAACAGACAAGTTGATAAAAAAAAGTGTCAAATAAACAGAGAATCTGTAAGAATAATAGGTAGGCTGGGAAAAAAATAAAGTGAAAATCGCTGGGCGTGAAAGTACTTACATACGCACTCACACAGTGAAACTATCTTCACGATTTAATGCTTGGAAACTGTCATACCGGTTTCTCCGTATACATATTTTTAATCAATTCATCCTAAGCAAGGCGATAATGCCAGTAAGACGCAAGGGGCTACTGGAAATGAAAGAGAATGAGAAAACTTGAAAAGAAACCAGAAACTAAATCCTAAACATCAGACAAAAGATAAACCTCTACTTCTTTTCACAATACCGGGAAGGGTTGCGAACCGGACGATAGGCGTATCTACCTACTCTTATTAATACTCTGACCTCAGCGAAATAATTACATAACCTAACTTATGAGCGGAATGAGCAACTTCAGACTAACCATTTGCTGTTTTTATTGAGGATTTATAATGAGCAATTCTCAAAATAGGGAAATTTGCTTAAGAAAGGGAATTTCAGGAGTTATAGCAAGTATTATAATATCTGGCTATTATATGTATAATGGAAATTAATCGCTAAGGATTTTACTAGAGGTATGTATTGAAAAATCAGGAAGAAAGGTATTATCAGTGGTCAAGAATGATTGCAAGCATTACATATAGAATAGGGCTATAATGTAAATGCAATGCTAATGATTTTACTATAAAAATACATAGAAAATCCTGGAAGAAAGGGATTGTCAGTGATCAGGAACAGGACTTTTATAATATAAACTCATTATGATTTATTAATTCATAATTAAATGTCATTCACTTAATTTCTTCAAAAATTACGAGAGAAATTTAAAATTTAATTTCAAGAATATCAATATATTTACTAAAGAAAATATGTTCGTACTAGCGTTACTGACAGATCAAACAATGGTCGAGTTTTTAAATGTAGAAAATACATTTAGAAATAATCCTGGATTTTAATACTGTATCCATTTTACTCTTTATAGAATATCCTTCCAATATATCTCCTTCATCAACGATGTTAAAAGTGCATCAACAATATCAAATTAGACAATAAATTTAGTTAATTAATAGGAAAGTAATTTCAAGATAACTCGTTAAACTTCACAGAGCGGACCGGTCAAATCTGGGCGGCCAAACATTAGATAGATGGATTTTATTGCTGTTTGTTTCAACGGAAACGACAAGAATTTTTGAAAAGAAAAAAAAAAAGAAAAAAAAAAATAACACATCAAAATTAGTCAAATAAAAGTAAATATTCATGTGTAAAAGTGCGTCTATCAGAGAGTCTGATCATAATCATATCAGACTATGTAAATGCTTGTACATCGAATATTGCAGTCAGATCTGGTCTGGTACTCCTAATATATAAGTAAACCTAAAGAGTCAGACAAACCTACCTAGGTTTCACCTACGCCAGCCCGCCCTGACGATTTGCGTAGGTGAAACCTAGGTAGATTAGTCTGGCTCTTTAGGTCTACTTATTTTGCTCTACTTAGAATAACTAAACAAAGTGTTGAATACGCTATCTTTACTCGTGTCGGAGGTTTTTTTTTCTTTGGACTCTGAACTTAGATTCTAGACGATTATTTTCGCCGGAAGTATATGTTCTTAGTTGGTTTGTTCATTCACAAGCTAAAACCCCTAAGGTTTTACCGGACGAGTATAGCTGCTTACATTTATATTAGGTTGGTGCAAAAATAATGTCGGTTTTTGACGTCTTTTTTAACGTCAAAAAACGACATTATTTTTGCACCAACCTAATAAGTTTATTAGTGTTATATATATATATATATATATATATATATATATATATATATATATATATATATATATATATATCTCCAGATGTACTGAGAACGAGAATGTAAATTCTAACATTAAGGGCTCAATACCAAAAGTAGTGCAATAATTATTTATTATATTTACATGTCCACATGTAAAAATCTATAATAAATAGTGTGTGTGTGTGTGTGTGTGTGTGAGTGTGAGTGAGTGAGTGAGAGAGAGATTCTTGACAAAATCCAAAAGAAGACTCTGCAATGTTATCGGTCCTGTTCTGGTATCTCTGGTTCAATCACTTTCCCACCACTGTAACGTGGCTTCCTTGTCCTTTTTCTATAAATATTTTCATGGCAATTCTTCCAATTAGCTTTTCTCTTTGGTACCTCGACCTCCTGAATTTAAACGTAGTACTAGATAGGCAGGTAGGTTTCGTCATTTTACTGTTGAAATGACTAGATGCAACCGTGAGTTCTATGCTAACAGTTTCTTCTCTCGCATTTCTCGCCCACTGAATTCTCTTCCAGTTTCTTGCTTTCCTGTCAACTACTATCTTCAAAAATTTAAATGCAGTATCAATTGTCATTTTCTGTCCTTGTGAATCCTTTTATTTTATTGTCCTTTCTCCTCAACAGCGTTTTCTCATTTCCTTTCACTCTCAGTAACCCCTTACGTCATAGTAGCATTAACTCCTTGCTTTGGACGAAATGATTAAAAAAGATTTAGAAGGGTTAACTTTTGCGGATAGTTCATAAATTGAACTTAAATCTTGGTTAGAAAGCTGTGAACATTTTGAAAATTTCATTTTGGAAAGGGTTTATGCAGAAAATGAAAACACTGGACAATATCAGAGTAGATTAAAACATCAGCTAGTGAATTTGGTGATATAATCATTTTGAGTTCAATCTCTGGGATGGGGGAGTCTAGACTTCGGCATAGTGGGAACCGGTCGAGCAATAACTGAGCAGTACTAAATAAGAACAAGACGAGATGCCTATAGATATGGACACCGGAACGAGAACGTAGATTAAATAATGGCTTCAGTTCGAAATTTCTTAAAGTTACTCGGTATGGTAGACATCTGAAGAAGGCCGGGGGGTCGAAACGTAATAATAACAAAAAAAAAAAAAAAAAAAGAAAAAAAAAAGAACATTGGTATGAGTAGAAATAAAACGAAATATTAAATAAAAAATAAAATACTTACCAATTCAACTGTTTATTCTGCACAATGGAAATACTGAGTAAAGAGACAAGATTTACAAATTATGAAATCTTTAGCAGGGAAGAACTTTTAAAATCCACTCAACTGAGAAAGATTTAATAGCCGGTTCGGATTACTTTTGCGTTGTGTTGTAATTTGTGTCCGACATGCGGGAGATCCATGCAGAGAAAGCCTCTTACGAATCGTCTTGAAAAGCAGAGTCGATTCGTAAGGTCATCACTCGAATTCAGACGCCAGCAAACCCGTCTCCGAAGCGTAAGAACTTGTCTGCTTCTCGTATGTCGTATATTTCTCACATGCGGGTATGCACCATCAAGAGATTGTAATTGGAAAAGAGAAGAAAAAAAAATCTATACATTTTACTTATCTTCCCCTTCTCTCTCACCAAAAAGAGTACGTGTTCCCAGATGACGCGAGAAACGGTAGGTTAGAAAAGAAAAGAAAAAATTAAATGTACAAGGGAAATATAAATACGTCATTTATCACTGATGTGATGACATCTTTCGTGACAGGTGGCATGTCTATTTAGAGCGTTACGGATGAAACAAAACTCTCATTAACGCACCTTAACTTTGCTCTCTCTACAATAATTATCTCGATCTACCTTCTCGGACTAACGTTTTCCGTTGACATTAAGTGAAAAGATTATATTGAATCATTTGCTAAGTCTACAGCTAGGAAAATTGGTTCACCGAGTCGAGCTATACAATTCTTCTCTCCTAAATCTATCTTGTATATTTAAGTTTACCATTCTTCCCAGCTTTGAATATTGCTGCCACATATGGTCTGACGCTCCTGTTATATATCTAGAAATTCTTGATAAATCCAAAGAAGAATCTGCAATGTTATTGGTCCTGACCTGGCATCTCAGCCTCAATCACTTTTGCCCGCCGTCGTAACGTAGCTTCTGAGCCTTTTCTATAAATATTTTATGAGAATTGTTCCGATGAACTTTCTTCTATGGTACCAAGATTTTATTAATTTAAGCGCAGTACTAGATTGGCGGTAAGGTCTCGCCATTTTACAGTTAAAATGGGGAGACGTATCCGTAAGTACTAGAGTAACAGTTTCTTCTATCACATTTTTTGCTTGTGAAACTCTTCTGGCTTCTTGCTTTCCAGTCAACAATGATCTTCAAAATTTAAGTGCAATGTCAGTCGTTATTGTTATGTTTGGTATATCTATGTTAGTAGCAGTCGTAGCACAGTTCTCCGCGTTACGTTTAGTAAACAGGTTTGCTAAGCAGTGCCCTCATGTTCACCAGTTGTTCTCTATACTTGTCTATCTCATTTGCATACTATACTACAGTTATATTCTACCTTCTTCATTCTTGTTGATTTATTATCCTCTCTACTTAATAATGTTTTCTTTTTCTATTCTCTTGCATCTTAGTCTCTTTATTGCTTTGCTTCGGGTAAAATAAAAAAAAAAACTATATCTAAACTTATCTATTAGGTGCATATGTTCCTAGTGTTATCTTTTGTACAATCTTTGAGAAATCTTAGATGTTAAATTAGTTCTTCATTGCTTGTAGAATAACTAAACTGTATTGAAATTTACAAGCCAGGGAACAATTCGAAAAGTACAAAAACAGACTCCACATGTAAAACTGTCAAGAGTAAACGTTCAATGCGTTTACAGTAAATACATGTTTTTTCGCTTTTCCTTCAGACCGAAGACTTTACTGGGGAGGATTGAGGAAAGGACAAAAAAGGAACAGGGTTAAAAAAAAAAAAAAAAAAAAAAGAAAAAAAAGGACAGAAGATGGTAATTGACGCTGAATTTAATTTTTTAAGATTGCAGTTATGATAGAAGCAAGAAATCGAAAGGGAGTTCCACTGATGAGAAAGAGAGTATAAGTGGCAGTTATATCTTAATAGTTCAGCAGTAAAACGGGCGAGAGATCTAATTGCCAATCTAGTATCACGCTTAAATTCATATAGTCTAGGCGCCAGGGAGAAAAAGCTCGTCAGAACAGTTGCCATGAAAATATTTTAGAAAAGACACGGGGAAGTCACGTCAAGTCGGTAAGAAATTAACTAAAGTTGAAATGCCTAGTCAGGGTCGATTACATGACAGAACCTTCTTTGAATTTTGTCAAAAATCTCGAAATATACAGTAGGAACATCAGACCAGATATGGTAACAGAAAAAAAAAAAGGATGACCCCGAAATGCGATTTGCAGGTCGGGAACACTAGAATCAAGCAGACGCGGAAGTTTAAATATCTGGGAAGCTGAGCAGAGTATTGCGAGACAGGAGGATTTCTTTGATAACAAAGAAAAGAATACTGAGCTGTTACGTGACATCCGTCCTTCTTTACGGACGTGAATGTTGGACGATTTCCTCAAAGATGAAGAGACTCGAGGCGACGGAGAAGTGGTTCTACAGAAGGATGCTAAGGATATCATGGACCGAGCGTGTGAGCAACGATGAGGTCATAGAGAAGATGCAAACAACAAAGAGGCTTATATTAGGTTGGTGCAAAAATAATGACGTAATAATGTCGTTTTTTGACGTAACGTCAAAAAACGACATTATTACGTCATTATTTTTGCACCAACCTAATACATCAGGAAGAGGCAGCTGAAGTTTCTGGCACACACAATGAGGAAGGGGAGCCTAGA
The DNA here is from genome assembly GCA_963932145.1 of Acanthosepion lycidas. Classification (NCBI taxonomy): domain Eukaryota; kingdom Metazoa; phylum Mollusca; class Cephalopoda; order Sepiida; family Sepiidae; genus Acanthosepion; species Acanthosepion lycidas. Next base: position 4,201,455 of record OZ010607.1, on the reverse strand, counting down.
GAATCTGATACTCACGAGTTGAATAGAAGAAAAGAGAGACAAGGGAAAACAACGCGTGACATACCTGGCGGGTTTAAGCAAGTGGGTGACAGAACGTGTTCTGGGGGGAGGAAGCAGAGGGAAGGAACTTGTTGAGAGTTGCAAGGGACAGTGGGAGGTGGAAAGTCATGATTGCCTACGTCCTGAAAGGACATGGTGCGTAAAAAGAAAAAGAAATAAGGTAGCGGTTTAAGAGAAGAAGCAGTTCGAGTGGAACTTTCTTCTCATTAAGGGAATACGAAGGAAATGAAGATGGATCGCCATAGGGTAAGTGGCATTGCAGGTCCTTGCCGCGAAGGTTAGAAGTGAATATAGTTTGTCTAGACATTTTCAATAGAAATAGCGATAGACTAGCGAAAGGCTATCAGTGTTTCGTCTGTGGGAAAGGGGTTGTAGGGGTGGGAAATAATCTATCACTCATAAAGCCGCGTAGACGCTTTTTTGACTATCAAGACTGGAAAGCGAAGACATATTTCGATGATAGAATTTATATAAATAAACGAGTTTGTAAAAAATATACGGAAACTCATCAGCCTAATATAATGGACAACGTAATTTCGCTAAATGAAGGCATCGAACCATAAAAAATTCAGGAAAATAATTTTATGGCAGAAAAATGATGCAATGAATTTATATGAATAAAAGAAATATTACGGCTGTTGTCGCTATTCCAAGAAATATTGCATACGCAATAAGCTTTTCACAATGTCTATTTGTGTCTATCTGAACCTTATTTTTGGGACCTTTTAGGTCTGCAGACGATTCTGCTACATTAGAAATGAGCGTACTAACTACGCAATAGTTTGGATTTTGCTGCAAACGCCATCTATCTCTGGAATGAACTTGGCTGGTAATATTGTAGAAATAGAATTCTATGGTTAAAAGAATTTCATATATAATTCGATAGGAAATAGAATGTTTGTTTATTCGGAAAGTATTGAGAATTTGTCTATATTTTTGAGATGAGGTATTGTAACTATGCACTATTTACATTGTTCCAACTGCTGTCCTTATCTTTGTTGTCATATTCACGGCGTTTCGGCCGTTGTACGCTCCAGCCGTCTTCAGGATTTGTCTATATTTATGAGATGAGAGGTATTGTAACAATTACTCTATTTACGTCGTTTGGACTGTTGTCTGCATGTTTATTGCCATATTCATGACGTTTTGGCCGTTTTACATTCCGGCCTACTTCAGGGTCTGTCTATATTTCCGAGATGAGATATTGTAACTATTTGCACTATTTACATTCTTGTTCTCATCTATATTATCATATTGACAATGAATATGATGAGGGCAATAGTCCGAACAATTTACATAGCGTAAATATTAAGCGTTAACAAATGCAGAGTAACATAAAATTAATGAAAAGTACATTTGTAAGATTCCTTAGCTATAACCTCTTATTTATTTATTGAACGAATAAATTAGTTTTTGAAGAATAGACAAACCATTAGTCGTCTTGGATGCACCAAATAAATTTTATGTCTTGTCAAGAAAGGTTGAATATTATGTTCACAGACAACAATAACAATATACAGTATAAGTAAATTAAATTCCATGTCAATTTGTGTGCTTTTAAAATTTTGACACGATTCGAGGGTAGATAATAATTTAGTAAATTCGCCACACCTATATTTATTTCACACTCAGGTGATACGTAAAAGTTTTTCCCAAATGCAAGATTAAATCTAATTTCATTAAAAGGAAAAAAAAAAGAAAATCGGGCTGGCCAACTTTGACCTTTGTGCCCGTAAAAAACGGTGAGTCAAAAATAAGGTTTTTCCCTTGACACTGCTATTATTTTAACTACCTTCAACGTAAAAAAAAAAAAAAAAAAAAAAAATTAAAAAACTCCTCGGCAATGCTTATTGTTTTAAAAAGTGACGATCAGAATTGTAATAAAACTTAAACCTATAATGAAAGTGAATTAATACATCTTTTTTTGTTCTTGAGTACTGACAACAAAAATAATAAGCACTATTTATTAGATTGTTTATGTAGAAGAATAATTTTATATTTGCAACCTTCTAAAAATTAAGACAAAACTAATGTAATGCAATATTTATCATTTGAGAATTTACATTAAAAAATTGGAAATAATCTCTTTACAGGGAAGAAAGGGCTGTGGCTCTACAGAAGGATGTTGAGAATGCCATGAATGAAGTTTTAAAGAAAATGGAAGCAAAAAGGACATTATCTGTCTATATTTCTGATATGAGGTATTATGTATACTATTAGGTTGGTGCAAAAATAATTTCGTTTTCTAACATATGTTACTATGTGGGAAAACGAAATTATTTTTGCACCAACCTAATATTTACATTATTCAGATGACTGTCCTCATCTTTGTCGCCATATTTATTACAACGTCTTTGCTGTTGTACGCTCCGGCCTTCTTCATGTTGTTGGAATGTCGAACTGAACACTTCATTTCGCTCACCGGGAGTTTAAGTTCCACGTGCCATGTGTAATATTTGTCAGTTATCAGTTATCTCCTGTTAATTCCCCTCTCCAATTTCTTCACCGCCTTAGCCAGGTATTGAACTCGCACTCTTTGGGTCCTGTCACTGGATCTAACTAACGCCCTTATCCACTGTGCCATGTGTTCTTGGTTAAGGCAGTGGAGAACTTGAAGAGGGGAATTAACAGGAGATAACTGATAACTGACATCCATTAGACATGGCACGTGGAACTAGACCAGTCTACCCCAGCGAGCGAAATAAAGGGACATTCCAACTACCTGGAGAAGGCCAGAGCATACAACGGCCGAAACGTTGTGATAAATATAGCCACAAAGATGAGGATGATAGCCCGAAATATCAGATAGAGAATTAAAATTTCTAGGGCACATAATGAGAAAGGAGAGCTCGGAAAATTTGATACTCACAAGACGGATGGAAAGCAAGAAAAACAGAGGAAAACAAAGTATAACGTACCTAACGAGCTTGGATAAATAGATGACAGAACAAATTTTTAGGAGATATAACAAAATATAAAATTTATTAACTCTTACAAAGGACAGGAAATTGTGGAGAGCCATGATCACCAACGTCCTGAATGGGTACTGTACATATACCTTCTTCTATGTGCGGTTTCCTTTAACATTAAGAATGGTCGTGAATTGTAAGAAAGTTAGTTTTCCGACCATGAAACTCTGGTTCAAATCTCACTATAGTGGATTTGTCAACTCGGTCGTAAAGAGACGATCTTAACCTGCGGCAACGTTGGAAAGTGCTTGAAAACCACACCGCAGATTGTCTTAAGGGATCTATATAAGCTCGGTATAGTTGCAGTGTTGCCTGAGCAGGTGTCTACAACAGGGATAAGTTAACCACACTAGCTAACATGAAAACAGATGCTCAGCTATTAGGTTGGTGCAAAAATAATGATGTAATAATGTCGTTTGTTGACGTTAAAAAAATACGTCAAAAAACGACATTATTACGTCATTATTTTTGCACCAACCTAATATTATAATTAAAACGGTTTGAGATTCCATAATTTTGTTGTCTGCAATCGATCAGCTCGGGGCTGATTTTTTGCTCACTATTTACATTATTCGGACTATTGTCCTCATCTTTGTCGCCATATTTATTACAACGTTTCGGCCGTTGTACGCTCCGGCCTTCTTCACTATATCTTCTCGGTATGTCGAACTGAACCCTTTATTTCGTTTACAGGGGTAGACTGTTCTAGTTCCACGTGCCATGTGTAATATTTGTCAGTTATCAGTTATCTCCTGCTAATTCCCCTCTCTAAGTTCTGCACAGCCTTAACCAGATATTGAACTCACACTCCTGTCACTGGATCCAACTAACGCCTTTATCGACTGTGCCATGTGTTCCAACCACCTGAAGAAGGCCGGAGGGTAGAACGGCGGAAACGTTGTAATAAATATGGCAACAAAGATGAGGACAATATTCCGAATAATATAAATAGTGTACATAATACCTCATCTCAGAAATATAGACAGATACTGAAAGGGTTGAACGTTGTAATGAATATGGCAACAAAGATGAGGACAATAGTTCGAATAATGTAAATAGTGTACATAATACCTCATCTCAGAAATATAGACAGATACTGAAAGGCCGAAACGTTGTAATAAATATGGCAACAAAGTGTGTACATAATACCTCATCTTAGAAATATAGATTGATTTTTTGGCTGTTAAGGCCTCGAAATAAATAAGATACGAAAGGTCGCGTCTTCAGCAAACAATGACAAGAGAAAATATAAAATAGTTTATAAAAATGGAAATGAAATACGATACATCAATAGAAATGAAACGATATTGTTTACAGCTTTAAAATAAGTTTTATCATCAGTTATGAGGTGAAATTTAGAACAAGGTGACAAATATGGGTCACCTAGTTAGAATCAAATTCATTTGGAGGTTATCTGAAACAAAGTTACAAGAGATAAATTCAGGAGACATGTAATCAAGTCTCTTCATACTCTAAACACTTGGTATTTTTTTATGGTTAGAATTTTGCAAAACTTCTATTTTCCCCCACCCCTGCAGAAAGAATCAATTTGATTTCTTTATCCCTGTTCGCCTTCCCGAATTTTAACCTTTAAGGGTACGCGGGAGATTCATTCTTATAGTCAGCGAGATTCTCTGAAGGTTACCCGGATCGACAGGTGCCTGAAGAAGGCTGTAACCCTCCCACCAAAAAATAAGTAAATAAATTGTGGCAAATATCAAAAGGTGAGAGCGTCACTCCTGCTGTAAATAATGATTTTTGCTTGCGTTTCAGTTTGTACGTGCGTTACGCTCAGATAAGATAATGGACTATTACGTTTTAACTGCAATGAAAGAGAGAAGACGGCACTGTTTGGTTTTAGTGAGAAAAAGAAAGCTTGCATAAAGGGATGCAAAGGGAAGAAAAGAGGGGGGCAAAGGGAAGAAAAGAGGGGGGCAAAGGGAAGAAAAGAGGGGGGCAAAGGGAAGAAAAGAGGGGGGCAAAGGGAAGAAAAGAGGGGGAGAAAAGAGGGGACAAAGGGAAGAAAAGAGGGGGAGAAAAGAGGGGGGAGAGGGAAGAAAAGAGGGGGCAACGGGGAGAAAAGAGGGGGGCAACGGGAAGAAAAGAGGGGGGAAAGTAAGAAGAAAAGAGGGGGGAAAGTAAGAAGAAAAGACGGGGGAAAGTAAGAAGAAAAGACGGGGGAAAGTAAGAAGAAAAGACGGGGGAAAGTAAGAAGAAAAGAGGGGGGAAAGTAAGAAGAAAAGAGGGGGGAAAGTAAGAAGAAAAGAGGGGGGAAAGTAAGAAGAAAAGAGGGGGGAAAGTAAGAAGAAAAGAGGGGGGAAAGTAAGAAGAAAAGAGGGGGGAAAGTAAGAAGAATGAACGGAAAGGAGAAACGATAATGCTCACATGTGTTTTACATCTCATCTGCTGCTGTGAAATGGAAAACTTTGTCAATTTTTAACCTCTTCATTTGTGCCCTCTTAATTTTTTAATTAAATCATCTGCATCCATACTTATTGCTATTGTAAACGAGCTCATCAATACGATGCATAAAATTCAAAGATGAAGCGCTAATGAAAGAGGAAGAAAAATACTTCAAAGATGGAACAAGTAATCGAAGAACTCTTCCATGACGAAAGAGGAAAACTGGTGAAACACAAAAATATGAAAGGACCAGAAATATTAAAGTCAGAAATGAAATCAGCACCAGTGGCCAAAAAGAAACAGAAACAAAGCAGCAGGCACCAAATAGAATTGTAACTGAGAGAGGCTGGTAGCTTGAGATGATTTTCGTATTGTCAAAATTACCGACCTAATAAATATACGACAGTGGTGATACATCGGAAGACCTAAGTCAATTTTCATGGCGCTGCCTAAAAAGGGTAGAGATGCAGACGAATGCGAACTTCAAATAAAAATGACTTAGAGCTACAAAGGACAGGAAATTGTGAAGCCATAAGAAAAACAACACTTAGAATCAGAAAAAAAACATGACAGTTGAAAATTCTAGGGCATATTGAGGAAAAAGGGCTTGGAAAATTTGATATTCACAGGACTAAGAACTACAAATGACCGATAATTATGAAGAACAATGATCGCTCACGTCCTGAACGGACACGGCACATAGAAGACATTTTGTTAAAATTGTTACACCCAAAAATTTAACAATGCAATAAGGGAATCTCTTCAGGTATTTTACGATCAGAAAACTGGCAAGGAGCCAATTCCAATTAGCAATTTAAGAATAAGGAAAATTCAAATTGGTAAAACCGTGAAATGTTCATGGCTACTCCGAGTCTACATAATTTTATGGTTTCATCCTCAAAGAATAAATTACATGACTGAATTTTTTTTATCGAAGCTTAAGTTCGGTTAAGTCAATTTATTGATGTTAATTGACGTTTAAATTTAAACTCTCTTTGAGACTTGCCATGCTTAGAATATCCACAAAGTGGACACTCAGTAGTTTTACCCGACCCAGGTTTTATGACTGCGGAGACAATAAACTTAAGAAATAAAAGCTTTAAAGTAGCAACCACCTGGGCAAAGTGAAATGGAATAAATAAATAAATTTTTAAAAAATTCGGTAACAAGTGCCACTTGCTCGGAAATTAAGTTCCCATTACAAGCTTTAGTTAAAACTGTCAATTTCGAGCCATCTATTGGTTTTATTATAGACAAGATATTGAAGATGCTAAGTTTTTGCCATAAAAGAAGTCTTACTTTATTTTTTGGTATTGAAGGCAAAAAGGTAACCATTTTCTGTAAGTATTTTTTTAAAAATTTTCAAGTTAACATTAGGTCATATCTTTGTGGCAGGAGAATCTTTAATACCAAAAAATATATAATTATTTAGATTTGAAGGTTTCTTGATTTGAATTTTTATCTGAGAAAAATTCGCAAATAATATAACTGACTAAATTTTCTAAGACTAAACATGGGATCTAGAAATTAAGGGAAATTTTCAACTTACAGAGGAAGGATCTTGTCTAAAGTAAAGAACTTTTGAATATCATCAAGAGATAAAAAACAATCAATAATTTAAAATATCTCATAAAAACCGGAAAACAATTTGTAACAGTGGTTTGGTTTGTTTAACAGCATATCAACACCTTTGTGGGTCATTTAATGCCGTAATTTATTTTTCTTGGAAGCTTTGAAGTAATAAAAATATATTTTGTTCTGCATTCACAATTGAATACATGGTAGATGATAGCTTTTGTGCATATACATGTTTCTGAGGACATGATTACTGGAAGTAGTGATATATGCATTTTATGTTGTAGTTTTGTTGAAGTTACATTTTGGAATACATTTGATTTCTTTAAGAAATTGTAGGATATTATATGGATGAATGTCATGAAAGAGTTCTTTCATATTGATTGTTGGGTTGATTTTGTTTAGTGGCATATCAAACTCTATGGGTTATTTAGTGCCGAAATCTAAATATTCTTAACACAATTTTATAGCTTCAAGTAAATATATTTTGAACTCATTTGTATAGCTTCAACTACAGATAAAAAGTATTATTGGTCATTTTCCTATAAAATGTATTGCTGGTCATTTTTTAGATATAAGGTGTTGCCGATACTTTTACTATAAATTTATTATTATTATTATACTGTTTTGTTTTTATTTACTCATATCTGGGACACCAACAAATAATTTTCTCCACAACACGATTATTCTGTTCAATGTTAATTAAAATGTTAAAATTAAATGTTAAAATTAAATGTTAATTAAATAAAAACCTAAAATAAAGCAGATTGCCGTTTCTTTCTGTGGTATACTGGTTGCCAACCAAGGCTATAAGACCAAGTCTGTCCTGCTATTTAACCCATAGCCGGGGGAGAAGAGGTGGATTGATACCTTTCCCAAGGTTATTTGCGCGCAAGTGACTAACGAACCCGACTGGAATTCGAACTCTGCTCTTCCTCATTCTGAATTTTATTCTTAGTATAAAATAAATAAATAAATAAATATTCTAAATTTATAAAATAAAAAGTAAGAATGAAATTAACAGATTTCTGCGGGTGTCAATGGTAATGGTCAACGAGAACAGCTTCGCTAACCCTTACCAGTTTTATAAATATGATTAAGAATATAAGTTTTGTAATCAATACCCCACAAGCCCCGAAACCCATTTGGGTCATAGGAGCACTGTGCATTGCTGTCAAAGCAACAGTAGCCCATAACTCCAGTTTTCCTTCTCCTAGACTGGTTGACATCTCATATGAGAGCTCCAGTCCTGCTAATTAACAATTAGTTGTGAGAAGAGGAGATGAAGCCATATTTTCTCCAACGTAATGAACATGACCAGAATTCGAAATCGTCTCGCCGATTTCTTTTCCTAACTCGCCAACAGCTGTTATAGAGATCCAATAAATAACTAAAATATCAATAAATTGAAATATATCGATCGTTTACATAACATCGACAATCGACTTTTTGTTTATTATCTTATATATTCAGAAACACGAACGTAGTGAAGTTAGATCTTAAATAACTATTTTGACTGGTGTTAAAAGGTTTCACGTTTCTTGCATCTACGCTCTAGTGAAACAACGTACTTTTTATGTGCCGTGTCCTCTCAGGATATAAGCGATTATGGCTCTTCACAACTTCCTGTCCCATCAGTATCTGTCTATATTTCTGAGAGGAGGTATTATGTACATTGTTCGGACTATTGTCCTCATCTTTGCCACCATATTTATAACAACGTTTCAGCCGTTGTATGCTCCGGCCTTCTTCAGGTAGTTGGAATGTCGAACTGAACCCTTTATTTCACTCACTGGGGTAGACTGTTCTAGTTCCACGTGCCATGTTGAATGGATGTCAGTTATCAGTTATCTCCTGTTTAATTCCCCTCTCCAAGTTCTCCACTGCCTTAACCGGGTATTGAACTCACACTCTTTAGATCCCGTCACTGGATCTAACTAATGTCATGTGTCCTCAAGTGGCACAGTGGATAAAGGCCGAAACGTTGTAATAAATATGGTGACAAAGATGAGGCCAATAGTCCGAATAATATAAATAGTGTTCCTGTCCCTTGTAGCTCCTAATAAATTTTGCCTGTTGTTTATCCTAAAATCTATCCCGCCGTCCATTTTCCTCAAGTTCACCAAGTCGGTTATGCGCTGTTTTCTTTCCTTCAATCTGCCCCGTGAGTATCAAAATTTCCAATCCATCTTTTCTCATTATGTTCCCTAGAAATCTCAACTGTCTTTCTGATGTTAAGTATAAGTTTTCATTTTGTTCCCATTTTCTCTAAGACTTCGTCTCGTCCTGGGCCTGACGATAAACTACATCCAGCAGCAAGGCCTCTGATTGGGAAGTTTTGAGAAGCGTGGAACTACTTAACTGCTGTTGTTACCAGGTTCACGCTGACTTTAGATAGTAGCACCTGTTAGGGTCTCAGCTAACGGGAAAATACTTAACCCACAAACTGGGGTCAAAACACCATGAAAGTATAAAAATGGATTTTATAGTAAAAATACCAGCAATACATTTTACACTTTACAAAAATACGTCAATGAAACCAGAGCTACAAACCGATTTCATAGAAAGAATACATATTCTATTCATACGAACCTATCCTAAAAATGTTGTCGGCATTAAATAACTCATTGAGGTTGATATGCCGTAAAACAAAATAAACCTAAACAATCTAAACCAAAGAATAAATCTTCTATTCATACGAACCTATCCTAGAAATCTTGTCGGCATTAAATAACCCATTGAGGTTGATATGCCGTAAAAGCAAAATAAATCCAAACCCCAAGACTTCGTCGTTGCTCGCATGTTCGGACCATGGTATCCTTATCATCCTTCTGTAGAACCACATTTATGTTGCTTCGAGTCTTCAGCTTTAAGGAATTAAAGTATTCGCTACGTTACAGTATTACAGATATTGATACACAACAAATAGGACAGCACTTATTTCGATTAACCGTGTTACTTAGAACGATTACTTCGCTACTTTATTTAAATGTAAAAAAAAAAAATAGTCTGAGTCGGCTATACTGTGACAGATGGCTATGAAGATACATTATTGATTTGATAATGTCACGTGACGATAATTGTAAGTAAAACGATGCATAAAATTAATAGTAATATTTTTTCTGAATCTTGGTGTGATATTGATTTTTTCCACCTGTGAAAGAGTTGCTCATTTCTTGGTATCGGGTTTTGTTCTGAGTCTTACTCAACATCAGCCGCGATCTTTACACTGCCGATATACCATACAAGAGCGAAGCTTACATTCAAAACAACCAATTAAGTTCATGCCTTTCTCTAGGAAAGACAAAATTAACCCGATGGAGACTACGATCAAAATTTTTAAATTTCTTTCATTTTGATGACCTTCAGCTTATGCCTTTTATGTTATGGTTAACAATCTGGTGAAGAACAATATAAAAGGAAGATTATATGGCCCCGATTGGCATTTGAAATTCAAGATTTTATTTAAAAAGTAACCAGCCACCAATCAAGTCATACGTTTTTCATGTTTATAAGCAGTGCTGGTATTTAGTAAGCTTAGTTTGGCATAAGGTCACTGATATATAGCACCCAATGAAGATCTAATTCCCTACTCAGTAGTAATGTTAACCGACTCGTTAACCGTTACACGACGCTGAGGCGTCTTTTTAAATACGATGCAATATGGAGCATCTCGTGAGAAATTAACTTACTACTCGGTAATAAGGAGCTGCGAGATGAGCTTGTTAACCATTACCCTACGCTGAGACGCCTCTGTTTATAAGCATGTTATATATAGAATTTACTTCAACAAAGCCAATATTGCACAAGGCTAAGTGACAAAGCGTTCTTTCGACGTCAGCTCACAATCGATTACATAGGGTTTTGGCAAAACAAAAAAAGGATTAGTGAAGTGCTTCTATAAGGATTGAACTCTTAAGAAACAGGTTGCAAGACATATTCGCTAATCACTGTACTACTGTATTCTTTTCATTACGTTTACTCGAACCTAAGAGAAGACTTTCAGAAATCGAATAGTAACGCGACCTTTAAAATGTACAGATGCTTTAAATTTGAAATAGACCTTCCTTAACATCTGGAAGTTAAAAGGTTAAAATAAGACAATAAACATCAGGCCAGTGTCAAAATAAATAAATGAGGTGGCGGGCGACGAAAACGATGATGACGATGATAAAAAAAAATGAAGCAGCGAATTTTCAAAGTCCACGTTGATAATTACCTGCCTGGACTCGTCGATAATGACGTCACAAATAGGCCGTCTGCTTTCTACAAACTTCTGAGTTAGTAACTCGTATTGTGCCATGCAGTTTCGATTGGCTAACATTCCTAACAAGAGTTCTTATATATATGTATATATATATATATATATATATAGATAGTAAAAAGAAAGGCAGTAAAAGGAAGACGACTAATGGATCCTGATAATATTATTCAACATATTGGGGGTTTTGGGTGCTACCAAAAAGTACAATATTTCCTTTTTTCCATCCTATGGATTGAGACCGGAATCCAGGCCTTCCTGCCTGTGTTTATGTTGTACATTCCACCATACAGGTAACAAATAAATTTACTCATTATTTCTTGTTTTATGTATCTAGTATTTTTAAAACCGTTAAGAGTGAAGCACTTCGTGAATTTTTAATGTTTGCAGGATTTTGTTTTTACACTCTCGTGACAATTTTTAAAAAGATCAGCGATTCTCGAAATGTTTAGAGTATCAAGGAATATACAAAAAAAAAAAAAAAAAAAAAAAAAAGAAAGAAAGATATCGATATTTTTTATTATTATTTAAAAAAGATAGAAATTCCCTTTACATTTTTCCTCCCTAATTGTTTTTCGATAAGAATCATTTTAGCTTTACGTTTTATTATTCGGTATCTGTTTATATTTCTGAGATGAGGTATTATGCACATTATTTACATTATTCAGACTATTGTCCTCATCTTTGTTGCCATATTTATTACAACGCTTCGGCTGTTGTATGCTCCAGCCTTCTTCAGGTGATTGGAATGTCGAAAACTCTTTATTTCGCTCACTGGGGTTTACTGTTCTAGTTCCACGTGCCATGTCTAATGAATGACAGTTACCGGTTATCTCCTGTTAATTCCCCCTCTCCAAGTTCTTCACCGCCTTAACCAGGTATTGAACTCACACTCTTTGGGTCCTGTCACTGGATCTAACTAACGCCTTAATCAACTGTGTCATGTGTCCATAACTGAAATAAAGGGTTCAGTTCGATATTACAACCACCTGAAGAAGGCCCGAGCGTACAACGGCCAAAACATTGTAATAAATATAACGACAACGATGAGTCCGAATAATGTAAATAGTGTTTTATTATTCCTTTTTCAATTTCTATTTCTATCTCAGACATATTTGTTCGAATAAGAAAAAAATCGTAAATAAAATCGATAATAATACCACGGACAGAAGATATGAGCAGCGATGATGTTTTAGAGAAGATGGAAACAAAAAGGACAAATATACTTAACATCAGGAAGTGACAGTTGAAATTTCTAGGGCTCATGAAGAGGAAAGTGGGCTTGGAAAATGTGACAATCACAAGGCAGATTGAAAGCAAGAGGGACGCATGACCTTAAATGGCGGAAGAAGGTTTAAGAGAGATTAAAGACAAAATTTACAAGTTACAAAGGACAGAAAATTGTGGAGAGCCACGATCGCCTACGTCCTGAAGGGACACGGCACACAGAAAAAAAAGGAAAAAAAATATATATATATTTTGTTGAATTTTGTTGACATTATTAAGAAGGAGGTTTTTTTGATGAGCCGTAGCAATAATATTGATTTTAGTGAATTTTCGTGATAAATAACCAGAATTTATTTACGTACCCTTTTTGTTCACCACAAGTATTTACCGAATGTCTGTATAGTGTGGCTTACCGCCATATAACGTTGAAACACCGGTTCTCATACGATTACTGAAGTTAAGCAACGTCAAGTCTAGTCAGTATAAACATAGGTGACCGCTTGGACATACAGGGTGCTGTAAACGTAGATGTGCAGGTGGTGTAATAGATAACGGCTTGGAATTGATAAATAGAGTTCCAATTCCAGCTGTGTTTGTTATATTCACTTGCGCAAATACCCTTGAGAAAGCTATGAATTCACTTCTTCCCCTACCTATGGGTTAATTAGTAAAACTTGTATCACTAAACCATTATCATGTAAAAGAAAAAAATTCTTAAAATCTCAAAATATTTTCTGGCTTTAAATAGCCTGCAAAAGGTTGAGAATCTGTCGAAAACGAATCAAAGAAATACTGATTAGCTACAAAGGCATGTCTTTTAGATTTGTTTACCTTCTCTTGAATTTCAATGTATAGAAAAACAAAAGAGGAATCAGTTTATATATTGATTGTAATATAGAATTGATCACCTACTTAAATTTCTGAGATGAGGTATTATGCACATTATTTACATTATTCAGACTATTGTCCTCATCTTTGTTGCCATATTTATTACAACGCTTCGGCTACCCATTATAATTTATCTTGGGTATCAAATCTTAATATGAATCCTCCAGCTATTGGTTAATTAGTAAGACCTGCATCACTAAACAATTGTTACCTAAAAAAAAATTACAATCTAAAAATATTTTCTGGCTTTAAATAACCTGCAAAGGGTTGATAAGCCATAGAAAACGAATCAACCTCTTTAAATTGGCATCGATATGGAGCACTTTAGAGGTGCCTAAAATAAATTCTTCAAATATTTAATCCAAGACTAATTGGCATCTCACTGATTTGATTCTTTTAGGCGCTGACATATAATGACATTGTTAATAGCAGTTTGGATTACTAGCCGAATGGAAATTTGGTACTTTCATGCTAAATCCTATTACAAGAAATCAATTTCATGCTTATATTTATCTAACGATTTTATCTAACGATTAATTATCAGGTTTTTTTTTTTAAATATAACACGAATTTTCAAGAGACAAAGTTGCAAGCATTATCTCTAGTTTCTGTCTATATTTCTAAGATGAGGTATTGTATCTATTTACACTAATTACATTGATCGGAATGTTATCCTAATCTTTATTGCCATAGTCACTCCTTTAGCAACTGTCTATATTTCTAAGGTGATTGGTTTGGTTTATTTTGTTTAACGACATATCAACCTCAATGGGTTATTTAATGCCGACAAAAAAATTTTATTGCTGGAAATATTTTGTTTTGTCAAAAATCTGTTTCTGGTAATATATTTACTTCAAAATTGTATTGCTGGTAATAATTTTTTTCAAAAAAGTATTGCTGGTAATAGTTAACTATTTGCCCATAGCTGGGATCCTAACAGGTGCTACCACCCCGGGACAGGGTGGACCTGGGACACCAGCAATTAAGAGGTGGTTCCACGCTCCTCAAAACCTTATCAGAGGGCCTTGCTGCTGGACGTAGTTTAACGTCATACCCAGGACGCATTTCTAAGATGAGGTATTGTAACTATTTACATAGTTCGAACTGTTGTCCTCATCTTTATTGCAATATTCACGACGTTTCGGTCGTTGTAAGCGCCTGCTTTCTTCGGGTGTATACATTGGAATTTCGAACCGAACCCTTTATTTAGTCCACGAGGGCAGATTGTTCTAGTTCCACGTGCCCCAGATCATATTTTATGCCGAAAATGATATCACGATAAAATTGGTATTCAACCGTAATCGAGACCACCGACCCAATACGAACGATTCTTTCCTTAGCTGCATCGTATGCGTTTAGTCAGGGTTGCATACAAACTGATATTAGCAAAGGGATATTGATGCGTTTTGGGACATGTTTAAATTTATATAGGCAACATATCGTGTAAGTTTCAGTTTATCTTCAGTATTAGTAAAGATAAGGATAATTTGTTCTTGTTTTTGGAGGTTTTTGATGGAGCTGTGAAGAACAGGAAAATGTGGAGAGTCATGATCACCTACGCCCTAAAGGGACACGGGACATAAAGAAACCTAAAAAGCAAAGAGATTATATTACTTTTTTCCATCTCGTTAAGAAAAAAAAAATCGCTTAGCATTTTTGGTATTATTTGTTTGTCGCGGTCATGAAACGGAGACCCTTATCCCTTGTCTCGTGGGAAATGACAATTATCAATTTCCACTGAAATTATTGCTCTGTGTATGTGTGTGTGTGTGTGTGCGGGGGGGTGCTAACAAAATAAAGGAATTAACTGAAACCGGGATATCCAGAAAAGGCATGACACGTGGAACTAGAACAATCAACCCCCATGGACTAAAAGAGTTCCGTTCGAAATTCTTCTTCTTTGTACCACGTCCCTTCAGGATGTGTGTGATCATGGCTCTCCACAATTTCCTACCCTTTGTAGCGCTTATTAAATTTCGTTTTTACACTATCTCCTAATTTATTATAATGAGGCCGTTAGGCAGGGGTTATTCACTGCTTTCCTCTGTCCCTCTGGCCTTCAATATGTCCTGTGAGTGTCAAATTTTCTAAGCTCTCTTTCCTCATTATGTACCTTAGAAATTTCAACTATAATAAGAGTTTCCATTTTCTCTAAAAATGTCTGTTCATGGGCTCAGTCAATTTTGTCTTCACTATTTCTCCTATTCCCTGTTCTCTCAACCATTTACACAAGTTTGTGTTTTTCTATGTGCCATGTCCCTTCAGGACGTTGGCAATCACGGCACTCTGCGGTTTCTTGTCCTCTGTACTTAAAAAAATGTCTTCATGCTTTCTAAAACCTTGTTCCGCAATCCATTTGTTCAAGCTCGCTAGGCAGGGATTATGCGTTGTTTTCCGTAGAAAGGTCCCACTTGGCTCCAGTCTGTCATGTGAGTATCTAGTTTTCCAAACACTCTTTTCTCATTATGTGCCCTAGAAATTTCAACTGTCTCTTCCTGATGTTAAGTATAAGTTTCCTTTTTGTTTCCGTTTTATGTAAAACGTACACACATAAAATATGCAGTTTATTTCTAAATAAAAAAAAATACAGGCAAGTCAACAAGTTTGATGAGCGGAATATGCCAAATATCTGAATAAATAACTTCTATGTGTCGTATTCCCTCAGGACGTAGGCGATCATGGCTCTCTACAACTTCCTAACCTTTGTAGCTCTTAGTAAAATTTGTCTTATTATTCATTCGACTCCATGCTCTTACACAAGCTCACTAGGTAGATTATTTGCTATTGCCCATCTTGCCTTCAATCTTCCCAGTGGGTGTCAAATTCTCCAAACGCTCTTTCTTCATTACGTTTCCTATATATTTATATTTTCTGATTCTAAGTATATACTATATATATTTTTGTTTCCATTGTCCTTAAAACTTATATTTTCAGTCCATAGTATTCTCACCATCCTTCTGTAGAACCACATTTCTACTACATCAAGTCTCTTTATCTGTCAGAAGATCGTCCAAGCATACACTGCCTTAGATGAAAATTAATATTGCGCAACAGTTCAGCACTTTTGTTTCTAACGAAATTTTCCTGAGACTTAATATTTTGCTTAGCTTCTGGAAGGCATTTTTCCTTATTCCAATGCACCTTTGGATTTCGGTGTCACTTTTCTGTCCTTTGTTAAAACATTTCAAATATTTAAATTTTCTGTGCTTAGTCCTTTCTTCTCGCTTTCCTTTACTACCTTCTGTAGGAGATTCTGCAATTTTCTTTGTCTGCTACCAGCACTATGTCATCTCATGTTGTTGAAACTGTGTCCGCCAATAATAAATCCTGGTAGGACATCTAGTGCTCTTTGGATTGTCTCACTGCCAATGTTGAAAATTCCGACAAGAAGACGCATCCTTGTCTTACGCCCCTTTCAATTTTTGTATATTTATTGAATTCATTTTCTATCCATATGGAGAAGGTTTTCTTCAAGTATAAGTTCTGGATTATTCTAATATCTTTCCCAAGCAAGCTAAACGTTTGAACTAATATTCAATCCGAATAGTAAATAAATAATAATATTATTTTAGATGTTAATATAAACTTATTCACCTTTTATAATCTTCAATCTTACCACTGAGTTCATTAATTCTTCTAGTTTCAACTTTAACTTATAGCAATTTTATTGTTTTCCAGATATCTTCGTATGAGCACGAATTTTTATTCTCATATACGTGATATTTTTTAATTAAGTTTTCTATAGGATTGACATCTACAGATGGTGGAGAGGATTCCAATAATTTAGTTTGTTCAATACCTTTTTTGGCCATCTGGACAATAGTCAGTGCTGCAGAATGTAAAGGAACCACATTTTGCGACTATACATTCTTTAGCCTAAATATTCTTTGGCACGAAAAAGTCTTACAGGAACTTATATAAGTCTTACCCTTTATCTTGACATCACCTTTGAATGGATTTATAATTTTACTGCCTACAATACTAACCGAAAATACTTGCCCACCTGTTGTCTTGTAAGTGATGTTGATTGATTAGTTTCATAAAGGAAATAAATTCTAGACCCGCAGTCAGGTTTATCCAATGTAACTAAATTCATCACTAAAAATTATTGTTGAATATTGATTTGTTTTTTACGACTTATCAACCTTCTGTAGATTATTTAAAGCCAGAAAATGTTTTTAGATTGTAAGATGATTTTTAGATGGTAGTTTACTGACAACTCGTACCAATTAATCCATAACAGAGGATAGGGTGGATTCATACTCTTCCCCGAAGTTATTTGTGTGAATATAACGAACCCGACTGGAATTGGAACTCGGCTCTCCCCGATTTCTAATTCCATTATCAATTACACCACCCGCACATCCAAGCTTACAGCACTTGATATTCTGAAGCAGTCACCCATCTAGGTAATGACCAGGCTCGACGATGCTTAACGTCGGTGATCGTATGAGAACCATTTCGACGTGATATGGCCGTAAGCCTATTGTTGGGGAATATATTTTAATTAACTTCTTCGACACAATTACACATTTCTTTTAGAGACATTTGCTTAAAAGGTCGTAGTTTCTTTACTGCCATGTCTTCATCTCTTCTTAGTTTTTATAAAACAAAAGAAAATGCCGAATGTCAAGAGGTTTTCTTCAAGTTTTTTTTTCCTCGACTGATCTCTCCACTTTCCTGCTTATCAACGTTTCTTCTCAAATCTCTCTTCGCAACATTCAAGCCAAACAAGCTCTTTTATTCTATCTTATAGAGGAATTACAAAAGGAAAATTGAACAATTTCCACCACTCAATAACGTTACAATATTTTCTCTTTTGAAGTTAAGGTTATTGCTTCTTACGATGCCTGAAAACCATCTTGGAAATTTTAAAATATATCAATATATATATATATATATATATATATATATATATTTCCATCATGAAAAACCTTACAGTTGCATAGGAAAAAACTTACACAACGAAGTTATTAATATTGATTTGATGGATGGCCCAGTGGATAAAGATGTTGGTTAGATCCAGTAACTAGACCCAAAGAGCTGAGAGTTCAGTACCAGGCCACTGCAGGGGTGAAATAAAACTTGGAGTTAAAAGGAAATAACTGAGACATCTGGAAGAGGCATGTCATGTGGAAGTAGAACAATCTACCCAGGTGGACGAAATAAAAGGTTCGATTCAAAATTCCAATCACCTGAAGAAGGCCAGAGCGTACAACGGCCGAAACATTGTGAATATGGCAATGAAGATGAGGATAACAGCCCGAATAATGTAAATAATGCAAGTAATCATAATACTTCATCTCAGAGATATAGACAGATACTATAGTTTTATTGTTTAATGTCCCAATTTATCAAAGATCCTCTTTCATAAGGGTTGATTGAAAAGCTAGTCGATTAAGTTTCAAAACATTTCTCCGCTTCGTAATTCTAACCAGAAACATATTCTGAAAATTTCTCCGACATCGTTTTATTAATATTGCTAGCAGCACATCAACTTCTTATGGGACATTCAGTTTTCTTGGGAGCATTAGTAATTTCTCTTACAAAAATGTATTCCTGGTAACTTTTTATAACATATTTTTTTTATACTTTCATCGTGTTTAATAGGTGTTAACTATTTGCCTATAGCTAGGACATAATAGTTGATACCGCCCCGGGTCAGTGTAGACCTGAGAACAACAAGAATTAACAGGTGGTTCCATGCTCCTCAAAACCTCCCGATCAGAGGGCCTTGCTGCAAGATGTAGTTTATCGTCATACCCAGGATGCTTCATTTTTATTGTTAAAACAATGTCTGTCTCCGGGAATCGTCTAGAAGGTATTCTCTCTACCATGAGTAATCAAATTGTATTAAAAGTTGTGGAAATCCAACATTGATTCTTTATTTAATAGAGAGAGAGAGAGAGAGAGAGAGAGCGAGAGAGAGAGAGAGAGAGAGAGAGCGAGAGAGAGAGAGAGAGAGAGAGAGCGAGAGAGAGAGAGAGCGAGAGAGAGAGAGAGAGAGAGAGAGAGAGAGAGAAAATGGTGGCGTCTGCGTAACAGCAAAGCAACTAAATTAACATCAAAGAAATAGTCGTCATAGATCTGGAGCAAATTCTCATAATTTCTGTTGAAAGATAAAAATGATGAACGGCTTGCAAATGTGGGATAAAGACAAATCGAGCAATCGGTGGGAATTTCCAAGTTTACATTCCCGCTCATTTCCGTGTGGCTTTTTCTGGTTCATCAAACCAAACAAGTCTTTCTCAAGTAGATTCCCATCGACTTTAATCACAACGGATTAGCCGAAGCCAACTCAAGACAATGACACGAGACAGAGTTATAAAGACACTATGTTAAAGAAAAAGAAAACATTTTAAGTGACTCAGAAGCAACACGGTTTGAAACCGGCTTTCTATTGTCAGTAAGTATTCGATAAGCAGTGAGGCAAGATGGCTGCAGGTGCGCTGTTAAAAAGGCTTTTTGGAGGAATTAAGCAAAAGAAATTCTCTGCCTTTTGTGCAAAAGAATTTCAGAATACTTTAGACGGGTGAAAATAAAACAAAAACTCACCGCCAAGAAAATCCACCTCATTGAGATAGAGAAATAATCTTCCCAAAAGCTAAGCAAAGTATTAAGAAACAGGAAAATTTAATTAGAAACAATAAAAAGAGTGCTGAAATTTTATATAATATCGGTCTTCTTATATGGCAGTGAATACTAGACAATCTTATCACAGATTAGGAAGATACTCAAGACAAGAAAAATATGGTTCTACAGAAGGATGCTGAGAATACCATGGACAGGTCATCCTGGATATGATAAACTACATCCGCGTCCTTGGTAAGACGATAAACTACTTCAACAGCAAGGTCTCTGATCAAGAGGTTTTGAGAAACGTGGAACCACCTCTTAATTGCTAGTGTTCCTGGGTCAACTCTGACCAGGGGTGGTAGCACCTGTTAGGGTCCCAGCAAATAGTTAACTCCCAAACTGGAGTCAAAAACACTATGAAAGTGTAAAAATTGGTTTTAATACCAGAAATACTTTGTAAAAAAATATTAGTAGCAATACCTTTTTGAAAAAAAAAAAAAAAATAAATAAAATATTAACAGAAACAGATTAAAAAAAACGTACATTCATATCTGCTGAATCGGTTAAGGTACGTTAAGCTATATGACGGTTCCGTATTAGATACAGGTTCGAATCCTATCGGAGGACGAATATTTTCTATGAAAATTTCTCGGACATTCAGGCCGGTAAATATTATTAATACTGTTTATTATAAACAGAGCATTTACTTAAATATTTGTATCTATAAAAAGAATGTATCAACATAAAAATGTCATATATATATATATATATATAATAGTTGTAGATCATATTTGTAATAAAGGTGAAATTTCTTTTAATCAGATTCCTTTATACAATTTATGACACAAATATATAAAAACAGAATTCAAGATACAGACAATAGCAAACATCATTCACACACTCAAGCTTTGTATACTTTTGTTATTTTTGCCGATTCATTCTTCAGCCGTCATCAGTTGTAATTTGTGAGATAAAAGAAAAGCAATGTTCCTCCCAGGGGAAAGAAAAATACAGAAATAAAGCCATAATGCACCATATTTTGAGGGAGGAAGCAAAGATTATCCTCTCAGAAATAAGATTAAGATAATCGATAGAGTGAAGAGTCAGCTAAGTGTTTAAAACGAGCTAATACTGATGTCAAGCTTTTCAATGTGCCAACGCCATAACAAGTCATGGAACGTACAAAGACAAGTTCCAGAAAAGGTAAGGAAACTAAAGAACTGGGAGTGGATCTGAAATGGTACCAAGTCAAGTACGTGGGTGAACTCTCCGGAAAGAGGAGGGGGAGATACTAATACTAATAAAAAATAAAATATTTATAAAAAGTATTAATTTCAAAGTGGGGTGGGGGTTGTAGAGTAAATAATACAATCTTGATGACTACATGAACTAGTCCATAACTAAAAAATAAAGAGCTCCAGGTCAGAGAAAGAAGCTGTTTGGAGTCAGACTAAGTAATACAGGCATCACGGCAAGTTGCTGAAGCATCACTTATATAAGCGCTATGAAGACAGATTTATAACAGATTTTGAAAATGAACAAGTCCAGTTGACATATTAATGAGTTTGTTTTTTTTTCTTTGTTTGTTTTTTAATCTATTGCATTACCATTTTAGTTTTCACCTGAAAATATATACTTATTTCTCTGTCATCGAACTAATTCATATTCCAAAAATCTTACATTCATTATAAACAAAATTATTTATAAACAATTCCTTTTTCAGGCATTTTAATGAATTCATTGTACATTCAATAAGAACATTCCTTTAGATCTGGTATGTTTTGCGGAATGTGGGGGGAGCAAATATGACCAAATAATATTGTCTGTCAAACAAATAAAATTACTTACATACACTAACAACTGGCATTATTAACAAATATTTTCACGGGACTTACATATCCCTTTTGTAAATTGTGTTAAAACTATAAATAATTATTTCTGTGTCATCGAAATAATTCATATTCCAAAAATCCTACATTCATTATAAACAGAAATATTTATAAACAATTCTTTTCATAAATGACTGGTTTCCGCTTTCAAATCAAAAAACAAATAGAAATTTTTTTCAAATAAGCTTTGTTATATTTCTAAGGAAGACGTTCCACTCAGCTTTTACCAAGAATTGTTACTTTGTAGAAGACTCCCGTGAATATTCTTCCCCAATAACTACGAACTTAACCACTTCAATGTAAGGTTAAGTGTTTTCTATCCTACATATCCTCATATTATGCACTTCCTATTCCCTTACTTTTACGCCATTACAACAACCTCACCCGGTAACCCTCTACCTTGAGTGGCTCAACCAGGTATTGAACTTACTCTTTGGGTCTTGTCACTGGATCTAACTAACACCTTTATCCACTGTGCCACGTGTCCTGGGTTAAGGCAGTTGAGAGGGGAATTAACAGGAGATAACTGACATGGAAGGTGGAACTAGAACAGTCTACCCACAGCGAGCGAAATAAAGTGTTCAGTTCTACATTCAAACCACCTGAAGAAGGCCGGAGCGTACAACGGCCGAAACGTTGTGATAAATTTGACAACAAAGATTCCTTTTGTGTTAGCCAACCGCTAAAGTTTTAGGCTACATATAAGCGGACACTTTTTTTCTGAAAAGTCTGGCAGAGCGCCGTATAACGAGATCATTGTGCGTTACCAAAGATTTCTGTCAGTGTTACTCAGCGTCGTTTGAAACTTTTTCGACTTAGTTTATGTTTCCGGTGTCACAGCTGCCTTCGTCCCCTACGTGTGATGTTCCCGCGTGGAAATCTTGCTTATGTCCTGCTCATCGTAGTCTGGTGTTTGTCTACTTTAGCGTTCAATTCCTGTGCTGCTGAATTTTCCGCACCTTCTTCGTTGCCAGATACCCAACGAAAATCCTTCAATTTGCCATACTTGAGTTTTCTTTCATTTTTCTTCATCATATAAGCCTTTTATAGAGTCTTTGTTAGAAAATTAAACAGCATTATTATTACAACGAAGTAGCCAGAAAGACTTCATGGAAGAAAGTGAGAAATAAAAAAATTGTAGAAAAGTAATGCAGATATTGTAGGGGCAAGTAACACTTTTAGATCAAGATGGCCTCCATTAATAACTAACGTCGAGGTATGCAACGGGAGTCCCTTTCTGTAAGGGAGCCAAATTAATATTTAAGGTGGCGAAAAATATCCTGTTAACTTTGAAGGCGTTAAGATAATTAGGAAAATAAAATAGAAAGCCGTACACAAATGGACATTTACAAATAAAGTTCAGTTTTAATTCGGGTTTTATGTCGAAAGAGTTCTGTGTATACATCTGTGCCGGATAGAAAGTTGACAAGAAAGAGATGGTTTGTTCATGTACATATGGTCAGAAGGAATAAAAGGAAAACAGTCAATTAAGGGCCAGTATATGGTTCTACAATCAGCTGTCAATATACCTCATAACACCTTTACGCGCTTAGACATGAAGCGGGTAAAAATGGAGATCAACGTGTTTTAGTGGACTGCAGTTTTCAATCTGCTAGTCTGAATCGTCTTCAAGAAGCGAGAGCAAGATCTAAAAGGTCAGCCTATCTAACAATGATCTCATTCCACACTCCTCACTCTTCCTCCATATGCAGCCTCCTTTGTAAATCACTAGCGGGTGCCACTTAAGATTATCGCACGAAATTTAATAACTGAATCAATTGGTTAAGTTGTCAGATCGACAAATGTCGAAACCGACGGGAGAGTCCATATATTAGGATGGTGCAAAAATAATGTCGGTTTTTGACGTATTTTTTTAACGTCAAAAACCGACATTTTTTTTTATTTATTATACATTATATATATATATATATATAGGTGCGGTGGAAGTAATGGATAACGCGGATTGAGAAATCGGAAATCCAAGTTCGAATTCGATTAGAGTTCTTTTCATTCACTTACGTGCAAATACACTTGGTGGGAAAATATGAATCAGTCACTTCTCCTCCCAGCTATGGTTATATAACAGGACAGAATGGGTTCTGTAGATTTGCGTGATAATGGGTCTACGAGAAGGACAAGTCTGACTCCAGAACCAGCGGGGGTGTCATCTGAGAATCTTGTGGCACTCTGCATCAGTTCGTTGTATTCAGCTCTTCCAAAAATGTGTGGTTGGTCCTGCACATATCGAAGAAATAACGAGAGAGCCATTTTATATATATATATATATATATATATATATATATATACACAGTATTATATATTATAGATAGACTACATACATATTAATTATACCAAAGCGACATTTTGAAGTTATTCACAGTGACCACCCTACTGAGATATCTTATTGGGCATTTCCTACTCAGTTTCGGACTTCTTTAGGTATGGTCTTTATTAATTTTAAGTTTATAATTTTTTTTATTTTTCCTTTATTTACCTTTATTTTATGAAACTATTCAAATAAGTGGTTGAGTATAACTACGCAAAAGGTTTATTTTGTATTTATTCACATTGGCCTAATGATTTTTGCCAGCAGAAAAACTATATATATATATATATATATATATATATATAAAATGTATGCAAGTCGTTTTTCATTGACATAAAATGTGCTATTCAATATCCCTAACTGTTTATGGAATCTGTGATACTAAGAGGTAGGATTTATCAAATCTGTCAAAACCTTTCACCTCAATCATTAAACAAGTGACACGACAAATTCTGTCAGTTGAAGATAAACTGAAACAATGACCACAGTTGACCTATTGCCTTTGAACGCTATATATATATATATATATATATATATATATATATATATATATACACGGGCAAAATTTAGGTTTGTATCATCGTGACTAACTTCGTGACTAACTTTACTCTATTAGTTTTCTTCATTCACAAATCATTTCTGTCAGTTGTAAAAAATCTTGATAAATACAGAATAATATTACAATTTCGGTGCAAAGTTTAACAATGCTGTGTCAACAAAACAAAAACTTGTCCTTTTGACACCACTATTATTGTATACACCCTCGGCAATGTTTATGGTTTTAAAAAGAAAAGTTATATTTTGATTTTAATGAAACCCAAACATAAATGGATTTATACATTTTCTTTGAGCTTGAAAACTGTAACAGCGAATCAGGACAGCCCGAGAAAACACTCCGAGTTAGTTGTATGTGGTGCTGGACGCACCAAGAGTTGCGTCCCCTTCTACAATAGACTGTTGAGAGAAGACCTACTTAGAGTAGGTGGCGCTGATTATTTGGACTATTTACATATGAACGATACTAGGCAAGTATTAGCCAATAGTCAGTGTGGTTATGTGATTGAGATAATTATAACACCAGTGTTTTACACAGTCGAACGAGGTGCATCTGACGGGCGAAGACAAGACGAACACAAAAATATTAAGCATTTATTTATTGGATTGTTTATTTACAAAATTATAAAAAAATATGAGAATATGATCATGTGTCTTCCGATTTTCCATTCTTTCCATGACTGACGAGGCAGAAGATTTAGATTGCTATTTCTTTCTGCTATAAATTGGTTAGTTGGTTGAAAACCAACTAACCAATTTATAGCAGAAATCCAGTCTGTCCTGCTAGTTAAGCCATAACTGGAAGGAGAAGAAATGGATTCAGGCCCTTTCCCAAAGGTATTTTCGCGTATGTCAATGTAACAAGCCCGACTAGAATTCGAACACGGTTCTCCGATTTCTTATACAGAGCCGCTACCCATCGCACTATAACGCCTATTTATTATTTACCATTTTATAAAAGAAATATGGAAAGAAATGTGGTTATTAATAAATTTATAAAAATGTCTAAAAACAAGAAAATTTAAAGAAACACACATCGTACGCGGCGTTATGGATAAGATTGTCCCCTGCATGCACTTCCGGTGGACAATCCTGAGGCCACATTTTGCTTTAGTCTTAGCCACCTTCCGACCGGTTTAGGCGAGGAACAGTGATAATTATTTGAACCCTTTTCTCCTTAAAAAAATTAAAATCTTCTCATTACAAGTAGAATTAAAAAAAATGTGAAAACCAGTAAAATCACCTACCCCCACCCCTTAACCTTTCTTTCTCTAATATTCATACCAATTTCTGTAGCGTAGAATTTTTTCCCTTGAAACATTCTACAAATATTTTGGCGCTTCTATCGTTACCAATGACTTCTGTTCCTGGCTATCTTCCGCTGTTGAAAAGATTCTAAGATACATATGCATGGCCTTGGTGTTTACACCGGAAAAATCTTCCAATGGCAAGGGAAGCATCTCTTTAGTACCCGGATAATTCTTTCACGTGCTTTCTATTTTCTTAATGGCACACTTGTCTCTTTTTCCTTTATCGTCCCCCCTTCTTCTCAGGACTCCAACATATCTGACAGTATAGATATGGATCACTATCTGCTTTTATCTGCGAACATTTTTGCTTTTGAGGATTTTAATGCTCATCATGTCAAGAGACTTAACCATTCTAATGTTACCAATGTTGCCAGTATTCAGACTAATTTTTCAGCTCAGCATGCTTCTTTACATGATTTGCTCCTTACCTCCTCTCCTAGCTCTTGTTGAGCGTCGCAAGTCTCTTCTCGTGGCAATTCGGATCAAGCTGTAGTATCTGTTGATATTTCATTTTACTCGTCTATTAGACATGAGCCTCCGATTCACAAGACTTATTTCTGTTATCAACGTGCTGATTGGGATTCATTTCGTGACTTTCTTCGCAACGCCCCTTGGAGTGAAACTTTAACTTTCTATTGAAAATTTTGCCACCGAGGTTTCTTCTTGGATAAAAACCGACATCAATGCTTTTGCACCTCCTTTGAAATACCAGGTAAAACGGCATTCTTCTCCTTGGTCCACGCCTGTCTGTTCCGCTGCAATAACCCACAGGAATTAATTTATCCGCCTGTAGCAGCGTGATAGTTCTGAACACAACAGACGCCTCTGTGTCTGCTCGAAATAATTGTAAACGAATCCTCAAAGAGGGTTAGGGTTTTGCTGACATAAGGCATCGTATATGCTATAACAAGTTTGGTTCTTGCGGGTGTGCAATAGTGTGTTAAAAAAAAAAAAAGAAAAGAGAGTGTAAGGCTTCTATCGCTTCTGTCTTCACGAAATTTGATGTGTTACCACCGTCCGATGATAAAGCAGAATTTTTTACTTGTAAATTCTTTTCAAATTCGACTCTTAACTCATTTGGATCATCTATGCCTGACCTTCCATTTTGGACTGGATCTCTATTGGAGTCATGCTCATATGACTACGTCCATGGTTTCGGCTATCATTTCTAAATTGGATCCTCACAAAACATGTGAACTTGATGTTATCCCTGAAATAGTTCTTAAATGTGCCCCTGAACTGTCTCCTGTTCTCTCTAAACTCTACAATAAATGCATTTCTGCTTCTTGTTTTTTTTGCTCGTTGGAAATCCTCTTCTGTAGTTCCAATCTTTAAGAACTCAGGCAAACCATCTGAACCTTCTTACTATCGAACTATTAGCCTCTTACCTGCTTTTGGCAAAGTACTAAAATCTCTAACTCTGAATTCGTTAAGCATATCACCTTGCAGGGTCTTCATTCAGATGAGCGATATGGCTTTCGCTTCTCCAGGTTGACTGCTGATGTATTACCTATTATTGCTGAAAATGTCTATCAAGCTTTATTTAAGAATGGAAATCTTGAAGACGTTTGACAGTTCTCTCCACAGGTTGAAAGATTAATGGTATTTCATGGATGAATTTTGATCGGATTCAATCTTTCTTATTGAATCACTTAATGAACGTGATTTTCAACGACCACTTTCGAGATGTTTTTGCGTTAAGGCGGGTGTCCTCAAGGCTCTATCCTTGAACCTATGTTTTATCAGTGACCTTCCCGATGTCCTAAGTTCTCAACTCGATATCTATGCTGATGACAACTATTTATTGTTGTCTTAATGATAAGTCTGATCGGTTCGATAAAGTCAAATTGGCAGCTGATCTAAAACAAAATGACCTACAATCTGTTGATAACTGGGGCAAGGAATGTCTTGATAGCTTTAACGCCTCAAAAACGAAAGTGCTCTCTTTTAATAATCTGAGAGAACCCTTTTTACCTTTAGCTAAAGCTAACCCCCAGAAAGGTGAATCAGTGCGCTTTCTCGGACTAACGTTTTCCGTTGACATCAAGTGGAAAGATTATATTGAATCAGTTGTTAATTCTGCTGCTAGGAAATTTGGTTTACGGTGTCGTGCTAAACAATTTTACTCGATAGAATCTATCTTATGTATTTATATGTCTACCATTCGTTTTTGCTTCGAATATTGCTGCCACATCTGGTCTGGTAGTCCTGCTATATATTTAGACATTCTTCGAAAAATTTAAAAAAAAAAAAAAAAAAAAAAAAAAAAGAAAAGAAAAGAAAATCGGCAACGTTATCGGTCCTAACATCTCAGCCTCAATCCATTTCCCACTGCCATAATATAGCTTCCCTGTCCCTTTTCTATAAATATTCCCAGGGTAATTATTCTGATGAGCTTTCCCCTTCAATATCTCAACTTCCTGAATGTAAACGTAATACTAGATTGATAATTCGGACTCATTTTACTGTTGGAATTCTGTGATGTAACCGATGCTGTACTATGCTAATGGTTTCTTCCGCATTTTTTCACTGTGGAACTCGCTTCCGGCTTCTTGCTTTCCACTTAATTGATTTTTAAAAATTTAAATGCAATGTCAATCGTTATCTTCTGTCTTAATTCCTGTTATTGTCTTTTCTCTTCAAGGACGTTTTTATCAGTTTCCTTTTCTCTAACACCATAAGTCTTAATGGCTTTATCCTTGGTTTTTTCTTCTCTTCTATGATCGGAAAGTCAGCAATATAGACTGAAGATGAGTAAAGAATAACCAGTGACTTTAAAAATCATCTATCGATTACTTATAAATGTATTTTTCAATTCGTACAATTCAAATACAATGCAGATGCGCTGTCGTCGTTATAAATATGCACAAAATGTTCGGCCTAAAATCAACATCAAGATAAAGACTTTAAAAAAATATATAAATTTTATCGAAATTTTTTCGTCAAAAACCGACATTATTTTTGCACCAACCTAATACTTGAGAAAAGTCAGTGTGAAAACAAATATAAAATAGTCCTTTCTAAAGATTTTTTTAACCGAATTCACCCCAATCAAGGCAGTAAAGCCACTAAGACATAAAGGGTTAGATGGCGTGGAAGACTTAGAAAAGGAGCGAGAACAGAAGAGTAATCTGGAAGACAGCAGATAGCGATTAACATTGCATTGAAATTAGCGAAGATTAAAATTGACTCTAAAGCATGAATCCGGAAAAGAGTTCCACAAGCGAGAAGTGTGAGAGAAGAAAATCATAGAACTTACGGCTACATTTATCCAACACAATAGTCGAACTCTTTGCCAGTTTAGTACTGCGCTTAAATACATAAAGCCTAGGTACCATAGCGACGAACTCATTCAAACAATTACCATGAAAGCATTTATAAAAAGATGCACAGAAAGGCAACCTTACGGCGGTGGGAAAGTGCATGAAGCCGAGATGTCAGGTCAGGGCCAATAATATTACTGATTCTTCTTTGGATTTTAACAAGAATCTCTAAATGTATAGCAGGAACACCGGATCATATATCTTTAGCATGGGCAAACTTGTTCAAAAGAAATAAATCAACTGTAATAATCTACAACGTTTTTGGCCCTGACCTGGCATCTTGCCTTCAGTCACTTTCCCACATAATGTAACATCCTTGCGCCTTTTCTATAAATACTTTCATGTAATTGTTCGCATAAATTCTCCTCTGTGGTACGCAGATTTTTTGGATTTAAGCACAGTACTAGCTTGGAAACAAAGTCATCAATTTACAGTTGAATTGCCTAGATATAACCGTAAGTTCTATGATAACAGTTTCTTTTCTCGCACTTCTCGCTTGTGGAACTCTCTTCCAGGTTCTTGCTTCCCAACTTTGATCTTCAAAAATGTATATGCAATGTCAATGTCTTCTGGATTCCTGTTATTTTATCGTTCTCGCTCCATATTTTTTTCTTTTCTCTTATTCTTCTAAGCAAGGAAGAAAAATGGTAAACTTATAAATATGTATGAGAGATTCCAGAGAGATAGATTGTCTAGCACGACACAGTGAACCAACTTTAGCAGATGACCTAGCAATAGATTCAATATAGTCTTTCCACTTCATGTCATTCGAGAATGTTAGCCAGAAATGGTGCAACGAGTCGATCCCTTGATGGGAGGCAGGATGGAATCTCTCAGATAATTAATAGAAAACAGTTAAATGCTTTCATTTTTTTAATCCGACATTTTTTCTTATAACTATTAACTAATTTAATTTTAGTGGTTACACATGTTTGGGTAGATGACGTGTATTAAAAAAAAACAAAAGAAAAACGGTGAAGTGCGTCTACTGGTCTGTGCGTCTTATTCTGACACGTGCATCCGCTAAAATAACGTTTTTTTAAAGTAATAAGAAATATTGAAAAAATTAAATCTATTAATTCCTTAGAATTTATGTTTGTTTTTGTTTCGCATAATAAAACAAATAGATCAAGAAATGTGGGCGTTTTTTAAGAATTGGTGAATGAGAACCGATTTGCGTTCTCTTTAAAGGGATAACTGGGGCCTTGCTCG
This sequence comes from Acanthosepion lycidas, assembly GCA_963932145.1. Taxonomy (NCBI): domain Eukaryota; kingdom Metazoa; phylum Mollusca; class Cephalopoda; order Sepiida; family Sepiidae; genus Acanthosepion; species Acanthosepion lycidas. The sequence goes on along the minus strand of OZ010607.1, from coordinate 4,170,881 downwards.
GTTGTGACGCCCTCTGGATCCTTGCTAGGCTGGGACGCTCAGTGTCCGAGAGGTCAAAACCAAATCGGATCAGACCAAGAGGAATACAGGTTCGAAACAGCATTTAGAGTCACAAGAAATTTATAACCTCCTAACGATGTAAACCGAACGAGCCGCTAGCCGTCACCGACGAATATGCTTCGAAATGTAAAAATAAATTGGGCAATACTGCATTTAAAAATATATGCATTCGCATGCGGGAACAATATATTTAAGAAAAGACAGCATTTCTGCCTTTTAGAATGCTTTGAGTGGAAGAAGTTAATTAACTGCAAAAATTTGGTGGATGACTGCATTTCAGACAGTCACGCTCTGGTGCTGGTATTTGGAGAGGTTGCATTTTATTTTACTAGAATTCTCTCAATAAAAGTCAGGGGATTATTATTAAAATTGTAATAATGAATGGAGGTACATGATATGAGAATGTGGTACAAAGAGAACCTTACGAGAATGTGGTACAAAGAGAACCTCACGAGAATGTGGTACAAAGAGAACCTCACGAGAATGTGGTACAAAGAGAACCTTACGAGAATGTGGTACAAAGAGAATGTTATGAGGATAAGGAGGATAGATAATAATTTACTCTTGTCTTGAAGCAGTTACATAGCATATGCAGTAAAAATGACAACCCCGTCAGTTTAGTAATATCAGCAACTTTATAACAATGATGCCCGCCACACGCTCTTGATTTTTATTGTTTTTTTTTTTATTTATTTTGTTCCCTGTAGGTGCGCTGTTCCTGGTGTGAGCAACGATTCTTATACAAGTCGACCGGTTGGGATTAACGATTCCATTCCATTCGAGAAGGACCCAAATGGTAACCTTGCATATTCGCATTGCCATGTTTTCAAGCAGGAAAATTCAACCAACACAACGATTAGTCATTTTATGAAGGCCCTTCACCGTGAAACGGTCGACTGTGACCGATGGGTCTACGACAAATCCCAAATGACAGAAACGGCCGCTACTGAGGTAAGAATATTAACGATGGCGTGAAACAGATTATCACAGCATTTTTTTTTTTCAGATTTTTTTTTGGTGGGGCGGATAACATGACATTCAAATTGGACACACATAGAGGACACTTATCGTGAACTAGATATTATTAAAAGAAAAAAAATTACGTGAATATTTGACATGCCCTAAATTTGCCGGTGAGGGCAGATCTCTCTGGATACTTGTTTGAATTACACCAACAGTTTCTCGTTTATTTTAGATATTGGCTGTCCACTTAAGATTCCAAACTGGCAGCAGGAACAAAACTGCAATACTATAAAATTAAAATGAACGTAAATACTAGTAAAAAAAAAAAATAAAATAAAATACCGGCTCACAATGCATCATCTACTAAAAATTAAATCAAAAGAAAGAAATATAGTTCATTGTGTTGTGCGAGACAATTTTTCTCTCCAGAATCTATCTCACATCTATAAGTCTATCATTCGTCCATGCTTAGAATATTGCTAGCACATATGGTCCAGTGCTCCTACTATTTACTTTGAGCTTCTTGATAAAATCCAAATAATCAGCAATATTCACGGTGCTGATCTGGTAGCTCGGCTTCAGTCACTTTCCCACCGCCGTAAGGTTGTCTCTATGTGCCTTTTCTATAAATACTTTCATAGTAATTGTTCGAATGAGTTCTTCAATATGACACCTAGAACTTTTTTTTTAAATTTAAGTGCAGTACTAGACTGGTGTCAAGATCTCATCAATTGACAGTTGAGCAGCTGGGGCTACACATGCAGTCGTAAAATCTATGCAAACAGTTTGTTCTTTCACACTTCTAGCTTGCGGAACTCCCTTCCGGCTCCATGCTTGACCTAACTTTAATCTGCAAACATTTAAATGCAATGTCTATCGTTATCTACTGCCCTCCTAATTACTCTTTCCTCTTCCTGATCATTATTAATGTTTTTGTTCTTAATTCTTCCACACCTACTAACCCTTTGTGTCTTAGTAGCTTTTCTATCTTACATGGGGTGAAACAGGCCAAAAATTAATAACGGTTAAATATGCTTTTATCTTATAAAAGAAACAGCAGATAACAGTCTTGCAATCAATAACTCTAGTACACAAAGTAAAAACAAATATGGCATTCATAAAGTTTGTGGTATGAAGTAGCAAGTTTAAAAGATTAGATTTTATCTACTGTAAGCCGGCAAATTTCCCCTAGATAAGTTTCGAATAGATAAAGGCTACTGTGAAGCAAAAGCAAAAGCAAAAAAAAAAAAAAAAAAAAAAAAACGGACGAGAGTTTCTTATATCTAATCCGTTCTGTAGATTAACAGCCTGAATAAAGTTGCGATAAAAAAGCAAGAATTAAGAATTTAAACACTGGTAAATAATTAACATCGTTTTCATTTGCTACGGGGGTTCCCACCATTTCTGCGTCATCGCCCACTTTCACATGGAAAGATTTTCCACTGCTCACCTGTATAATACATACTCAAAAGCATACCATTATTGTTTGGTAAAAGTTTGTTACGAGATCGTAGACTGACTTTATCTCTATCTATAAAAGGCAGGATGCGCGCGCGTGCGTGCGTGTGTGTAACGAATGCACGGCCGCAATTTTCGACGGATTTGCACCAAAATGTACATGCACATGCTCCATGTTAGCTGGAAGGCCAAGACCGACTTTGCATTTCCCAACTCCCATCGATAGTGGAAATAATCGATTTTTTCATGCTTCTATGCCAGTTTTCATGTAGTTTGCGGCCATTTTGTACTGGCCAGAGTGAGAGCCTATAGTTGGCTGCCACGAATAGGCAGGAAGATTCTATTGGCCAGCGTCAGAGCCAACAGCTGACTGACACAAATGTTAACAATACAGATGGAAGCCACGTCACGACAGTTCAAGAGTAAATTTCTTTAGGACAATTGCAGAGATATCGTCGAATCCGCAAGCCTTGTGAGAATCTCGTTTAGAAACGAGAGCAGAAACTATGAGCGGATTTATGTGCATATCACTCCTTGTAAATGAATGTAAGATTCTGATAATTTAACCGTTAAATTATCTTGAATTAAAGAATTATTTCATTGAGGGTTATCTCCCCTTCTTACTGCACCAACTGATCCACATTCTATTTATATGTCCATGTGTGAAATGCAGATATGTTCTTGTCGGAATTTTTTAGATGAAGAATTATTATTTACACATATATTTCCATTCTTAGAAGAACATTCGTTTTGGTTAACATTACAATATTTCGTCTATTATATTTGACAGCATTTTTTTTAGGTGAACTTTTCGGAATTTTGAACCGCACCCTTTATTCAATCCATCAATGAAGAAAGTGATATTTATTTTGAAAATACAAAAATGTGGCACAAGGCCAAAACGGGGCGAAAGGGGAGGGCTGGTCTCCAGTCGGTCTTAACTAGGCACAATTACTGACCCAAGCATGCCACATTATTCCTTACACCAAAATAACATTCTTACTATAGCCATCATAATACCTCAAAAGTCTGTACGAAGTCCTAACTACTTCCCACAAGCGCTCAGACGAACAATCATTTAAAGAATTTCTATATTCACGAAGTCCAAAACAGAAATTGGACACAATAAAATAGTTACAGCACACAATACTCAAACTCTCCCCCCGTCGTATGAGGGTCAAGCAGATCAGTTCCTCGGAAACTGACAGCCCGATAACAGCACAAGAGATTTGATTATAGTGGTGAAGGTTTTGTGCAGAACCATCCAGACTTTTTGAAGGGCCGAATACAGAGACTTGATGCACTATGTGCCACAAGGTCCCCAAACGGACCTCCGCAGGTTTTGAATTCAGTTATCCTTCTCCTAGACCAGTTTCCATCCAAGGCTATAGAACCCAGTCAGTCCTATTTACCCATAGCTGGAGGGGGAGAAGAAAAGGATTCACACCTTTCCCAAGGGTATTAGCACGTAAGTGAATGTAATGGATTCGACTGGAATTCGAACTCGGCTCTCCGATTCCTCAATCCAAGTCGCTATCCATTACTGTGCCGTGCACACACACATATATATATATATATATATATATATATATATATATATATACACACACACACACACACACATATACACAGAATCGAACACGTCTCGGCGAAACACTTCGTTTATAAGGTTTTCTACTTTGTATCATTTTCACTTTTATTTTCGGATAATATTACACATCTTAACACGCACACAAATATATAAAGTTCATCAGAACAATTAACATGAAAATATTTATAGAAAAGGTACATTGAAACTGGTTAAAGTGATGACAAAACTACTGAAGCCGAGATGCCATTTCAGGACCGATAACATTGCAGATTCTCTGTGTTTTATCAAGGAACTCTAAATACATATTCTTGAAACTTCCTGAACAATTCTAAAATAATAAAAAAAATACTATTCCATTTTTTCCTTTTTTTTGCCTGCATCTTTTGCTGCGTTTAACGCAATGTATTGATCAATATTTTCATCAATATTCTTCAAACATACCTTTCATTTGGTGGTCGTTAAAAGTCACTGTTTTATACCTACCATTAACATTCTTCAATTGTATCTTTTGTTTCAGATGTTATCATGGCGGATACAAACATTTAGAATCTGGCAATTTTGAAGAGTTATTTAAAAGTGGAACGCAAATCCATAGAAGATGCTCGCAGAATTTGTGAATTGGAAGAGAACGAAACAGTGTCTGACCATGCTGCTCAAACCAGGTTTTAGCATTTTAAGGATGGCGACTTGGCCCTTCGAATAAAGACCAAAAATTGGATAACCAAGTTTTCGATAATGACGCTATAAATCGGAAGATAGGCGCGAACCCCGACCAAGAAAGCGGATCATTGATATCATAGATAGGAAATTGCATAAGCTTTGAAACGGAGGATCTTAAAAAAAAGATCATAGGTAGGACATTACATAGGTTTCAGAAATAAAGATGTCCTGAAAAAGGTACCTGATTGACGCGAAACGTTTTTGCCTAACCTATAAAAATCGCCTCCCGAAATTTAAAAATTTCAATAATTAAATATGGTTTATTACAAGTAAATTTTTCTGAATTATTTTCACTTAACTTCAGTGTTAATTTTTTTTTTATCTTGTTGACGTGTATAGTACCCACCCCACGTAAAGAAAAGAAGACGCTATCAGTGTTCCCCAGAGATACCCTGGGGAACACTGATAACGTCTTGTTCAGCATTGCTGAAAAGCAGCTCTTAGAAACAGCAGAGGATAAAATGAAGACAAGTCATGAATGTAAAAAAGAGGAACGTTATTAATTAACGTCCATTGGCGTTGAACTTGTTACGATATATGATGTTTAATTTCAGATGAATTTCGTCTGCGACAAGACGACGCTCGTTTCAGTAATGGACATGCTCTACATGATCGGTGTCTTTCTAGGATCTTCTATCATCGGTATTATGGCTGACAAGTAAGTACAACAATCACATATACGCATAATATATATATATTATTATATATATATATATATATATATATATATATATACACATGTCCGAGTATACAAGTACATCAATATGTCCGTAGTTGAAAGATGAAATAAGATAAATATATATATATATATATATATAGTCAGCATATCCAAGCGTAACCAATTTTGTTGCGCTTCGCAGATATTGCGCTGTTTTGTGGCAGCGCTGAGCGAGTAAATCAAGGGGAAAATTTTTCCAACTTTGTAAATTAGCTTCCGTTTCCTTGTCATATTTTGGTAATTCTCGTATTATTCCAGACTTTTCATTATTACGCCAAATGAGTGCTGAAAAGTACTCGGCTCAAATCACTTGTCACTTCCTCCAGGAAAAAATAAAGTAATAATCAATATATATATATATATATATATATATATAAGATAACCAAAAAAAGTCCTTGCTGCATTTTTTTTTTTTAATTTAAAAAAAAAAAAAAATCATGATAGAAGTGATCACTAATATGCAAATATGTGCTTCACGTACCGGGAAAGTGGTGGGGTTCCTTCCTCTTCACAAACGCAGGTGCATTGCGCACACACATCGGTCATAGCCCGAGCGGAAGCGGCGTAAAAACATGGCGGTGTTGAAACAGCTCGTTCGGTTCTGTCTGCTTTAAAACGTTATGGTGTGCTTGTCCTCAGCCGCATCAAGTCGCCGAATACGTCAAGTTTTGGGGGATAATTCTGCGAGTAAACGTATTGCCAGGCATTGGTTCCAGAAGTTCAGATTTACGCCTTTGGTATGAATCCCACAGTAGCCGGCCACAGGTCCAGGATGATGAAGTCATGAAGGCAGCTGCAGATCTTGACAACAGCCTAACCTGTGGTGAGCTTGTTGAATGCTACCAGGTTTCTGATAAAATAGACTTCACCTACACCGCTAGGAAAGTCGCATAAGTTGAGCAAGTGGGTGCCCCACACAATGTCGGAAGCCAATAAGCAACAACGAGTGACAGCCTGTTTCTCGTTGCTTTCTCGTCACGGAAACGTACCCATATTTGATCGAGTGTTCACCAGTGACAAAAAGCCTGCTCTGTATAACAATCCCAAGCGTGTCTGACATTGGTTGTCGCTACTAGACCCTTTGCCCTACAACACAAGAGTACCTCTACACCTATGTCCTGTATTTAGTGGACTAATTGATAAGTGGTGTACTATGAGCTGTTACCAACGGGCCAAACCGCAGCTGCGGATCTGTACTCGCAGCAATTGGAATGTGTGCAACAGGGAAAGAAGCAGAAGGAGCTAGAATTGATTAACTGCAAGAGTGTACTGTTCCTCCATGACAATGCCAGGTTTCATGTTGAACGAATGGCCTGGGTTACCATACGGTGACTTAGCTCAGGGGACACTGTGCCATCCACCTTACTCATCGGACCTTGCGCCAACAGTTTACCATCTCTTCCATTCCCTGAACAACCACGTTCTCGTGAAATCCTTCATAAATGAAACAGACTTTCATACATTCAGTTTTATTTGCATCCAAGACAGCTGGGTTTTACTGCCAGGCCATTGCGCAGCTGGAGATATGTCGGCAAAAGATTCTGAATTCCGATGAAGATTACTTTCAGGAAGAACGGTATGGCAAATTTACTGTTTACCTTTTTATTTCTAATAAATAAAAAAAAAAGCGGCAAGAACTTTTTTGGTTATCCGGTATTTAGTCGTTCAAATATTGATTTCGGAATTTGGTTCAACCGAAAACATTTCAGCACCTCCCGTATTATAAAATGGCACAATATATACAAATATACACAAAATATATTTTTTACGGTATATTAAAAAATGTTACGTAAGAAACTTATATAAGGAAACAAAAAAAAATGACTCGCCTTATTGCGGTCGTCTGGAACCGATTCCGCAATATCCCCGAGGTATTTCGAGATCGATTTGTTAGTATCATTGGACTTCATATTAATTATTAATCACAAACCTAATATTATACGGTGAAAATCTTAGATCAAAATTCAACTAAAAACTACGTATCAGGCTATGAACTTATTGATGTACTCTTATATAATTCACATCCGCACACAGGTAGATAAAGATATATGCAAATACATATTTCGAATCTCCTGAAGAGTGGACTGAAGAATTACAGTAAGTTAATTTAATAAACTCTAGAGACGAGTTGCTGAATATAGCATCAATCAGCTAAGTGACAAATTATATATATATATATATATATGTTTGGGTTAACTGAAATTTTAAAATCCCGAGTGTCAAAATCCTGAAAGATCAGAATCACAAAAAATAAACTTTGAGAGAAATTGAAAAAAAAAAAAAAAAAAAAAATGTAGGAAATTCTTTTATTTCTAAACATTTACAAAATATCGTTCAGTGTTTATACATTTGAAACATTCAAAATTCATTAAAAATATAAAACCGGAATATATGAATTTATAATGAAAGATTATAAGCAAAAACCCTAAGATAGTCCATAAGATCTGATCGGTTTTCATGATCGTTAACTATATTTTGAAGCCTTTCATCATAATAAAATACAGATTTTTTTTTTTCTTTTTGGACAAGACTCTCTTCGGGGAATGCGTCCACATTCGTTTTCTACGTACTGCTGCTCTTTTTGAAACTCTCCAATAATGCGATAAAACACCGACATGAGAATTGCCCACTAAATTTTCCCATCGCCTAGTCGCCATATTCTGGTCTTGTATCTTTTAATGAATTTTGAATGTTTCAAATGTATAAACATTATTAAAACGATATTTTGTAAATGATCAGGTATTTCCATTTTTCTTTTACCTTTTTTTTTTCTCAATTTCTCCGAAACACTATTTTTCGGGATTCTGATCTTTCGGGATTTTAAATTTCAGGATTTAGACATTCGGGATTATGATTGGTTTGCAAGCCGAGTAACGATCGCTACAAGAAAGGAGTTGTAGCATTGTTTTTTGGGTTTTTTGTTTTTGTTTTGTTTTGTTTTATTAAAGTCAAAATAGAAACTTGAAGGAAAACAATAGATATACAGATAGATATGACTGTTGACTCGTATGACCATTCCTGAAAAGTTTGATCAATGTTTTTGGTTCTTATGACAAGAACAATGGCTCTGGGGGTCAACAGGTGACTTGAAATGATTATTGCAGATGTGGCAAATCAAGTTGTTCTGCACAAGGTCAGGCCTGTTTTTTAACGGCTGCCGAGCTTGCCCGTGGGTTTTCATGTAATGGGTGAGACCGTAGCGGTTTCTGCAGGATTTCTGATACACCCTGCACGTTGAGATTTGTTTTTTTTTCAGCGGTGTGCTGATCATAATTTGACAACGGTCAAACAATAATACTTCTTGTGGCTAACAATCTTCCACATTCGTCACATGTATATTAATGGATTGCTGGATCAATGATTTCCGCTTTCCTAACATTTGCCAAACTCATTGAATGTTCTTGGAATATCTTGGTGTCTTCAAGAATTGTACGTTACGACATTTTGATCGTAAGCAACAATTTCGAACTTAGTATCTGGTAGGCTACAAAAGACTCTTTTAAAGTCTATGAAGCGCTTGTCTATGCTAGAATCAAGTGCCATACAGCATTTTAGGTATTCTGCTGTCGTCAGTGTGAATGACATGGCTTACCCAGCGAAGTCTGTTGCGATGAATGTTCGCTTCGATTGCATTGGACTTTTCAAGAACCACAGTCAAATGCCAGTTACGCAGCGGTTACCAACAATCGATCTTAATCAGCGTTTATATCAGTTCGACATTCCAGCCACCTGAAGAAGGCCGGAGCGTACAACAGCCAAAACGCTGTAATAAATATGGCGACAGAGATGAGGACAATAGTCCGAATGATGTAAATTCGGAACTTATACGATATCGAATATATATTGTTTGGTCATGAGGCATGAAGAAGAGCAGAAAAGAAAATGGAGGACAATGTGTAGGGGCCACAAGATTACATTACTCGACACCATTCATACCTTGATGGGTCCTGAAATAAATTACAAAATGTTAATAGATATCGAAGATCTGAAATTGGCCTTCTTGTTCAGACGACTTCCCTTACACTTATCGCGCTGCGAAAAATCATATCCATCATTCTTCTATAAGACCGGAAGTCGCATTTGGACAATGACAGTATTGTATCTACAGTATGGCCATTCAGTCTAGACAGTAAAATCCCCATGAAGATTTTACCCGCTGGTAAAAGTAAAGCTATACCAGGCTAATACCTACGCATCTCCCTTATACAATTGTAAAATGGTATCCTGATCTTCAGTCCTTTCGAATTTGGCCAGAATTCCAGATATTCACGATGATTCTATACATTATATTAACCAAGTGAAATATCTCACTATAAACAAAATGTCCCTTCCGTCTTTATTTTTCCTATGACTTGCTCCCAATCCATTTACAACGTTTCAATCAGCTCCGCCTAAGATAAAAAAAAAACTTAAATCTAACATTATCATCCAATAGTCTTGGATTAGAATTTGTAACCAATTTATTTTAAATTATTTTTTATAGTATATGCTCTAAATAATATATACAAAAGTTTCATACTTAGAAATATAAACGAAAGATATTTTTTACATAATAATATATTAAAAATGTTACGTAAGAAGACTCACACATTCCATATGATCAATTGGACAGATTAGGACCGTGGTCAGGAGCATTCCGACTCCTGTTCCACGGCTATGGTCATCTTGTTAATAAGCATAATTTAAAATGGTAATCATGAAGTACATTAAGCCCGTTACCAATAATCAAAGACAGTTGCAAGCTAACATCTGTTCGGCAGGTAAGAAAAAAATATTCGAATTTCGGATGATACACAAAGCATGACTATCTACCTGTGGGCGGAAATTTTATTGTTCAGTATTTCTATATCATTCAACGGTGTCTAAGGAGGAACAGAGCGGCTTTCACTGGAATCTATAGACAGAGAAGGTCGAAATACCACTTCCTCCATCATTATATATATATATTAGACACACACACACAATCGTACAATCTTTATGTATGTATAGACAGAGAACGTCTATCTATATTTATATATGGACAGAGCACGTCTATCTTTCTCTCTCTCTCTCTCTCTCTATATATATATATATATATATATATATATATATATATGTGTGTGTGTGTGTACACTTAGCATAAAGAAAACTGAAGTTGTGCACCAACCTTGTCCTACTCCCAAGCAATTCCGTGGTGAGAAACAAAAACTACCAGTCTACAAATTTCCAGAGAGACCATTGAAAGTAGAAGACAAAACCCTGAACTATGTAAAGTCTTTCACCTATCTTGGCAGAAAAGTCAATTACAGTGGAACTTTAGATAATGAAATCATGCATCGGATTACTAAGGCTACCAGTGCTTTCAGCAAACTTCATCATCGCTTGTGGAATAAGTGGGGTATTTGACTGGATACGAAAATTCGGGTTTACAGAA